>CM033472.1:173062561-173394241 GCA_019447015.1 Hymenochirus boettgeri
TTCTTTAGTTCTGCTTTAGCAGCTAAGGGGAGTGGTGGGTGCAGTATCTCATATGGTACAATATTTCATTAAATGTAATATATTCATTGCAATACCCCAAAGGTAAACTCCTACTATAACAGAAAGGTTGTCACATTTGCTTAGATATTCTCTGAAATAGCACAAACCCATCAATAAAAGGTCTGAAACATTGCTCCAGTATAAACGAGCTATCATATTACCTATTATCACTATATCACTGCAGAAGATTTTTAATTACCAGCAAAATTTTAAACATTGATTAATAATTAGTTGCAAAATCTAAAGCCCATATACATAATTAGTCACAACAAACTTTAACTATCCTGTTCATATAGTGAATAGTAAAATACGACATTAACAATTAATGTCATGCGTAATTGTAAATTCTTCAATGTGTGCAGCAATGTAATGACATAGCAGCAATTGTCTAGTTAAGCTTAACAACTCCCTCAAATATACATCTCTAATCAGTATGTGAAAGGCAAATAATCTTAAAGGGCATGTTCACCATTAAAACAAAAATAGTCAATTGTTAGTTACCTGCTCCCATCTCCAGCTGATATAGTTTTTACTTTATTATGGTTTAAGAGAATGTTTTTACGGACTTTCAGGGAGATTCAATAAAAGTTCTTATCGTTTAAAATGGTGCTAATTTTGCCCCAACCAATCAGATGTTAGCTTTCAAATGTTAAATAAGATCTGATTTGTTGGGGCAAAATTAGCACCATTTTAAACGATAAGAACTTTTATTGAATCTCCCTGTTTGTTTTCAGATACAATTTGTGTTTCCTATCAATCAAACCATTAAATGATTAAAGAATATCTAATTTTGGTGATATAGTGTTGTGCGCAAAGTTTATATTCAATTTAACAAACCAGGTAGGGAAGTGTGTATTTTATGTTGTGCCATAAAACTCCTCAACCCTGTGAAATCCTAACTCATGCATATGGAATGAGAAGTATCTCAACATGAAAAAATAACCTAAGGAGATTTAGAGGGTTTTTTTCTGTTCTACAGGAGAATTGTAATTTTGGTTGGTGAATGCCTTCATATTTCAAATCGCATAGACATTTTAAATGATAATGTAAAGGATTTTTATGTTTGTTTCTTTTTTTTAATTGAACATTGTTTCCATAATGTCTTGCATGCAATTTTGCTTTTACCCATTTGGAAAATTAAATATAAAATGTAAATTTTAAAGTTCATGCTTTGTCTATATACAGTAATTACAATGTAACAATTTGACTGATATCATATTTCATCTTTATTCTGGATTGTTTGCTGCAGTGTGTAGTTCCATTGTCTGAAAAGGAGATGCCTGTATGAACTGATGACATATTGTAGCAGGCAGAGTGAGTATATATATGTAAAGTGCTTCTTATTTGTACTGCATAATTATACAAAGTGACTGTATGCTTTTTTGCTGTATGTATTTTGTTGCCGATTATCTAGTGCAAGTAAGTGTATTTTTTCTAGCCTGTCTTTATAGTTTACATCAATTGTTGTTCCCCCTTGTTGCTCCCTTATGGCCATATTTAAAAACCCGCAATATCGCAAGTTTGAAATACCACAGGTTATTGTTACTGTACGGCTGCGG
This sequence comes from Hymenochirus boettgeri, assembly GCA_019447015.1. NCBI lineage: Eukaryota > Metazoa > Chordata > Amphibia > Anura > Pipidae > Hymenochirus > Hymenochirus boettgeri. Next base: position 173,064,181 of record CM033472.1, read on the forward strand.
GTATAAATAAACGCCCGCGATCATACATTTACAGCAATCATTCGTGGAATACCACGATGTAGTAAAATACCACAAAGGTATTCTATTGGCAATCGTTAATCTAAGATGATTATAGATTTACGGTTGCGATCATAAATTTACGATTGCCATAACATTCATTAAAGGAGTGGTATTGCTAAAAAGCAATACCACACCTTTATAAATACAGCCCTTTAAGTCTACATTTTGTGCAGCTAAGAATAATAACTGAGTAGCATACTGTAGATAGCAGAAGAGAAAAAGTAATACTTTACTACTTTTTAGTCTATAACATTAAATACAGTAGAAGTCTCAATTTTGATATAGCTACTACCAGGGGCACCGCTGTGATTCTTTGTTTCAGTTGGCACCTCTATGATAGAGAAGAAAGACGGTACACATGAGAAGGTACACCTATACCAGTCTGTGTGGAAACTTATTTACCAGTCTGTGTGGAAAGTTAAATACCAGTTTGTGTGGGAACTTAATACAACAGTTTGTGAGGGCACTTATATACCAGTCTATGTGGGTAACTAATATTTAACAGCCTTTGTACAGGCGCACTTACATTACCAATCTCTGGCACATATATTACCGCCCTCCATGTGTCATATATATGTCAGCCCTTAGTTCAGCAGCCACTGATATATCAGCCCTCCAGTTCAGCAGCCACTATTAGGTCAGCTCTCCAGTTCAGGACAAATATTCCTAGTTTTGCCTATATTTAAAAACAATACGATTTGCCATATGCTTGTGAAGGTTCTCATTCATCCAGGTCATGGTACATCTCATTCATCCAGGTCAGTTTGTTCAACTGGACTTAAAGTTTAGTTCTTGAAGACGTTTCGCTAGTAATCCGACTGGCTTTCTCAATTCAGATAACTTGTACAAGAAAAAAAGCAACATCATATGTGCAGTGCAGTGAAGAGTGCTTTGATTTGTATGTAGGGGAGACCAAACAGCAACTGCATCAATGTATGGCCCAGCACAGAAGAGCCAATTCCGCAGGTCAGGACTCAGCCGTGTACCTGCATCTTAAGGAAAAAGGACATACCTTTGAAGATTGTAATGTTAACATATTGGCAAAGGAACGTGACTGGTTCAATAGAGGTGTCAAGGAGGCCATTTATGGGTTCGACACCAACTGTCTGCCATGTACAGTGCTGTTTTGACACCTTACCCTGTTGTCCAATGCAATCACGCCTTGCATTCAGAAGGTCCTTAACACCTGGCTGTTATATGCTAATTGGGATTTTCCAGGGTATTTGTTTGCCAACAGATTCTTGTACAAGTCATTCTGAATTGAGAAAGTCAGTTGGATGACTAGCGAAACGTCTTCAAGAACTTAACTTTAAGTCCAGTTGAACTAACTGAATACAACAGATAAATAAGCTTTTCCATGAGTGCTTGCAGCACTTAGCTTCCCTGTCTGAGTTCGATAAAAAAATATGTTGTTACAAATATTGCAATTTCCCTGTCTAAGGCTTAATTCACACTTATCAAGTGCTGTAAAACACATGATATGCATATTCAATGTTGTGTGGGGTTTCCTATGTGACACTTTTATTTCTTAGCAAAAATTTCAAGCAAGTGATTGTGGAAACATCACACACAAACTGTGTAATAAGTGTTATTATGCAATTTTCTCCACAGTCCCAGTGGTGTCCTTCAGTGTCCGCAATGCATAAAAATGCAAGCAGTTGTACATTACTATTCAACGCAACACACTGGTGGGAGCAAAACACATTGAATTTTATAGAATAATTTTAATTATCACATAACATGTGCATTCTGTTACAGTGTTCAAAGACATGTTGTCAGCTACGATGGGTGGAGCCTCAGTGGCGAAGGTGGCAGCACTTACTTTTTCTGAGTCTGGGTACACACAGATGTGGGGAACAACTGTATTGCTATTGATAAAGATAGCAAGACAAACACAGGAAAGAGTCACGGAATAGAAAAGTCTGTGGAACCGGTGTGATTTATGACAGGATGAGTACTGCTGGAGGTAATTTGGATCCCTCTATCCGAAATGATTTTTCTTGGGATGATGTGAAGTCATACAATCTCTTTGATGAACACATCTGCCATCTCTGAAGCATTGGTAGAAAATGAACCGATCTACTACCACAGAAATTGTAAATAACCCATTGGAATGTGGTAGGTCCACAAAAAAATTCATGCAGATCATTTCCCAGGGTTTGGAAGGCACTGGGAGGGATTGAAGAAGACCCCAAGCTTTAGTTATGGGGCATTTACTTTGAGGACAGACATCACAAGACAACACATAGCAGGTTATTCAATAAAAGTTCTTCAGGGAGATTCAATAAAAGTTCTTATTGTTTAAAATGAAGCTAATTTTGCCCCAACCAATCAGATGTTAGTTTTCAAATGGTAAATAATATCTGATTGGTTGGGGCAAAATTAGCACCATTTTAAACGATAAGAACTTTTATTGAATAACCCTGATTATCGCTAAAAATGGTGCTATTTTTGCCCCAACCAATCAGATGTCAGCTTTCAAATGTTAAATAATATATGATTGGTTGGGGTAAAATGATCACCATTTTTAACGATAAGAACTTTTATTGAATCTCCCTGATGATCTTTAGAGAGGGCTTCCATATTAGGTCACCAAAATTGGCGCTGCAAGAGATTCAAGGTCTTACGGAACCCAAAGTGTCCGGCCAGAGGGTTATTATGACAGGACTGTAATACCTATAGACATAACATCTCCAGAATGAAAATTTTATCCTTAAAAAGAAGGAACCCCTCTTTCTTCTGCAAAGGAACTGTAGCTTGTAGACTAGCAGAGGCGTCTTTAATTTGAGAATCAAAATCGATTTGAGTTGGAAGAAAGTTTTTTGCTGGAATAATGGAATCGGTCTTAATCTTTTCTTCTGAAATGAAAAACATGCATGTGAAGGCATTTTTGGTATTCTTAGAACCTGGGCGGAAGGTAATGTGAAATGAAAATCTGGAAAAGAAGAGAGCCCACTTTGCATGATGACGATTTAGTCTCCTCATGGTTTTGAGATATTCTAGGTTCTTGCGGTCAGTATAAATTAAAATTGGATGTGCAACTCCACCTTTGTGGCCCACTGTTAAGATAAGATGGCTCCCACAAAAACTTCAGAAGTGTCTTCTTCAAGAATGAATGGGTGAGTAGCATCTGTGGTGTATGTGAACAGTTTTTTGAGGAGTTCAAAAGCTTTGTGTGCCTCAGGGGACCAAATAAAGTGTATATGTCTTCTAGAAAATTATGTAATGGGAAGAATAATTTCTGATTTTTTTTTAATGAAATGTCTGCAAATCCTATAAACCGTTGAACGTCTCTTTTGTTGCCAGGAATAGGCCACTCCAAAATAGCAAAGACATTTATGGAAACCATCTTGAGACCAATAGGGATCAGGATAAAACCAAGAAAAGGTATTTCTCTGCCTTGTCAAATAGTTTGTGCTGTCTTAGTCTTTCTAGGACTAGAATATGTTCAATGGGAATCCAGTGAGGAGGAAAAGATAAGGATATCAACTAGGTAGACCACTAAAAACTGGTCAATAAAGTCATACAGGGAGATTCAATAAAAGTTCTTATCGTTTAAAATGGTGCTAATTTTGCCCCAACCAATCAGATCATATTTACCATTTAAAAGCTAACATCTGATTGGTTGGGGCAAAATTAGCACCATTTTACACGCTAAGAACTTTTATTGAATAATACTGTAAATATATTGTTAAAAAAATAAAGTAAAGTAGCTGGGGCATTGCACAGCCCAAACAGCATGACCAGATATTCAAAGTGTCCAAAACGTGATGTACAAGTTGTCTTCCATTCTGCCCCTTTACGAATCCTAATGATTCATAAAGGGGCAGAAAAATGATAAATTTTAGCTGTGCTGAGTCTTTAAAATAAGTCAGGAAATAATGGTAAGGGATAACAATTTTTAATGGTAACTTTAATTAAGTTCCCAGTAATCCACAGAAATAATGCTTACAAATGGTATTTTGAACTGTAAGGTAATAGTTAGCATTTGTGGACAAAGTGGGAGAAGAAAGAAAACTAGAGAAACTGTCTTTACCGGATGGCCTGACTGGACATAAATAATGTCCCGGATTTCCACAGTAAATACACAAATTGTATTGTCTCCGATGAGTTTGTTCCTCAGGGGAAAGGGCTGGACGAGTCAATCCTATCTGCATAGGCTCTGGAACTTTAGAGGGAGAAAGACCCTGGGGGAACACTCATGGGTACAGAGTGTAATTCAGAGGGTGACCAAGGAAAAGGAGCTTTAGATCTCTTCAATCTTCGTTGTCAGAAACGATGGTCAATCTGAATAGCTAACTGAATAAGATCCTCCAGATCTTTAGGAACCTATACTCAATTTCATCATTTATTTTCTCAGATAAGCCAATCCAGAACTGGGACTTTAGAGCAGCATTATTCTAAGATGTAAACTCGGAGATGTAGTCCTTCTGGCCCTGCTGGATATTACGTAGGACAGCTTCAGCTGGGGATCATAATCGAAGACGGTATCAATACTGAACAAGATGGGATCTGTTTGTTCCAGAAGTCTGAGAGCCCATGCTTGTGGTTCACCTCTGAGAAGAGCGATGACATATCCCACCTGAATATTCCCTTAAACAAAGGTCTGAGCTTGAAGAGAAAAGTACAACTGTCATGAGTTACAAAAAGCAGCGTGGAATGTATTGGTTGCCTGTGGTCAGACTCTCCAATTGACCCTGCAGCTGGAAATAGCTAGTTTGTAACACTTTCACAGATCGGTTCAGTTCAGACATCTGGCACATAAAGTCTGAAACATGCCACCTTCACAAGTATCCATAATTCTAGCTGACTGTTTTGTTAACTACGGTGGGTGGAGCCTCAGTGGTGAAGGTGGCAGCCCTTTTTCTGAGTCTGGGTACACACTGAGTGGGGAACAGCTGTCCCAGGACTCAGTAGGGTAAGAGTGTTGATAAAGATAGCAAGGCAAACACAGGAAACAGTCACAGAATAGAAAAGGCAGTGGAACTGGCTCCTGGGGTGATTAATGACAGGATGAGTACTGCTGGAGAACTATGATTGATTATGATGTAGGTAATGCTGGAGACTTGGTGCGGCTGTTGGTAAGGCAAGTACTGCTGGAGACCTGGAGCAATTGATGATGAGGTGAGTAATGCTGGAGACTTGGAGTGGGGGATGATGAAGTAAATACTGCTGGAGACATGAAGCATTGGACCATAAGGTGAGTAATGCTGGAAACTTGGAGCGGTGGATGATGAGGTAAGTACTGCTAGAGACCAGGAGAGGCAGATAATGAGGTAAGTGATGCTGGAGACTAGAGCAGTGAATGATGAGGTATGTACTGCTGGAGACCTGGATCTGTGGTTGGTAGGCAACTGAAACCACAGGTAAGAATGCAGATGATTGGAAAAACAGGTAAGTATACAGAATAGAGAGCTAAGCGTTAAGGAGAGATAGCAAATAGTGCTTACCACCCCTGGCTATGTAGACTCTTCTGGTAATGACGTTGCAACACATGCACAGACATGCGGCATGCAACATCACCACTTTGCGTCAGGATGTGTGATGTCAACGCTTGCACTGTGGAGAGCAGTAGAAGCCCCTACCGGCTGCCTTCCATTGGCTAGGGAGGCAGACCAGGGAGGTGCTCTGGCCAAACCCTGACACATATGAACGGGCCCTAACTGTTAGTAAGTAAATTGTACATCTAGTATCCAGCCGGTTTGGACTCCACTCGCATCTTCTATCTACTGTATGTATTGTTTCTATATAGTTTATGTATGATACAATACATATATGATATATATGTGTTGTATATAGTATATGTATGATATCATCATTGTAGTGTAAAGTTTACAGTAGTCTAGGGACTTGCTAAATTGGCTTACTGGAGTCACTGAACTGTATGCAGCTTCAGATTTATTTCCTTTTCTTTGGATCAATATGACGATAAATAGGATTTGTGTGAATAAATGGTTGAACTTTGTGGACATATGCCTTTTTTCAGTCAGTCTCTACAGCTATGTTATTATGGATGTTTACACATGATTAAATGTGATCTATATGTTTCTTGAGTCATGAACAGAACAAATGCTATGTTCACTACAAATTCACTACAAAGTGGTCACAGCTCACAACATCCAACATAGCCATTGTTATTGATAGACCATTGTTTAGAAAGGTTTTCTGTCCTTTACACTTTTTAACTTTTAATGTTTTTTTTTATTGAATATCAAATGGTATGGGTATCACAATTTGCATTAAAAGTTAGTAATTATATGTGAGACAATTGTCTTACTTAATGCTAAGTAATTATTTTTATTTCTGAATTACATATTTTATCATTCACTCTTCCATTTTGAATATTCCAGCCAATGATTTAAACAGGGAAAACGTTGCACATTCATTTTATTATTCTAAAGCGGATTACTTCAGTTTATTAATGGTTTGTTCTGGCATCAAAGTGCCCTTCAGAACCCCAGTAGGGAATATCTTCACACTACAGTATACTGAATAAAAGGCTTTATTCTTCGGCAGATTTTTATTATCAACAAACTTGAAATAATGCTTATAATATAGTGTGATTTAATTGTTATATTTTTACGTTCTGCCAGGAATCCTGGGGTTCAAATAGATTTTCTTAACTTCAACGACGTGCCTATCATATTTATTACATTTTGTGGTTAAATTGAAATATATTTATGGGTTCCCCAGGTCTCTGTGTCATTTACAGTAACCTACTATTACTATTTATCCCTCAAAATGCTTTAAAAACTTTAAAAAAAATTCTCTCATAGACTTCTATGGGTTCGTTTTAGGATTTTCGAATGTTCGAAATTTTTGAAAATTTTGAAAATTCGAAAATAGAACGAAACTCAACATTTTCGAACATCTCTAGCAGGCAGTATATAAACTCTGAACTATTGTACAAATTAGGTCTTCTATCCAAATGAGACAAGCCTCCTACCCATTAAAGGTCACCCAACAAAAAACGAGGGATATGGGCTGGAGACCTGCATTATCAAACATACGCTAATATGTATCTACAAGCAATATCATTTATTTGGCCTGTTAAAGTTATACAGTATGTTTCTATGCTCACTTTTATTTTTTTTCCTTAAACTTTATTTTAAAGTGTATCTCCACCCAGGACAATCAAAAAAATTCTGTAATTTAGGGCACCCTAGCCCACCCTCAACTGCCATGTTCGTGTTAAAAAAGCAGCAGAAATGTACTTAGATTGCTTCATTCTCCCGGCGCTCTCATCTTAGCCCTCTGCTTGCCGGCTGAGAGGCAGACAATCATAGATGTGGCTTCTGGCAATGCAGATCGCCAGGGGAACAAAGCAATGTAAGTAAATTTCTGCTGCTTTTTTAACAAAACGTACATGGTGATTGGGGGTGGGCTAGGGTAACCTACTGTACACTACAGAAAATATAGGTAGGGTACCAAGCAGCAAACACGGATCCGGATGGATGGAGCATGTCTGAGTTGCACCCAGAGGACTAGGAGGAGGCAGAAACTGCAGAAAGTAATGCAGGAGAACCATTAGAAGCAAAGATGGAAGTTAAAGTGGAAGTTCAGCCAAAAAAATCCCTAAAAGGTAGAAAAAAAAAAAGAAGATGGTACGTGACCTCTCTTACATTCAGCAGCAATGTCCATGAACCCAGTAAAATCCAAACAAACTGCAGGACTTCCTTGTTGTGGACCCCTATAGAACTTTCATTTGGAGCAGTTGGTGAAGGAGAGCCTGCCTGGGTGGTAGTTTTGGGGGTGGACATGCCCTTTAAAGAGAAACTAGACTTTTTCTTACAAGGAAATATACATTTCTGTAGTGCCAAGTTAGAAAAGCTGCTTTGGCTAGTAAGTTACCAAGAAAAGTAATTGATTTATTTTTCTTTAAATAAAGTATTTTTGTTCAGGTTTATTCACAATCCAAAGCTCCCATGAAAAGAAGAAGCAAATAAGAAGCACTTACATTGAAGAGTCATCCCTGCAGCCTCTCAATTTGTGATCTTTCAAGATACTGCAATCTTCAGCCACCTGAGCGAGAACCATTTCTCTGTTTTTGAAGTACTACTGTATATTACTGACCTGTGATTGCTTACCACCACTGTGTTTAGCATCTCATATCCTGTGCATCACACTGTTTCTTTATCATAACCCATGCTGAGTTTAAATAATGAACACAAGGCTAATACTACATAAAACAGACCTAAAAATAACTCATTAAAACTACATAAAAGGCTGGAGAGATTAAATGTGAAAATGTAGATATACAGAAACTTGTCACGTGTTTTATAAGCCATACTGATTTTTGGACTGATCCTTTAATTCAGCATTGTACTTTATCTTTCAAGGACCCTAAGCTATGAATTATACTGTGTATATAATAACACAGTGGCATGTATTAAATAAACTAACACATAGCGGTAATTAGTTTACCATTCATGAACCACTTAGAAAATAGTGAATGAACTAAAAACAACATAAAGTATGCAATATGTTTTAAATTGGAATATAGCCAACAACCTTTCTGTGTTATCAATGACTGAACTTTTATCACAATAAAGGTATTGTAACATCACAGACATTTTTGAGGTCCATTCTCCATGTAGAAATTTGATTTAAACCTTTTTATCAGTATCACAGTGAATGTTTGTTTTAGAATTGTAAGCTGAGAAAAAAAATCTATGGCAAAATAAAGCACCCCCCCCCAACAACTTTAAAATGATATATTTTAATAGCATACTAGAATCACAAGCTTTCAGAGATATACCACCCTCCTTCAGGTGAAAGACAAATTATTATTATGGGCACTGTATACAGATAACGTGAAATGTGTTGATTTCAAATGTACTAGGAATAAGACAAGCCAAAAGGAAAAGTTCCTGGAGCAAGAAATAGCCGAGCCCATGTACCATCATGTACCCTCCTGCGCCATTCTTCCTCTTGTTCATTTTACGAATACTTCTGTATAGTCTTTGGGCCGTCTTCAGTTCTCTGAATTTGAAAATCCTTCTACCAATCTTCATCCTTGCTTCTGTTGTTCTCTATTCTCATTGGTCCAGTGATCCTTTTTAAGTTCCTGTTTCCCCTGGTCTAATTGCCTGATTGAGGTTGTGGTTTCCCTAGCCCGTGGTGTGTTTCTTGTCAAGTATTTTATGCCTGTCCTGATCTCTGCCCATCCTTTGACTTAGCTTTCTCTTCACTCCTTGGTACCTCACTCGCTGACTGATCTCCTGTGTGCAGATCCTTGGCTTGCCTTGACCTTAAGTTACGCTTCAGTTCAGATACCTTGCACTCTAACCATGCACTCTAAGTCCATACCTAGTGAAGAGCATCAAGCCTCCCAGCAAACTGGGTCTTGTCTATTGGTGAAACATGTGGTTGTAGATCAGGTTATCTGGGCTAAAGGAATACCTGGAGACCGGAGAGTCCCAGGACCCCTCATTTAGGGCTGAACAAATAATTGGAGAAATGCATAAACTTTATTTTCCACTCATATGCTGACTTTATAATATTATATGCTTTTGTCTGGTGATTTGTATTTGGCTACTTTTTATACTCTTTTGTACCTTGCAGTTTTTATATCAGTGATGCTACATTGTTTATATGAGTATATACTTTGTGTTAACTTGTATCAATAAAGCTTTGATTATTCATCCACCACTGGCTTTATGACCGTATTTGGTCACTCTGTGTCCTTATGACATACATTATTATTGCAGTGTCAGTGCCCATGCCTGTCTGAGTCATGGTCTGATGATGGTATCTAGTTTTTTTGACACAACTTTTTGTATACATCTATCTTTTTATTACTATCTCTTTGCACCAGTACTAATTGTACTTCTGCTGCTTATGTGTACACCTTATCTTGAACTTCTTAGGCCAACCCTTATAGTTTGTACTGAATAAGCAATAACAATTATTGTGCAATCTCTAAAAAAGAGAATTTTAAATCCAACAAAAACTAATTACGATGGCCTGTATTAAGAAGGGCAGTACTGAGCGACAGTGGGTGCTGATAAATAACACTAATTATCTTTTACCCAGTATATTTGGACCATTTTGGCATGTTATCTGCATAAAGTGCCTTTTAAAGTGTATCTAAAATGTTATTAATTGTCCATTTCTGGAAATAATAATTCTTCCTTACAATTTTTGTTGATCTGTCCCTTATGTCTTTATACAATATGTCTAATCTGAAGAATCTTACATTTCAGCTGTCAATAAAGTTCTGTGTGCAGGAAGGGCGACTGTTGGCATGTGTGAATTGCATGGTGGAATATTCCCTTTCCAAGTTCTGGCTGAGCAAGAGAAGGGAATACTACTACTGAGTAGTGCTAGTTACATGCATTTATTTATAGATTAATATGCGGTAAGTCTTTTTTCCCCAGTTTATATTTAAAGGCTTGAAACCCATAACTCAGTCATGGTACCAGGTTGCTCAGAACAGTAATGGAGTTGGATGGGATTATGCAAGTTGGGACAGATGGGCAGGTTTAGAATTTAGATTGTAAGCTCTTCGGGGCAGGGATCTCATTTCTAATGTGTCAAGGCTTGTTGCACTTATATCAATTTATACATAATTTATATATATGCTTTCTTAACCGATGTTTGAAATTGTATTTGATTTAATTTTTATCTATCTGTATAATGGCTTGCACTTATCCCCTTGTTTGTATATTCTGTATTTTTTAATGTACAGCGCTACGTACCCAAGTAGAGCTTTATAAATAAAATTTAGTGGCCTATTAAAATGTACAATTTTGCAGAGGTGGAATTGAACAATGCAAATAGTCAGGAAAAAAGGATTTGAGCAACCGGCTGTGAGTAAATCCATGATGACAGGCAGGTGTAGTAAAAAACTCACTTTTACTACAGTCAATCCCCTCTTTTTTAACCCTTTATAAAGCCATAGATTATTTAAACTCTCATAGACACATATAACCGACTAAAAAGTAACCTACACCTTTTGTTTTAATGTCAATGTAACCCCACTGAAAAAATGGATAAGAACTGTGTGTAAGTGCACTGTCTGGCTGCGCCTTCTGACTCTAAGGAGATTGGTTAGAACTACTAGTGGGCGGGACCAGCTATAAAAAGTTTCTGCTGTAGATTAGATCCAGGGGTCAATCACACCAATTAAAGTATAAGTGAAAACACAAATTATTGAAATTATTGATTTATTGATTCATCAATTATAGAGTATTTTATTATTGTTTCCAAAAAAAAAAAAAAACAAGTGAGACATCCCACCTGAAGTTTTAACCTTTTGGGGTCCTTGTACCTATTTCATATATCCAGAATGTTTCCCTTTTATTAATCTTATCTTTTATTTATATTTTCAATACCTTGCACACTACACATTCCTTTTAGAGATGGCCAAACTCACTGAAATCTGCTTGCAGATTCACAGATTTTGAAAAAAATCTGAAAATTCAAAAAACTGTAAGCGGACCCATTGAAGTCAATGGGAGTTAAAAAGCCCAAAAAATAGCAATGGTAATTTATTGTAAATGGCTCAGGGATATGTGTAATGTTCTGGAGAACATGTATCAATGCCCAAAATCTTTTTTTAAAAAAAACACCATCTAGTACCGGAAAATTCATGCACATCCTGTTTTGGCATTCCGCAAATCATTTTAAAAAATTTCTAATTTCCAAAATTAAAAATTTAGGAAATTTGTTGGAACTTTCTCAATTAATTCCATGGTTCAGAAAAATCCAAAAATGTCAGAAATCTGCAAAGTCCGAGTTTCTGCCGCTCTATGAAATCTGCTTCAGGACCAGGTTCAGGTTCGGTTTTAGGTCCATCGCTAATTCCTGTCTCCATGGAAGCATTCCAGGAAAAGGTGTCCAATTGATGACTTTTTATCCCCCTTCTCAATGTTCCACAAGTGTTCCCTAATTCTCTTTCCCACACTTGTTACATGCTATAGGATAAATATGTTTTTATGTGTTACTATTTATGAAATCCTGCATCTTGTACTCCCTATTGGTTACTGTTGTTGATATGATTCTATCTAATCTATTAGTTTTCTTTATCCTATCACAAGTTTAACACCCATTGCTTCCACATTGGAAATTCCCTAGTTGTTCTAACCATGTCCTTTTCTTACCTCTTATGCCATTAAGTAAACCACCCGATTTGTTAGCTCTCCCGGCAACTATCCTTCTAGGGTGTCTTGAAAGTCTTAATCACAATTCAATATGTGCATATTTCTTAAAATAACCCATTTATTTTAAGTTCTAATTTGCTCTATACTCTTCACTATACTCTGTCACGAAGGTACGCCCCCCCCACACCTTCTAATAAGCCCATCCTATGTTTATGCCTTTTCTTTGGAATATTTACAAACATCTATTGCTGCTTGCTTACAGGATATTTCTGTGGAACAATTCCTCTTAATTTGGGTGAATTGGCTGCATGGGATACCTTGCGTGTCTCGGATGGCAACTTCAAGCATGCCATGCAATAAGATATTCCTAGACACCTAGCAGCAGTCATACACTCCAAAAGGTGATTGTATGTCTACTCAAATCTTTAAAAGAAATGTACACTGAAAAAATTACTTTGCCCTATTTCAATCTATAAATGAATACATGTAAGTAGCTCTTACTTTTCTGTGTTTGTGTTGCTGCATGACTTTAATCAAGATCTTGTTTTGCTCAAGCTCAGTCCCCCAGCCCCCTGCCAGACTATCAGACTCTCTGTGAGGTAAAGCATGCTCAGTAATCCCTATGAGGCAGCATTGGGAGAGGGAATTTCCCACCATGCAGTTCACATACCTACTGTCACCATTCCAGCTACAGCAAAACTATACATAACAGAAGAGTTTATGATACTAAAGCATTTGATTGGCAGCTGAAATTATATAATAGATATTTTAGACTGGGTATCTAAAGAAAAAAGTGATGGATCAACAAAAGTGGTACAGTGATAGTTGGGAAGAATTATAGTCTTCAGTCATGGGCAATTTAACAAAAATCTAATTTCCCAGTGTACTGTACATATCTTTTAAATCACTTGTGAGAATAGCCTCTGTTCTAACCATAAAATAATCTACTGTGTAACATTCAGTTTTGCCCAATGATGTCCCTTGCTTTTAATTCTTTGAAAAAGACACAAGGCGGGGGGGGGGGGTCTATTGAGAATAAATAAAGCCTTAACATGTTTCTGAAAACATATCACTAAACAGGCCAATGATGAATTGTTTACGTTTACAATTTTTAGGTAAAGAAAAATTTCCTTCATACATTTCCTTTCATACATACATTTACTTTTCCCCCCCTCTTTACCTGTCAAGTGCTCCTCCATTCACTCCATATTGGTGTTTAAACGAAGGGGCGTTTATCTATAATTAAGATAATTGTATTTAGTTTTTGTCTCTAATAAACAGCCTGCAAGGGTGTAGATTAATTACTCCAGAACACATTATACAGCATTTGCTAGAGATTTCCTGGTCGCTGCGCCCTTAAAGGTTATGTACACTGAAAAATTTGTTTTTTTAAATTGCCCATTCATCCCAACTATCGCTGTTCCATTTTTTTGTTGATCTGCCCCCTATTTCATTAGATAACCAATCTGAAACATCTTACGTTTTAGCATTTCTCTAAGCAGTTTTGCTGTAGCTGGAATGGTTTGACAGTTGGTGTGCTGTATGCAGTATGCAGTTAAGACAGTTGGTATGTGGGAAAATTGTCAGGTCAGTGGTCAGACCCTGAACAAAAAAAGTATTGTATTGAAAGCATGCAGCTACACAACTACCTCAGAGTAAGTGCTACTTACATCTTATTAATATATTTATTTATAGATTAAGATGATGCAAAGTCATTTTTTCAGTATACATACATTTTAAGTTAAACATTTGGAAAAAGGAGGGAGAATATAACTGTTTATTTCATTCCTTATAAAGCCTAAAGGTGGCTCCTTGTAATTGTAACTATTTTTGTATTTATTTTGCACTGAACTATTGAACTGCCAAGGAGTTTCTAAATAAATTGTAACCCTGACATTGTGAATTGCTTAAAAATTAGCCAGAACCCATTTTTACAGTAGATGTACAAACTAAGGGTCATATTTATAAAGCCACTGTATCGCTAAAAGGCGGTATGGTAAATTTATGCTCATTAAACCGATCGGAGATCAACAATGGGATTAACGATTGTACATTTACAATACCGATCGTACATTTTCGATACCGATCGTAAATCTATAATAAAGAAATGACAATTACGATCCCCATAGAATACCATTGCGGTGGTTTACTACCGCATGGTATTCTACGATCAAACGTTCGTTAATTAACGAACGCTCGGTCGTAAATGTACGATCGTGATCGCACATTTACGACCACGATCGTAAATTAACTAACCCGCGGTATCGCTTAAAAGTGATACCGCGGCTTTATAAATATGACCCTAATTGTTTCTTTTTTCCTGTTAATGTCTATTTTCCCCTTTTCCAGAACTAAAACACAAGTTCACTAAAAATCCTGGTCTCGGTTGGGTGCATTATGGGTGGGGCATGGGGCAGGCATAAGCACCTATTTAGAACAAAAAGAGTATTGGTTTGTAATTTTTAACTTTGTAACGGTTGTAATATTTACTGGCGTGGATGGTGAAATACCAGCCAGGTTACAGCCTTTTTAATATATATGGAGCTAATATATATGGATTTTCTATATATATGTATGTCTACTTGGGGTCAGAGAGCTATACAATGACAAAATACAAGAAAGTCATACAAAAGGAAAATACATAAATAGTTCAGTACATAAATATATAAATAAAATTATAACTATATAAGTGCTAGAGCCTTGCATTGGAGGAAAGGAGTCTCCTGCCCCATAGAGCTTACAATCTATTTAGGAGATACAAGGTACAAAGGAATGGGTACTAGTGGGACTTTTGAAGTGCAAATAAAACAATTATATACTGTGCTGGTTACCAGATAGGTAGGATGTAAGGCTAGATTTAAACCTGCTGGTTGTGGTTTCTTAACGAAGAGCGAGGGGAATAGAATTCCAAAGGATGGGCGCCACAAGAGAGAAAGGTTTAAGGTGAGAGGAAGCAGTATGAGTGGAGGTCTGTACAGGAGATGGTTTTGTGATTTTGTAATCAAGGGTGCGGGCTGGAACATATGGGGACACTAGAGTGGAAATATAAGGAGGTGCAGCAGAGTTAATGTTAAGAGATTGATCATTGATTTTAAATGTTAGGAGATTGATTTTGTATACAATACCCTGTTTAATGAGGAGACAGGTTGTTTTCCGGTACAAAGGACATATGGGATCCTGTTTATTAGAAAGAAAAACTACGTGCAGCAGAGTTTAGTATTGATTGAAGGGGAGAGAGATGGAAAACAGGAAGACCAGAAAGTAGTAGGTTACAGTAGTCCAGGAATGATAGGATGAGAGCATGCTTAAGCATAGCGGTAGTCGGGAGAGAAAGGAATCTGCAGATTTCCCAACATAGTTAATGTGGTTAGAAAAGGAGAGAGAGGTCAATAATTACCCCTAGTCAACGTGCCGATTGGATAGGGAAAAAGGGGGGTATTGACAACAGAAATAGAGAAAGATGGGACGGGACCAGGTTTAGGTGGGAAAATTATTAGTTCGGTTTTGGAAAGATTCAACTTGAGGGAGCATTGCGACATCCAGGAGGAGATGGCAAGGAGACAGGTTAGTCATTTTTAGAGCTAATATGTATGCATTTTCTATATAGTGCTGAACATAGGCAGAACTTTATATTTTTTTAATCCAATTGTATCAGGCCTTTTCCTAAAGAGCTTATAATCTAAGGATTTTCACACACACTGTAACAGGGAGTTGTAATAGAAAACGTTGCAGGCCTCAGAAAAACAGTTAACCCCACGCTTACCCGATATTGATTCGGGAAGCATGATTTAATTCCACTTTACCCCCAAACCCTACAGATTATATCTCTCATTATATATCTCTTATAATTGTTGGGAAATTGGAGGAAACCCACACAAACACATGGAACTAACAAACTCAGATAAGGTAGCGGGAGGAGTTGAATAAAAGTTGATTTGTAGGAAGGGAACACTACGCAGTACTAGTGTCTGCAAACACTAGTACTGAGTATTGTTCCCTTCCTACAAATCAACTTTGGTAAACCTAACTGTACCCTGCGTGACAGAGGAGGGATGAGCACACGGAATCTTCCATTGGAGAGTGTATCTAAACAATGTAGAGGGAGGAGTTGAACCCAGGACTTTACCGTTGCAAGGCATCAGTGCCAACCGCTTACGAATCTACATTTTAACTTGTATAAACTTGGGAAAGAGGCCATCTCCATGTAACCTACTTGTAATGAAGGAACAAAAGAAGTAATCCTGAGAGGTGTGTGTGTCCCCGAGCCTTGACTGCTATAACAGAGAGGGATCACTAAAATCACTGCAACCAATATGCGCTGGAGGGCAGGATCGCTGAGGTCAATCCACTGATGTAGGACTTCACACGTTATCAAGCAGGAGTTCCTATTCTTCTGTGCTAAGAGATGATCCTGGCTGCGTGGGAATGGATAAGGAACGTATAGAGGATGGGAAATACACGCTTAGGATCCTGCTCTTCAACACCAGGCTGACAAAAACCCATCTAGCAACAACGTATTACCTTCATTTTTTTTTTCAAAGCTAGAAATCAGGCCTATAACATATTATAATATGATTTTGGGGGTGGACTTTCCCTTTTAAGAAGAAATAGATCTTGTCAAACTAACTTGCTTGGCTTTAATGAGGAAGTGAGTAGGAATTTGGACAGTAGATGTGGTAAACTTGGATTTTTCTAAGGCTTTTGATACAGTCCCCCATAGGCGACTAATGTATAAGCTAAGGTCTTTTGGGCTTGGGTGGCACATTTGTACATGGATAGAAACTTGGTTAATGAATAGGATGCAGAGAGTAGTTGTTATTGGGGCTTCATCAATATGGTCTAAAGTGCTAAGTGGGGTGCCACAGGGTTCTGTGTTGGGGCCGCTTCTATTTAATCTATTTATTAATGATTTGGAAGTGGGTATTGTCAGCAAGGACAACACAAAACTTTGCTACAGAGGATTTGCAATCGGTGCAGATGGATCTAGATAGATTGTCACATTGGGCTGCTAAGTGGCAGATGAGATTCAATGTTGATAAATGTAAGGTGATGCATTTTGGACTTAAAAACCTTGTTCTGCTTATACTATAAATGGGTCTGTGTTGAGTGAATCTCTGGAGTTTTGGTGGATAAAAAAAACAATCAGTGCCAGGCGGCAACAGCTACAGACAGGAAAATACTGTCTTGTATAAAGGGAGTAAAATATATTTTTAAGCATTGGTAAGGCCTTGTTTGGAATATGTGGTTCAGTTTTGGAATCCTAAATACAAAATTAACATCTTGGAAATGCAAAGGGTTTAGAGAATGGTAACTAAATTAATAATGGGAATGGGGGTGCTTGAATATGAAGACATCTAATTGGTTGGGGCAAATTTAGCACCATTTTAAACGATAAGAACTTTTATCGAATAACCCTGTATGTATGTATATGCTTATTTATATAGCGCCACTAGGGGACGCACTGAAACTATCTGAGGTTTTGTTCACCAATAGAACATCTCAGAGGACACACACCATCCCTTAAGGTTGGAAGAAAAGAAGTTTAGTCTTCTTTAGAACTATCAGGGTTATTCAATAAAAGTTCTTATCATTAAAAATGGTGTTCATTTTGTTTCAACCAATGTCAGCTTTCAAATGTTAAAGATCTGATTGGTTGGGGCAAAATTAGCACCTTTTTTAACAATAAGAACTTTTATAGAATCTTCCTGTATGTGTATTAACACCAGGAAATGTTAATATTTTTAAATTTTAAAAACTTCTCCAGCCCTCTCCAGGAGCAACTCAATGAACTTGCTATTACTACAGTACTTCAGTTCCACAGTGAAACTGACAATCTATCTAGGCATGCCTGCATCAAGAAGTCACTATTAAGACTTTAAAAGCTGCTTGTTACCCTGTGATTTTTTCACTGTAAAGAAACATTATCTACCTTAAAGATTAACCTTCTTCTCTTATAATCTTAAAGGATGTTTGTGAGTCCTATTAGATTATCTAATGTTAATAATGCACCAGAGAGTTTATTGTATGGAGCATTCATTTACAGTATTTGTATAATTATATCCACACCTAAGCATATTTTCTCCAGTGTAAAAATTGTAAACTTTATTAATCTTTAATCCCCTTCATTCTCCTTATTAATTTTGTTACCCTCCTAATAAAGCTGCCCCTTTATAGGCAGAAATTCAATACTGCACAGCATATTCCTAATGAGGACTTACCAGTGCTTTATAAAGAGGGAGGATAATATTTTTCTAAGTTGAATCTATACTCCTCTTTATACAAGACAATATATTGCTACATCTACAGTAACAGTTGCTGTATTGCATTGTTTGCTACAACTAAGTCTGTTATCTACTAGAACCCTCAAATATTTTTCCACCACAGATTCACTTAGCACAGAGACATTTATGGTGTAGGTGGCACAAGGATTGTTAAACACATATCAACATGAATTCTCATCTGCCACTTTGCAGCCCATTATGTCAATCTATCTAGGCATGCCTGCATCAAGAAGTCACTATTAAGACTTTAAAAGCTGCTTGTTACCCTGTGACCCCCCCCCCAGCTACCATGCATTTATTCTTTTTTTTCAATTCCAGTAAAAGATAAGGCTTCTAAAGGTACCTGTTTTCATTGTGTATGCTGGGTGGCTCAGCAGTTTAATACTATGCTTTTAGAAACACACAGCCCATGAGGTAGGGCTGTTTAATTAGGTTTAATTCCCCAGAGTAACTTATAAAATCTTTGTCTTTTATATATTGCAAAGATTACTTTTGTTTTTGTATGAAGGAATGTATGGGAGAACAGAGAATAAAAAACAACAACTGCACACTGTTAAATCTATGCTCTATCATCCCTCATGATCTCTTCTTGAGATATACTGCATAGCGGGATGGAGGTTAGATAAGGTGCACTGCTTTGCACCTCTACCTTAAAGGCATCACATGGTACATGGTTATATGTTAACACATTTATATAACATATATAAACAGAAGTTTTGGAAATAGCACAGCCACCTCAAAATTAGCATGAGTAAAACCCATGCTACTCTGACAATACTGTACATCGGGCAGCGGGGTTTTACACTAAAATGGCTGGTTATTGCCCCATTAGACATTCACAAACACAAAGAGGTGGATTATGGGAACTGACCCCTCATACCCACTAGTTAATTTTATAAATAATGGAGAGCTGAAAAAAAATCTTGCACTTTTGTGAATGTGCTCTGTCTATTGGGACATATGCTGATGCTGATTACTACTTACTGTATAAGGTTGGTCCTTTATCTTTCCCACCGCTGATTTTAAACTTTTTTTTTTGATGTTAAGAATATTCTAGACAGCGATGCACAATTTTCCTTTGTGTTTTAAAAATAAAATAGTTTTTATCCTAAGCAGGACTCAAAATTAAGACTTCTTGGTATATTCTACTTTCCAGACTCTACCTCACAATATAATAGAAAGCCACATAAATGATGATAATTATTCATATTATATATGATAACAGTGTACATTTAGACTCCTAACTTTCTATTGCAAATTA
This sequence comes from Hymenochirus boettgeri, assembly GCA_019447015.1. Taxonomy (NCBI): domain Eukaryota; kingdom Metazoa; phylum Chordata; class Amphibia; order Anura; family Pipidae; genus Hymenochirus; species Hymenochirus boettgeri. Next base: position 173,083,887 of record CM033472.1, read on the forward strand.
TGAATCCAAACCCTCTTTTTATCCTTCCGTTTTGGAAAACCAGTGTTAAAGTTAACTTCAGTGTCAGAACTTACTTTTTATCTTTCCCTTTATATTCTATTTTATGGCTAAAGAACTTTACTTTCTACAAGAAATGGATTAATAAAATGCTCCAAGCCATAATAAAGTTTCAACCCAGTGGGATTTCATGGCTTCCTAAAACTAATGAAGTTTGTTTGTACATACAGTATGTCTACAATTTTGCAGCAGGGAGATTCTGATAAATTGCACCTCTTTGATAAATGATTCACCTCCACCTTTCTTTGTATCACTGTGCCTCTAGTTCCACAGTGAAGACTTTGATAAATTGGTTTCTCTAGTTGTAATTTGGTTACTTGTGCTATCTCTACTTGTTAATTTTTCATTATTCCCACTGAATGAATCCAAATAATCACTCTCTTCAAATAATTGTCATTAAAAAGAGTTATTACTGAAACATAAGACATGTTTTGTTTAATGAGGGTCAGGAATAGGAACAGTGTATTCAGGAGCTGTCTGATTCATACAGGATGATGCAATACACAGTAATAACAAGGTTGAAAAAAAGACATATGTACTTTGTATGCAACCGTTTGTATGTCCTATTTGTCCTAAATTTACAGGGATTTGTATTCATGTTTTGCCAGTTTAAGTCAAATTTTCCCCTATTTATGGGAAGATGTAATATGGCTCACTAACACTTTGCTTCGGAGATGGGAAGCCCCATGTTGCAGGGGTTTTACACAGACACAATTCAATAATATTTTTATTTTGCACTAAATAGTAGAGCAGAAGTTAAAACAAAACACATTACATAAAGTTGAGTGGGTTTTGATCTGGTTTGGGCAAGAGCATCTTTTTGGCATCCCCCTCAGTTTGCAACCCTTTCATTGTTAAATGCCTAGTTACAGTAATAGGTTAACAATCCAGCTCTAAAATCGCTAACAAAATGTACCTTTACATTTAAGCAAAATGTCAGTAAAAAAATATACTTTTCAGGGTTGTTAGGAAATTGCTGTCCTCCTAACAACAATTTGTCTCATTTTTGAAAGGCAGTGGATGAAACAAAACTGAAATGCAATAGGCAATATAGACACTTATAGTAAATAGCACAACTAATGCTTTGACATTGAAAATCTCTTCATTTTCACAGTATTAAATTGTACTGTACATCAATGTTCCTCTGCTCATTGTAAGCAAGTTCCCCTGACACAGAGAAATAAAGGGCATGCCCAGTGAAGTCATTCCTACACTGTACATCATTTACAACACATTTTCTAATGATCTTAATTAATTTTTGCAGTACTTTAGAGGTATTTTCACTTATACTGTATGTACTTCCTCAGACTGAAATGAAGGCAAACGAATAATTAAGATAATATATTTAAATATCCTTCAATCATTCAATTTCTGCATAATACCCTATGCACATTACTTAATGTCCTGGCAATGCAGGGCCCTGGAAATTCTTTCCCTGCATAGCATACCACAGGATTAAACAAATTTACATTAGACAATGTTTTTTTTTTTTATAACCTGCTGATATTCTAATTTACATTTTGATTGACAATTTAACTCTAACATCTAAATGTTGGAGTATGAAGGAACATGTACTTTTATTTGAAGGTATGATGTTTCTAAAATTGCAATTTGAGCAGTATAGATACTTTTTATTTAATCCATATGTGTGCTATAGTTTGCATTATTGGGTAGGATGTAACTCTATATAGCAGTGTCTCTATGCCTTGTGATTCTCAATAATTTTACAAAAGGAATAGAACAAAAAGGCGAACATGCCCAATTATAATAATAATAATAATAATAATAATAGTGTAATACTGGCAAAACAAAGTTTTAACTGCTCATTGTATAATGTATAATTATATATGTTTGGGGTTTCTGGCAAACTTTTTTGGGGTGTGAATGTCTCTTAAAAGGCAAAAAAAAGCACCAGTTAAAATAAATCTCAGTTTAATTATTACAGTCCCAGTCTAAAATCACAGCATTTTAATTAACTTTTTGTTTCCAATCCAAATACGATAGAAGGTTAACATTCTGATATAGGGTGCATTTCCATTTAATTCTTATTTCCATTAGGAGTTTAAGTGCCTGGATTTTTTAAGTTAATGCCATAGCAACCACATTTATGACATTTTCATACTTCACTTATCTCTCCTGTGATTATAGTTTTTATAAACGCTTTTTGAATTGATATAAAAACCAATTATGAATGCTTAATGTATTTTTGTTTGGCTCACACACAAATGTACTAACAGCAGCCCTCAAAATTAGAATTAGTAAAGGAATTGTTGGGGGGGAAATGCAGATTTTTTTTTTGCAATTTCAGCCTATATATAACTTACAGAAAAAACGTATAACAGTATATATTGTCTTAAACTGTTCTGAAAGCATGTGTTAAAGGGACAAGCATTGCCAGAAACTAGAGACATGTAAGTGATGATGCAATGGAAACCATTTAGCGTAAAATTGAATTTCACAATTGTATTTTTTTTAGTTTTTTCCTTTAAAACCAAACACCAGAAACATCAACCAATTTAAACTTAACACTCCTACAGTATGTTGCATGCACCACCCAATCGAGGAGGCTTCTGTGTTTTCTCCCAGACTGTCCCACTGGAACACATCCTAATGGAGAGACCCTCCCCATATCCCATGCACAAGTACAAATAACCTCCCACTATGTACAGATAAAATGCTATTGCATATAAACAAAATATTGTACTGCCAGTTTGCTTCTTCTGCTGATATTCTGTCCCGTTAACAATTCAAATGGAACCTACATAGTAGGTATAAAAGCTATCCAATTGTTTGTAGCATGATGAAAAGAAAGGACCAGTCCAGTCTATCAAGCAGATTTTTGATGTCTCTGTTAATAATGTTTGTGAGGTTTACTATTCTCCTCATGTTATTGATTGTCTGCGTTCCCAATATAAGCCGCGTGAACCATTTTTGTTCGCAAACCATATTTGCCAGAATTTTTGGAAATATTTTAAAGTTCCCATTTAATAAAGCTATGGGTCGATAACTGGCAAACTTGGACAGGTTCTTCCCTGATTTATGAGGGCCCAGGTCTCCTACCAGAATGGCATTGAAGAAATTAAGCATGAACGAGGATTGAGATGGTAAAAAAACAATATCATGTAAATTAGTTCTTCTTAAGTGATAAGGACTCCTAGGATTCTAACTTATGTGGATGTAAGGTTCAGAAGCTGATAGGTGTTGTAAAATATAATTTCATGGATATTTTGCCTTTTTTTTGGCCACATAGTGCTGTAAAACCTGGCTTTTATTGAAGAAACAGTGACATTTAAGAGCTTTCCACATACCCCCCCCCCTGTGGCAGTTAAACAGTAGTACAAAGATTCAATAAATAAGAGGATTATTTTGTTACTCTGCAGTTTTAATCAAATACTGCAGAAAGAGTCAACCAGTGACACAATAGTAAGACTCAAAGCATGGATGAACAATAGAAATTGCTCCGTATTAGTCAAATATGTTTTTTTTAATATGGGTGAACAACAACATTTTGAGACCAATTAGCTTCTACCAAAACACTATCATATACAATAAGTAATGTAGAAAGGATAAACACAAGACAGCAATGATTACGTAACTATCCAAAAAAACTTAATTAGAACCTTACTTATGTTTACTGTCACTTAAAAATTTAAAGGGCATGCCCACCCCCCAAACTATAATTTAACCCACTGGCCCCATTATGTAGTGTGTAAAAATCCTTACCTCACATCCCAGCTCCATATGGTTCTCCTGTAGTCCCCCCCCCCCAAAGTCCATATAGGACTCTGCCTCCTGTCTTCCCTCTGGGAGAAGTTTGGCATGCGCACTGCAGCCATTCTACCCTCCCTCCCCCTCCCGATTTTGTCTCCCTCCCCCTACCATAAAACCCTTTTTATATTATGTACTGCTCTTTCCCCCTGCCCCAACCGCATAACTTTTATTTACAGAAAGTGCTCCGATCTTTACTTACCATGCCTCTCTCCTTCGCTGTTCTGAACTCCCGGCAGTTACGTCCGTGATTGGCTGCCTCTCAGCCAATCACGGACATGACTGCCGGTCCCGCCCCCTGCTTGCATTTCTGTGCAAGCAGAGGGCCAGGGCAGTGCGGCGAAGGATAGAGGCATGGTAAGTAAAGATTGTGGCACTTTCTGTGAATAAAAGTTATGCGGTTGGGGCTGGGGGAAGGAGCAGTACATAATATAAAAAGTTTATTACAAGGGTGGACATGTCCTTTAAACTATATGGTTATTCCATTGCTTGAAGCTGTGCTAGGAAATACATACACAAGATTCAGAGCCCCAATGAGAAGGGTACATCGCGCCCTGGTGTGGAGTCTGGTATTTGCAACAGAATTGCGCTGCTGCTCAGGCCACCCCACACAAAGGTGGTGATGCCAGAAGATTGCTATCTTCTCCATGCATTAAAGGAATAGTACCAGTAGACAGCAGTCCTGTACCCAGTTTAAGATGTATGCATGCATTTTATTTCTCATACATATTATGGACTGTTTTACAATTACTAATCCATTCAAATTGGGCCCTGTCCCAAAGAGCTAGCAATCTAAAAAAAAATTATCTCATACATGCTACCTATCAACTAAAAAGATGAGTACTGTAGGATACGGTGATACCTTTTTATTATGGACTAACAGCTCATTTTTGCAGACAAGCTTTTGAGAGATACACTTATCTCTTCCTCCGGTCAAGCAGTACTAAATTACACAGAGTACAGCACATCATTAAGGTTTATAGAGTTGCAACCTTTTTGGTATGGAAAAAAACAAGGATTAGCTTAGAGTGCGAACTATAAGCAGGAAAGCAATAAAAACAAAAACAAAGTAAACACTAGGGCAGTGTAAATAGGACATAATTAGTGAAAGTAATTAGTAAGATACAGACAAGGTACAAGCAGACAGGGATATAATAGGATTTCCATAAAAAAACTTTTAATGATGTGCTGTACCCTGTGTTATTTAGTACTGCTTGGCCTGAGAAAGAGAGAAGTGTCTTTAAAAATGAACTGCTAGTCGATTTTTATCGAAAATCGAAAGTAGATAATTATCGAAAATCGAAAGTAGATGATTTTTGAAAATCGAAAGTAGCCGATTTTCGAAAATCGAAAGTAGCCAATTTTTGAAGATCGAAACTCGAACTTTCGAAATTTCCAAAAATTCTGAATATTTGAAAACGAAATGAAACGAAACAGTTTCGAACATCTCTATCCTACGGTACACAGCTACAACCATTTTATATGCTACCTATCAGTATGTCTTTATGATTGTAGGGAAAACTGAAGTGCACTGAGGAAACACTCAAAAGCACAGGGAGAACATACTAACTCTTTTCAGAAGTTTGCAGGGGAGAATATGATCCCAGGGCTGATATAGCATAGCATATTTTTTAGTGGCATTATCAGATGCGTTTTTAGTAATTAAAATCTAAAAGCATTTTTAATAACATATTTACATAATAGATGTATGAACTAGTCTTCACTGTAAGTGATTTTCCTGTTCCTAATAATACGTAGTTTACTATTCCTGTACAATTTTCTTGTAATTGTGCACATATTCAGAAGTAGGCACAAAATATACAATTAAAGACAAGAAGATACATGGTCTGAAAAAAAATCAATATTTGAAATAAATTTGATCAAGCATGAAATCAGCATCTAGGTCTACACAGAACTCATTAGTACTTTTGTGATATGATATGGATGCTTGCAATTACCATGGCCTTGAATGTTTGGTGATTTTAAATTAAGTAAAACGTAGTGGGACTATCAGCTTAGATAATGGTCCCAAGACTGTTAATACAGCAATCAATTTATTGCTACAATCCAGCATTACAATGCTACTACTAATGCTATATTGTATTGTGAGAGAATAGGACAGAAAAAGAATTTCCTTTTCAAAAATCAAATGGTAATGGCATTTTTGTTTTATTAAAAACAGTGCAATTTCTAAAAAAAATAAAACAATTTCTAACAAAAATAAAACAAAACACATTTAAAGGGCATGTTCACCCTTAAAAAATGGTAAATTGTCTGTTACGGCCCCCCAACTGATATATTTGGCACTTTATTACCTGCATTACTAACCATTAGAGATGTTCGAAACTGTTGAGCTTTGTTCCATTTTCAAAATTTTGAAAAATTTTAACGTTTAAAGGGGAAGTTGGTGTGATATGCCTTAAAGGGAAAGTTGATGTCATATGCATTAAAGGGGAAGTTGGTGTGATACACCTTAAAGGGGAAGTTGGGTGACGATTTTCGATTTCGATAAAAATTTAAAATTTGAAAAATCCGTTTTGATTCGAAACTGGTTTCTATTAGAAAACACATTACATCTCTACTAACCATATATTTAAGGATAATTATTTTTCCCATCCTGGCAGTGTAAGCTGGCCCCTCCTTCCATGCAGTCAATCAAGGCTATGACTGCTGACCTCACAACCAATGATTGATAGCTGTTTTACCTGCTGCCTCCTCTGCACATGCTCAATGCTTTTAATGCACCTAAACTTACCAGACGGATTATTTATTAATTTCTTACCTTCTGAACAATCCTGCCCACTGTAGCTTTCCTCACACTCGCAAACACCATCTTGGCACTGCCCTCGTCCACTGCAAGCATTTACACACCACATATGTCCACAGTCCTCTCCTGCATAACCATCCTGACAAACACAAGTTCCATTAGCACAACGTCCTTTACCCAAGCAGTCACCTGGGCATCGAAGCTCTGTGCAACCAAGGCCAGTGTATGGATCTTGGCATACACATTGTCCATCTTGGCACAGGCCATGTGGGCTGCACTCTTCAGGGCACAATAACTCTGTGCACCATTCTCCTGTGTAATCTGATTCACATACACATATACCATCTATGCAGGTGCCTCTTCCAGAGCAACCCAATGGACAAAGAGGCTCTGAGCAGTTCTCACCGCCCCACCCTTGGCTGCACACACATGAGTCCAGACTGTAGTTTCCATGTCCACTGCAGGGAGGTGCAAATTCTGTGAGACCTGAAAAGCAAAAGGGAGAAATTCAATTTAGTTGCTTCCAGTTAGTTTTTAAATTTACAGTTTTTTAAATTTAAAATCAAATGCTTTGGATAATTGTCCGATTACAGTATTTAATTTTTAAAATAATCTAATGTTGGTTTAACAAGATACACAATTAGAAATTAGAGCTGGTACAGTGCGGTAAGATATTCTTCTGTATTCAAAAAGAAACATTAGATAGGCCACTCAGTATTATCACTGCTACTTTCTACCTCCATTTCATGTTTAGTGAGTATCCACTTCGTCTCTGGTGTCCTTGTGGGATAGCCCAGCCCTGATATTCATACAGCAATGTAATTAAGACATAATTACACAACGAATAAACGAAACTTAGCAAAACTTGTCAAGAACCATAGGGCCATATTTATAAAGGTGTATTGTTGCTTTTTATCGATACTGCACCATTAGCGTTTGGTTTAACGATCACTAAGACAATTGTTTGTTTATAATTACCTTAATGATCATTAAAGCGATAGCAAATTTACGATAACAATCATAAATACGGAATATCATTGTGGTAGTTTACTACCGCATGGTATTCTACGACCAAACCTTCATAAATTAACAAACGTTGGGCATAAATGTACGATCACGGTTGTATATTTACGCCCGTCGTCGTATTTTTACCAATAACACACAATGTTCTTTCAATGCAGTTTACTGCACGCTACACAGTGGCATAACTACCGCCCCCCACCCCCCCATGACAGCTGATTAAATAAAGGAAACATACACGTGATCAGCTGTTTAAAAGACCGGACCTGAACTTCCGGAACCAGTCTTTTAAACAACTGATTGCGCAGGGGGGCCCAGGCCCCTGCAGTTACACCCCTGACACTAGGTCAATGTCAAAGCTGTATTGCCAAACATATTGGTGCTCATTATTTATAGATAAAGTCTCGGTAAACAGTTAGCTTGGGCTGCGTAAATATCTCTAACTAGATATTGCTCGGTATTTCTAAAGATCCAGCCCAAACCTGCATCCAAAATTCAACAGACCTGCACCTGCAGCTTTTTAACCTGACCCATTCAAAGTTTAATGCAAATCTGGTAAACTTCGAAATGCCCAACACAATGCAGGATTCTAGGGCAGATCTCATCCCCAATTAACTTACCTCACATTTGGGGGGTTATTGTTGTGCAATAAGCGGATATTGCAAAATGTCCAAATTTGGGGTAAAAAATGTTGGTATTTTCCCCAAAAAATAAACTAATGTAAGGTGTTGTACCCCGTTGCTAAAGGGGAAGTTGATATGATGCACTTTAAAGTGTATCACATCAACTTCACCTTTAACACGTATCACATTAACTTCTCCTTTAACACGCTGCACACAAACTAAGTCTTATCACACCAACTTCCCCTTTAAGGTGTATCACATCAACTTTCCCTTTAAGGCATTTCTCACCAACTTCCTCTTTAAAGGGTATCGCATCAACTTCCCCTTAAACACACATCACACCAACTTCCCCTTTAACACGTAGCACACCAACTACCCCTTTAAGGCTTATCCCACCAACTTCCCCTTTAAGGTGTATCACGTCAACTTCCCCTTTAATGCATATCAAATCAACTTTCCCTTTAAGGCATTTTTACACCAACTTTCCCTTTAACATGTATTACACCAACTTCACTGTTAAGGTGTATCACATCAACTACCCTTTAAGGCTTATCACACCACCTTTCCCTTTAAGGTTTATCACACTACCTTTCCCTTTAAGGTGTATCACACCAACTTTCCCTTTAAGGCGTATCTCACCAAATTCCCCTTTAATGCATATTGCATCAACTACCCCTTTAACATGTATCACACCAGCTTTCCCTTTGTTATGTATGACACCAACTTCCTCTTTAAGGTATATCTCACCAACTTCCTCTTTAAGGCACATCACACCAACTTCCTCTTTAGTGTATATCACATCAAGTTCCCCTTTAGCAAGTATTGCCTCAATTTCCCCTTTAGCACGTATCGAATCAACTTTCCTTTAGCACGTATTGTATCAACTTCCCCTTTAGAGTGCATCGCACCAACTTCCCCTTTAACACGTATCGCATCAACTTCCCCTTTAGAGCACAGTGCAGTGATTAAAACTGGCAATAAATTAAAATGGAGGGGACAGTGGATCACAACATTGTAGTTGACTTTACTTGTTCTGCAAACTTCATCTGCTTTTTCTACATCTCATTTATAATAAATATCTTTCTTCACCAGCCAAACATTGGGACAACTTTTCTCTCATTCTCTCTTTTTATTTTTATTTTTTTGTGGAAAACTGTTATTTCCATTGGGAAGTATAATAGACAAGTATTAATTAGTCTGACAACTTTATTGCCAATTTTCCATTTAAATTCCCCCGTAACATTTTCTTGCTTTGTTCCCGTGTGTGTTTTCTAAGCATATTTTCTGCTTCTTTCTGAATGTAAAAATCCACTAAAGCCCTTTTTGGCTCATCCATCATCCTTTCATTAAAGACTAATACTTTCTCTCTTCTCTACTTGGCTGCAGAGCATAACCTTGTATGCTACAGTGCCTCATCTGTGTTATTGTATCTTATAGAATATACCAAGTATCAATAATACTGTAACAAGTATTTAGTTTTAGTTTTGTGATTTACCTTCTATTAAATAGAAAAACATGCACGAGATGTCAGACTCACCAGCTGTGGCCATCTTTAAAAGGGACTGTTCGCTATAAACATAACAAATGGGAGGTAAGAGCTATCTCCCTGGAATTGAATCTGTTTTTATAATCGTGTTTTTAGCAATTTAGTGTCCCTTTAATACATTTTAGCAGGTTATCCTGATGCCTGAATGACAGGCATGCACTAACTGACAGATCAGTCTTTTTCACAGTGGCACTGTGAGGCTACTAGCACCAGGAGCAAAATGGTTTTGGCCGTGATTTCTATTGTTGCGCACTCCCAGGTATGGGAGCGCACCGCCATTTAGTAACATAGTAATGTTGGTTAAACCTTTATAGCCAACTCAATAACTAACAGTTGATCCAGAGGAAAGAAGAAATAACCTGTTGAAAAGTTGGGGGTAAAAACTTCCTACTCTAAATGGCAATCGGAAAGGATCCCTGGATCAACCAGAATTGCAGCTTATGTATTAATACCAGACTGATTAATACAAGTAATTACTATATTTTTTTAGTTTTAGAAATGTATCCAGCCCACATTTAAAGCTATTCAATGAACTTGCCATTACCTTCTAAGTCATTAATTAACAGATTAAATAGCAGTGGCCCCCAGTACAGAAACCTGTTGTTGCTCCATTGACCACTATTTTCAGTACGTAATCCAACAACTAATTCTCTATCCATGTACAAATGTTTCTAGGCCAACAGTCCTCAGTTTATACATTAGTCGCCTTTGTGACTCAGTATCAAACGCTTTACCAAAATCTACTGTAAGTATACTAAATCCACTGCTAGTTCAGAATCTAAATTCTTACTCACTTTTTCATAAAAATCAAGCAAGATTTTTTTCTCATAATTCCATTCTGACTACTGCTTATAAAATCAGTTTTGGAGGCAAAGTCCAGATTATGATCCTGTAACAAAGTTTCCAGTAACCTCCCTACCACTGATGTTAGATTTACATGTCTATAGTTTTCAGGCTGTTAATGACTACCTTTTTTGAATATTGGTATTACATTGGCTTTTTTTTAATCCAGAGGCAAATCACCACACAAAGGTAAAAAAAATCTGAAAAGATAAGGAACAGTAAAACGCAATTTTTCTTACTTCCTTGTCAGAGCTGACAAGTTACTACTAGCTGACCTGTTTGAGACAACATCAGTGTGCTGGAGTGTGCCCTGAATTTTGCAAGTAAGTTCTGGCGCATCTTTGAAATGTGTGAACTATGCAAAAGTGGGGTTTGGGGGGTAATATACATTTTAAAGAAGAGAATTTTTTTGGCTGGGCATTCCCTTTAAGAGGTGAAAGACACTGTTGGGTATTAGAGAATTTATTCAGGTTTACATATGTAATATTTTGCTTTCATTCTTCTTTAAACCCACCGTTCCCACGTAACCAGTTTTGTAGTTTAAACATTTGAATGGAATTTTTTTCTGTCTGTTTGAATCTACGTTTACCTACTTTATTTGTTCAAAGCATTGGGTAATAATCTGGGGAATTAATTGACACAACAAATCTCATCTGGTTAGCAAGGGTTTTACACTTATTTTGCTCTGGCTGCACCATTTTACAAGCTTTTGAAAGTAACACAATAAATTTAAATAAGATTTCTGCGTTCATTTTTAGGGTGAAAATCAGCGCCTTTTCAATTGATGGCTTTAAAGCCAGCCAAACGCTCGAGATTCCACGGTATAATAATAGTCATTAAGTGGTTAATACATTGCAGGAATGATAGGTTGCGACAGGGAAATCAGTTGCATCTCCCCCTTTGTCTCTCTCATTGCATGTTTTACTAGATAAATTGATGTCTCTTTTGGGATCAGTAATCACCATGTTTGTTATTAAAAACAAACCCCCTTTTAGTTCCTTACCTGTTGCTTCTGCATCCTGACATTCCCTGTCATTGCAGCGCTCTCTGAGCAGCATCACCTCCCTTTCCAATGCTTCGATCCTACTGAGAAGATGTTGCACAGCATGGGGGGCAGTGTAGCACTGGCACAGCTTCTGTGGGACTCGGATGCTGTGTGTAAATGTTATTTGGCTTCCAGCATCTGCTGTATTCTCTGTCTGCTGTGTAACCCAACTCCCATCCTCTGGAGCTTCTGGTTCTAGAGTGCAGGGGAAGCCCAAGGGAACATTAAAGTTATAGACATGGTTAAAGACCAGAGGCTGCTGCTTATCATCAAATTCATGGCCAGTCAGGTTTCTGCCCTCTTCAGATGACACATTTGGTGTTTGGTTTGTGGTGATCTCATCGTGGCACTGTGAGCGTCTTGTCAGGCAAACCAGAAAGATTAGATGTACTCCAACTTGCAGAGGTCCTAAGGCACTGCTCATACCCTCGCTCCTCATCTTCTCCAGACGATGGAGGAACTTGTAAATTACACTGCTTCCAGAAGTCTGTAAAATTAGCAAAACTATAAGTTAGAATTATCCCAAATATTCTATCTAAAAAACACATATTCAGGGTTATTCAATAAAAGTTCTTATCGGTTAAAATGGTGCTAATTTTGCCCCACCAATCAGGTGTTAGCTTACAAATGTTAAATAAGATCTGATTGGTTGGGGCAAAATTAGCACCATTTTAAACGATAAGAACTTTTATTGAACCTCCCTGATAATGTGCTATTATGTTCCTATCCAAAAGTGCATCATCCCCAAACTCACATTTTTCATGCTGGAAGTGCATTCTCCCTCTGTGTAGTGCCCAAGTGAAGTGTATATTTATGATCAGAACAATGCTTCTCCCAAGGCAGCATGCAGAGATGAAATGTGCTGCTCAGGGCTCATTTCCAAATCTGAGCATTTTGTTAGGATGACAGATGAACGCCACTCGGCTGTATTCTAGCAGGAATCTGAAAATCCACTTATGTGAATCTGTGGGCATAATAAAGTCAACCCTATGGTTATGTTGTTATGTTGTATACATGTTACCCTTGAGTAGCAATGAATCAGCTATTATCTCTAATCAATATGTTACTCTTGAGTAATCAGTCAACTACAATAATAGGAAAGAAAATCTCATTGTAAAATAAAGGTTACAATTGTAGTGCAAGCAGACAGTACACCCCTGAATTGCGCCCAATTTTCCCACGCATTACCATCCATCATAGTGTGGCCTCAGCCATAGGCACATTCACCCAGAGCCACCAGCTGGGTGAAGTGGGTTTAAAGTCATGCCAACCGATTCAATGACAGCATGGCTTTAACCCCTTGCTTAACAGAAAGGTAAATACTAAAAATAATAAACAAATTCAAGCTTTTCTTTTTATTTGGAGTCCGCAACCACAGTATCCTGATATTAAATTGGAGATGCAAAAAGCAGTCATCTGACTATTTGGATTTATTGTGTACAATAAAGCAACCTAAATGATAACTCCACCTTAAATGGCATGTCCACCCCAAAAATAAGTAATGATATTTAGCCTAATTACCGCCCAAAAGTAGACTTTCGTTTTAATCTTCCCTTAATCTGATGCTCCCACTCTGAGATATATTTACTTTAACTTTAGCCAATCCCTCTCGCCGGAAGTCCCTCCTACTGCCTTCTATTTTGAGAAAGTTACAAGCATGTTGGATCAAGGTAAGAATAAAATAAAAGTCCACTTTTGGGGGGTAATTGGGCTAAATTTCATTATTTATTTTTTGGGTGGACATGCCCTTACGTACAATTCTCCAATGGCAATGGCATACAGTTATTCTGCCTCTCTGTAGAGCCCTTGTAAGGCCTCATCTTGAGTATGCGATGAGTATCTAATCCACAGAAAGAATATCAAGAAATTAAAAACTGTACAGAAACTGATAATGTGTATTATGAAGATAGATTATGAAACTTGGGTTTGTTTTTTTCTAGAAAAAACCCTATACATATATGGGAGGAAACTATAGCAAATTAGCAGGGGGTCTTTCTCTTTAAGAGGTTAACAAAAGGCCACACATTTAGACTTGAGAAAAAGCCATTTTCAGCTTAAGCAACATAAATGGTTCTTCACTGTGTGGGCTGAAAAGTGAAATGCCTGAGAATGTTGGGTTGGTGAATTTCTGAACACATTCAAAAGAGGCTTGGATGTCTGGACAGGCAGAATATCCAGGGTTACAGCTAATAACTGCATTTTGTGTGGGCATGTGTGCTTGGTTCTATCCTTTTCAAGTTTGTTGTACTGGGAGCTTTCATTATTTGAATGGAGGAGATTGTGCTTTTATTGTTGGGTTAGAGGGCTGGGTTTCTTTGTTGATGGGTTGAACTTTATGGACTGTTGTCCCTTTTCAACACAAAGGTTTGGCATGTTAATAAAGATTTGTTTTTGCCGCTGTTATCTCTGTCACAGGCGCCATTTTGCTTATTGTTGCACATCGCCATACATTGGGGTGTATGGCGATGTCTGGGGGTCTAATTTCCATGTGTACCTGACCCCTATTGTTTAAACTTCTAAAGACCCCCCAGCTATTTTACCTAATTATCAGTTCCATTCCAGGTATGGTATTGGGAGACATTCAGGTGACATTTCTCTATTTAACTGCATTATTAAACTTAACACAATAAATTCGGTGAATATTACCAGCATGGTAAAAATCTTTGCAGTAATTATAACGCAAATCACCACTGCAAAGTTTGGTGTCACCAAAATATTGATGTCATTGTACTTTCATATATAGGTCTCTATGTATGTATGTAAATATAAGCATGCAAGTGATACATGCTTTACTTGCCAGTGTCTGCTCTATAATTGGAAATGAAAAATAAAAATCATCCTTAAAAAGAACAGGCTAACTGATCACATCGCATCACACTCAGGACACTAATACCATGTTATTGCATATTTAAATATACCATAATTAAATGTCCCTAAATGTTTGAGAGTGTTACAAATGATCTTGTCACACAGAGACCACATTAGTTACAGTAACAGAAACAGATCACTTTCTATTCCCTAGATTTAGTGTTTTTTTCCCAACAGACTTTGCAACAAAGTTTTTACTTTTTTAAGCATATTGTTTCACTAATAACTCACTATTAAAAATTCGGGTTAATGTGGTGAAAAATATGAGCAAAACCAGAATATTTCCAGATCAGGGTAGACTTGCATACTGATGTTAAACAAGTTAACTCATCCTGGTGACATTGTACAGATGTTGTATGTTTACAGGGGAACACACTGTAGAAAATAGTCTGCATTCTTGTTTAAACGTAAACACACCCAGTTGAGGTTTCCTATAGTTATATTAAAGAAACTAACAAACCCAGTCAAACCATGGGTATCTATTTATAATAGATAGTATCTAATTATATCTTCTATGCATATAAATAGCTTATTGCCAAGTCAAAAAAGTCATCAAGAATGCTTAAACAAAAATTACTTTTCAGCTCTTTCTAAAAACCTTGATGGCTTTTTGCCATGAATATTTCAAAGTAATTTTTGACAAAAACATTTGTCACTGCTAAATGTCACTGTTTACAAATAGCATTGGGGAAAAGTGCACCACTTTATAAATATGCCTCCTTGTCTCTTTATGGAATTCATTATAGCACAGAATGCTTGAAAGTGGATTTTGCCTCCTTCTCTGATGATCCGCAGACAGTATAGAGAATCCCTACAGTGAAAAAATATTTGGATCATTAGGTGGGAGATTGCCACGTGTCAACCTGTGTTTCTGTGTGGATATCTGCATAGCGTGAGCTGTTAGTGGGTCTAGAGGAAAGGGATGGAAACACAGGGACACAAATCAATTACTAACACCAGTTTCCTGTCTTTACCATAAAGTCCAATCTTCTTTTTCATCTAAACCAGGGTCATGGTACAGTCACTTTACAAAATGGAATAACAATTGTTTTCTGAAGCAAATCATGTCCTGCTGAGTTTGTTTACTATTTGTTATCATTAATATATCTGTTAGTGCCCTCGTCTTTCTTTGTTGCAACCGGTTACGAATGGACCAAATGATGGCACTGTGGCCTGATGAATTTGCCCCAGGGGGTGCATGTAATTACACTATTTGTCAGTTCTGATCACGACCATGACATTCAATATAATAGTGTACTGCAACACCCAGGAACAGCAGCTCTAATATTTATAAATGTGACTGAAATTGTCACTTGTCAGTTAAACAACATTTACTAACTCTGCAAATATCTGGTAAAAATACCCCAAATATAT
The DNA here is from genome assembly GCA_019447015.1 of Hymenochirus boettgeri. Taxonomy (NCBI): domain Eukaryota; kingdom Metazoa; phylum Chordata; class Amphibia; order Anura; family Pipidae; genus Hymenochirus; species Hymenochirus boettgeri. Next base: position 173,099,798 of record CM033472.1, read on the forward strand.
TGATCATCATAACCAATTCCTGTCTATACACATTTATTGTGTGTGGATAACAGTTACAAACTCGTATTTACCACAGAAGACATTTTGTGATTGCAATCAGTAAAGCAGTTTTGTAGTATAGCCCTGGAAATGTTTGGGGCTTTAGAGCAGTAAACAAGCCATCTAGTCCCCGGGTCAAGGTTCTGCATGAAAATGGACTACAAAAGAGCAGTGACCTATTGCAACATTGAGAGATACTTTTTTTCATTTAATACAGGGCACTAAATATCTCCTCCATCACTTGCAGTTACTTCATGATCCACATTTTTTTATACAGCATATACCGTATACCCCTCCCCAACTCGCCTTACTCGTGGCAGCCACATACTCCGCATAGGCACGTTCCAACTTCCTCCCCAATGAATTAATGGGATTTTGAGAGTTTTGTCTCATTTCTGCTGCCTTGTACTTATCGTTCCTGGCAGTTTGGGGCCTAGCAAGAGTTTGTGATACTCACGCAGCCTTACAAGTGTGTGGGAAACAACCCCAGAAGCTGGGATACCTGCAGATGACTTGTATTCTCTGTTTGGCAAACCTGTGTAGCTACAGGGTGCTACAGTAAAATTCACTGTAGCCATCTACTATAGTAATCGTGCACAGCATTGGGTACTTGTCTGGAATGTTTCAATGGGAAGCATCCATGTGTGGCCAACAGCACAACACCATGAAATGTTCCACCCTCCTGTTTCTTTGCATTGAATAGTTTTTGGGGTTTTTTTTGAACACTATTATTATTATTATTGTGGATTTATGTAGCGCCAACATCTTCCATAGCGCTTTACAGTTGCATGTATACAATCACATCAGGCCCTGCCCCGAAGAGCTTACAATCTAAGCACATTTATTTGACACATACAATCTATCAGTATGTCTTTATGATTGTGGGGGAAACCGGAGTGCCCGGAGGAAACCCACGCAAGCACGGGGAGAACATATATATTCCTTGCAGAAAAGGAACTACAGTAAATGGCATAATCCAATGTTTACACACTTAGGCACACTGTGTGGCTGATGCAATAAAAGGTGCAAAAGTTTGCCCATGCTATTAATCTACAGCAGCCAATAAGATGTTATCTAACAGCAATAACACAGGAAAAAAGCTAACATCTTATTGGTTGCTGCAAATTAATGGCACAGGCAACTTTTGAACCTTTTATTGCATACACCCCTATGTAGCCAGCTTTCCCCCCATTTATAACTAAACATATTGTTAAGCAACAGTGTCTGCCCTAAACATCATAGAAATGGTTGTTTTAGTTTGAAACTTTCCTTTAAAAACCAGCAGGAACAAAGTTATAGCCATATAATGGCCATAATAAGCCATTTTGTCTGTGATTAAAAAATATACATTCTCCAATAGAATTGGCAGTTTATTTTAAAGCTTACACTTGTTCAATTTTATAAGCAGGAATTAAAGGATAACTGTGGTTCAAAAATGACTTTAGGTAAATTGACAGGTATTGCTTTCCTCTGTATTTTTGCAATGTACTTTAATTATCTTTTTTACATAGTTTTGAAGATCTTTACATTTTTATGTGTGATATGGTAGCAGCATGACCAGATCCCATGCACTTCCTGCTCTAAAACCATGTGGCAGTCCCTCTTGCCTGTGCCTCCACCTCCTTATGGGTCGTCCCCTTGAAACCCCCTGTGGCCCCTCCCATTCCTCTTTTAGTCACTGTATAACTCGATCTCTTCTTGATTTCTTCTGCTTTCTCATGTACTGAGCATGTGCCAACCGCAGATTAGAAGGAGGAACTAGTATTTGTGACCACAGATTCAGAACTTCCCACCCTCTAAATTTTTGATCTGTGATTTCTTCATATCTTGGTCTGTGTAGAGCAGCATAGAGAGGTGGTTGATGGCTCATTTTAAAGGTAGGATCCTGCTTTTCATTTAAAATCAACTTGTTTGGAGACCACAGTTCCACTTTAAAAAAAAAACCTTAAAGAGGTTTATATGCATTATTATTAAAGGGCATGTCCACCCCCAAAACTAACTTTCTATATTTATTTGGCCAAAATAAGTGCTCCAAAACAAACTTTACAGCATGTAAATCGGTCCAGTGGTTCAAAAGTTACAGACCTTTGTGGCTGGCTTAATCCTGCAGCATGGACCAATACAGCGATGAACAGAGACAGGTTACATTACCTTGCCTCTGTTCTTTTCATGTTCTTGAGCATGTCTGTTAACATCCAGCAGTGAGAACAGAGGAAGTTGCATCAGTAATGGTCTGACCCCTGGATCCCCTGTGGCCCCTCCCATTCCTCTTTTAGTCACTGTATAACTCGATCTCTTCTTGATTTCTTCTGCTTTCTCATGTACTGAGCATGTGCCAACCGCAGATTAGAAGGAGGAACTGTATTTGTGACCACATTCAGAACTTCCCACCCCTAAATTTTTGATCTGTGATTTCTTCTATATTGGTCTGTGTAGCAGGCATAGAGAGTGGTTTGATGGCTCATTTTAAAGGTAGGATCCTGCTTTTCATTTAAAATCAACTTGTTTGGAGACCACAGTTCCACTATTATTAAAAAAACCTTAAAGAGGTTTATATGCATTATTATTAAAGGGCATGTCCACCCCCAAAACTAACTTTCTATATTTATTTGGCCAAAATAAGTGCTCCAAAACAAACTTTACAGCATGTAAATCGGTCCAGTGGTTCAAAAGTTACAGACCTTTGTGGCTGGCTTAATCCTGCAGCATGGACCAATAAAGCGATGAACAGAGACAGGTTACATTACCTTGCCTCTGTTCTTTTCATGTTCTTGAGCATGTCTGTTAACATCCAGCAGTGAGAACAGAGGAAGTTGCATCAGTAATGGTCTGACCCCTGGATCCCGCCCTCTTTCCCCTCTCAACCAATCACAGCTGTATAGTTATGTGTACTGAAGAAATCCAGGATCAACAGACACACAGGCAAGAATTTTTTTTTTTCTAAGCTGCAGCTCGGGGTCATCTAAAGAGGAAGTGGAGAGGAAGTGCAGCCTGATATATATCTCATTAAATATCGGGCAAGGCAAATGATTTTTAGAAAAATGAACATGGCGTTTGAGGTTGGTGCTGTTATATAAAGAACATATAAAAAGTTTATTTTTGGGTGGACATACCCTTTAATATAATAATATAATTATTATACATAATGGGCATTATTATTGATTTTTAGTTAAATGCCTGTTTGGGTATGACGTCAGAAACTAGATACATTTGCCACTGTTGAAGTACAGAGTGGGGACGAAATGCATATGGCATCTTATTTTTAACCAGCTCCTTCTCCATTTTTGCCTTCCTGAGACCCACATGATTTTTGGTTATAATAACTATGATCTGCCACTGACATGTACATGACATGCTATCTGTGGATTTATGTGCTATATATTTGTGTGTATATAGCCAAGCTGGCTAGATGAGCCGGATGAAATAACAATAAAAGTATTTGCATTATATATCTTTGAATGCGGCTGGTCAAATTGGATATTTATAGGGTGCTAACCACACCATACAGACACGCACCATATTTGGATCATAAGTAAAGTGCTGCTACTATCACCGTTTTATTCATGTATCTTGAAGGGAAAGGACAGAATTTTTTTTTTCCTTCTGAGGAACAACTTGTCCTTGAACAGCAGGAGACAGGCCTGCAGCGAACCAGCTACACCCCATACAGCTGTGGATTAATCTTTCTATACATACAGAACAGCTGCTTGAGAAAAGTTAGCAGAATATCTCACCTATAATACACATTAACTCTAGAAATGGCTGCGACCAGCCTGTTAAAGCTGGCACTGTAAACCAGCAGAAAGAATAAGTGAAGCTGAGATCCTCATTACAAGCTGCCTAAGGGGAGATGCTTTGTTACTGAAAATAATTAGCTCCTTTGAATCTCTGGAGCTTAAAACTCCAGAGGAAGAGGCCATGGGCAAACATAGGCTAATGAGCAGAGATATGTGGATACTGAAAAAATAATGGATGCTCATGATAACAAGAGTACAGAAGAAAGGAATGAATGAGAACTAATATAGATAATATTGGATATTAATCCCCGGAGACAGATATGAAATGTCCATACAGATTGGACAGGGGTAGTAGGAAGCAGACCAACTGCATTCTGAAAAACAGTGACAGGTATTGAAATGTGTATCTCATTTAGGGAAAGATTCCCACACATACACTAATAAAGCCTGGGCCAAATGTTACACATGACATGGCAGGAATAAACAGAAAACAATGTGACAAGATTCCGTAAATACACGGAAAAGACCGAAAATGAAACCACTGGATAAACTAAAAAATGGACAACTTGGAAATGCTATAATTGATTGTGCTTAGCTGTGCACTTGTGCATGTGCACACAGGTTGGTAGAGGTATGATGTGCGGGGGGCGATTCAAACCCGTTTCTGAATCTGATCTGACAGCTCTGAAGGTCCGATGGAACTTTTGAAACTTTTGACCGAAAGCACACACACACACGTGCGATTATCTCCCGTAATGGCCATTTGTCGCAGGTGTGCATCATGGTCGTGGGTCGGTGACAAAATCGTACTCGTCTATGAGGCTTTAATCTCTCTGACTTAGATAATCTCAGTCCCGCAGACACACTCTCATTCACGCTGATACTCTCAAACAGAGCTATATAATTAGTTACTATTGCTATTTAAACCTTTATTTAAATCATAAATTAATCCAATATTTTTTTGGATCTATTTTACATAGAACGGCCATCTCTATTTATTATATGGCCCATTAATATATTTGAATAAAGTGATCAAATCCTCATGAAATCATTGTTCCTTCAACAGAGATGCCTGAACTTTCGAAAGTTCGGTCCGTTTTCGAACTTCTAAAAAAGTTTGAAAGTTCGAAAGTCCAAAAACTGACCCATTAAAGTCAATGGGGCGTAAATAGTTTGGAAAGTTCTAATATCCGAAATATTGCAGGGTAAACTTACCTTATAGGCTTCTGGGACCTGGTAGATGGTCTGAGGAACACGTCTGTGCGCGGGGGGACCAACATAAAAACCGGACGTAGCGCACACGCGCGCTACTTCTGATTTCTGCGTAGAACTTAAAGGAACCCGCAGCTCGAACTGGGACCCCCCTCCCCGGCACTTATAAGTGGCTTTGTGGCACTAAGAAGTGCCCTTACGGCCCTGACAAGGGCCCTTTGGGACTTAAGGGGTCCCGCAGCTCAAACCGGGACCCCCCCAGACACTTATAAGTGCCTTTGCGACAATAAGAAGTGCCCTTGTGGCCCTAACAAGGGCCCTTTGGGGCTTAAGGGGTCCCGCAGCTCGAGCTGGGACCCCCCTACCCGGCCCTATCAGGGCCGTTGCGGCACTTAGAAGTGCCCTTGCTGGCCTGACAAGGGCCCTTTGGGGCTTAAGAGGTCCCACAGCTTAAACTGGGACCCCCCTCCCCGGCCCTTGTTGGGGGTCCCGCAGCTCGAACCGGGACCCCCTTAAAAGAGCCCTTGGGTGGTGTCTTCTGTCTTCCATCCAGTGACACCAGCTCCGGTGAGGCGACCGACCCCGAGAAGTACCCCTGCGGCCACCAAGGGTACCTCCGGCGAGAAGGCTTCTGGCTAGCAACACCAACACCACTGAATTCACCGATGCCAGGCAGGCTCACTGCCGCCGACAGTGAGCCCGCTGGCATCACTGGCCTCAGCGGAGCCGATGTTGCTAGCCACTTCTTTCTTCTACTGCGATGACTTCTGAGCCCCGTGGAGGTTTTAACCTCTTTATATAGGTTTGCAGAAAACCCTTATCCGTTTCTGATTGGTCAATTTTTCAATGCTTGGTTTACATGGTTTACATTAACCAGATTTGGGAAAATCAGAAAATCTGATTGGTTAATTTAAAACATATAAACCAAGCATTAAAAAATCAGAAACTGATTAGGGTTTTCTGCAAACCTACATAAAGAGCTGCAAACCTCCGCGGAGCTCAGAAGTCATCGTAGTAGATGGCAAAAGAAAGAAGAGGCTAGCAACATCGGCTCCGCTGAGTGAGCCTGCCGCAGTGAGCCTGCCTGGCATCAGCAACTTCAGTGGTGTTGGTGTCGCTAGCCCGAAGAGGTCTCATCGGATCAAGACGCCGGTAACATCGGCCTCGTTAAGGCCACCAGCACTGGAGGTACGCCCGGCGGCCGCACTGAACTCCTGGCAGCCGCATCCATAATTGGCTGCCGCTCAGCCAATCACAGATGCGACTGCCGGTCCCGCCCCTCTGCTTGCATTTTCTTGCAAGCAGAGGGCCTGGCGTTACGGCGGAGGGGAAGAGGGAAGGTAAGTAAAGTTTGGGGCACTTTCTGATAATATAAAATATAGCAGTTGGGGCTGGGAGGGACAGGGGGAATATTATATCCAAAAAAATTTTGAAGGGTGGACATGCCTTTTAAAACAACTTCTAACATCTGATGACGGCAAAAAAAAGGATCAAAAAAGAGATTTATGTACTGTACAATATGTGGCAGATGTAGGGGAGAACAGTGGCAAGCGCACTGAATAAGCGTCATTTGCCTGGATCAGATGATCGGGCAATTCGACATGCCGGTAAATCATTGCTGATTGTGTGGTCCATGTTCTGTTTTACTGAGACATCCATATTTGTACTACATTACCACTATTGTCTTTCAAAGGCAGAGCTGTAACACTGACGGTGGATCTGAAAGAATTTGCTGAATTTTGTCGGTATTGGGACCTACAGTCCATTACCAGTTCCCTTTACTACAGTAGAGGGAGACAATAACATTGGACCATGTATGGGCACATCGAACAATAATTCTTTATAAGGAATATATGGAACAATCTCTCTCTATAAATATATATAATGTTGACAGTCGGGTATACAACCACCTCCAGTATTTCTTAAAGTCCCCTATTCCTGCTCACTGAGCTCCATCACAGTGTAGTAGGTACAGTAAGTAATGTATATAACCCCAGTCTCAGCAATCACCTCCGACATCTGCAGGGTTAATGCTGATACAGATCTTCATGGCTGTCAATCACAGGGCAGACTGGATACAATTTTGAAACATACAAATGCTGCTTCTCACTCACAGCTCAATTGACAATGTAACAAAATCTATGTAACAATCTATGTAACAGTGGACACCAGGAGAAGTAGAACAGCAGACTGCACTGAGCAGGCAGAAAGGGGGGATTCCAGACACCAGTTTTCCTCCTTAAAGACATACAGTAATAAATAGCTACTATATTATATAAGTTATAAATTTATGTACTGAACTATCTATGTATTTATCCCACTTTTATGACTTTATTGTATGTTATACTGTACAGCGCTGCATCCCCAAGTGGCGCTATATAAATAAACATAAACATACATACATACATACATTGCAATAATATAAAAACTGCAGGGATCAGCTTTCTCCCTCTAGTGGCAAAATATTGGAACTGCAAATTAACAATTTCTTCATTACTCAAACTTAAACTGCCCCAATCTACAACTGGGTGCAAGGCCTACCCCAAATTGGTATTTTTCTGGTGGCAACCACGATACAAACTCACACTGTGTAAGAAAATGGAATTGCACATTTTATTTTTACATTTCTTTAAGAGCATATATACCTTTACATTAATAGTAGAGATAAAACCAACCATTATCAGCTATACATATATATACATATTCTACACATTATACAATATATTTTTAGCAATATTCCCACATGTCTTTGTTTGTGCCCCCAAGGTTATTAGCATTTGATCACGTAACAAAAATCTAAACTACGATATGTCACAGTGGCCTTTGATAATATAAAGAACAGGGTGTATTTCCAAATGGAACTTTCACATTTAACAAACAACTGTTAAAATGACTGCAAAACGACATTTTCTTTTTCTTGAAAATGACACATAATTGTCTCTCATAACACTATTATCACCAATAATTATATAGCTACAGAAATGTACTATCAGCTTCAATGGTAATTAAAGGGCATCATTTTTCAGCAATAAATGAATGTAGTTGAGGATAGATAACTAATACATTGTACATTTGTCAGCTAATTATAAAGACTTGGGGTTACTGTACATATTATCTTATGTTATCATATATATATATAGTCCCGTTTCTGCCAGCACTGTACCTACATATCCAAATACACAGTGTTCGAATCTAACGATCAATACATTTCGGCCATGGCCGAAAGGCACTCTCATTTCAGGATTATTCAGGCTTATTCAGAAATAAGCATAGACAGTGAACATAGCAACATAGCAGCACTCTCGGGCCTTGCATTAAAACATAACTTTAATTCACATGTAAAACATTTGACGCGTTTCAACCCTCAACGGGCCGTCATCAGGACAGTATATATTCTATAAGAAGATAGAGCACTCGTAGGACTTTTCTTTCAAACAATTTATTGTTACATTGGTAACATCTACACGTGTTCGGCTAATTAGTTTGGCTATATATATATATATATATATATATATATATATATAACAAAGGTAGTTGATACAATGCACTCACAGGACTTCTTCCAAATGTTTTATTCAATACAACATAGTGCAAACATTTCGGTACCTTCCTAGGTTCCTATTCAAGCCTAATCTAATGTGAGTGCGTTGTATCAACTACCTTTGTTCTATGATTATTTGATATATTTAACAGCACGCAGGCCCATATATATATACACACACACAGAACATCTTACTTGTCCTAGCCTTTACTAGCTTTTAAACTTTGACCTTTGCTTCTGAAAATTTTTATCTGTGGGTATTGCCACATAGGAGACACAAACAACAAAATACAGAAGAATAATTATTAATAGTGTGAAGGTATTGTAGTTAGTTTTTTCATTGTGGTTTTTTTACATTATTTAAGCCCCTTTGAGGAATTCTAAATATGGAAGTAGTAGCCATAGGAAGGCTACATGTCTGTACAAAATTATCACTGTAGTTTTAAAATTCTTAATCAGTCAAAATTGGTCAGCATAGTGTTCCTATTAGGCCCATTGCTAACTTAGATAGATGCAATATCATTTGTAAGGATCATTTCTTGTCAATAACACAAATGTTTAACAAAATTACCATTTGTCCCCTAATTCGTTTTTAGTAATACATTTTTTTTAAAAAAAAGCAGAAATACAGCAAAAAAAAAAAAAAATGTGTCAAAATACCTGTTTTGGTGATGCAAACATTTTGTCACAACAAAAAACATTTTATGGTCACTAAATTTATTTTGTCTCTACAAAATTGACTGTCACAAGAAAATGTATTTTAACATGACAAAAATTATTTTGTGTCACTATAGTATTTTTTTTGTCAAACAACATACCATAAAACAGTGTCTCAAGGGGGAGCATGAGTAATTCAGGTGATATTTAAATAACAGATAAATGAATAGATAAATATTAATACTAACGTTTGACTAAATCCCTGTCATTGGATCAGCAACAGAAAAGGTTGTAAAACAAACAGAGATCGTAATAGAAGCTGTTATGTTTGGCAAAAAGAAAAGCTTTTATTTGTATAACTGACAGCACAGGCAGATAAACTTAGGAGCACAGAAAAGAATAACTCCACATTGTCTGAAAAAACCTTCATCTCAACCCTGATCTAGGATGCAGACCTGGTACCTACTATAGTTCTTAAAAGGCTGGAGCATGTGAGCACTTCAGACTTTAAGTACAAATATATCATTTTCCTTAAAGTTCATTGTCATAACTGACAGAGAGAATGTGTTCAGTACTTCATGCTTGTTATCGCTGACCTTATTTTACTTTAGAAAATGCTCTTACTAAAGAGCATTTAAGTGAATTGTCATTTGTGCAGCCCCTTTATACATTTGATGTGTCTCTCAGCAGGATAAGCTTTTGCACAGGTTTAACAGAGATGGATCTCAGGGTACATTGGACAGTGAGGGAAATGTGTCAGATCTATAGATTGAATGTAAATTTATGATTTTTTTCTGTAAGGTGCTGACAGCAAAACAAACTTGAGAAAGATGTTATTGTGAGAAACAAGTGATGTACAAGTGTCTAATTAGAAACCTTCACTAAAGAATAGGAGAAGTAATATCAGTAACGTGACAATAAACAGGAATAATTAGCTATGTATCTTTCATTTTTGGACATAGTACCACCTATTACCTCCATGTTTATAGACAAGGAAGCTGAAAAGCTTAAGTCGAGGTGGGCCAAAAGGAGCAAAAAGCCCTCCACTGAGAATAAATATGGAGCAGAGCCTTTTTAAAACAGAAGGTATCTAGCAGTTTCATTCTATATGAATAGCATTGCCCACAAAATCTTAGAAACAAGTAGTAATGTCTTACTCCCAGGTTCCCCAGAGTAGGGGGTGGAGATATGCAAAATTTCTCCTTTATGTCCTATACATAATGCATGTGTCTAGAACCACTGGCTTATTAACATGCAATACAGCCTATGGAATCGAGCCAATCATCTGACCTGCAGACATGACATATTTTAATCTTGTTAGATCTCAGCAGTGCAAGATACAGATTCATGGCTCTATGGGGGAGGACTTGGGCAATGTTATTCATATAGCATGAGACTGCAAGATACCTTCTGTTATAAGAAGGCTCTGCTCCATTTTTATGTTCTGTGGAGGACTTTTTGCTTCATTTGGCCCACCTCTCCTTTAGCTTTTCATCTGCCTTGTCTATTGTGCTTCTCAAGTCCTACCCCATAGAACACTTAAAGTGGTAATTACAATACTCTGGGGAAGTCTGCTGGCACTGAAAGGGGCCATGCAGACTTACCCAGACTTCCATCATGTCAATGAAAGCAGCTGAAAGTGTTAAAAGTAATACTCTGCTGGCACTGAAAGTGTTCAATACTAATAATTTGGGAAAGTGCTGGCACTAAAGGGTTAATGGCAATACTCTGGGGAAGTATGCTGCACTGAAATTATTAGTAGGTAAGTCTGATGACACTGAAGGGTTAATGCCAATACTCATGGAGGAGGGCTAGGCCACACTACTGTGCTTTTACGCATGATGGGATCGCGATCTGATCACGCTAGGGCACCAAGATGGCTAGAAACGGCCCTGTTAATAAACCTCCCCTGGCAACAAGGAGAGCTTATGTCTGGGTACTGATACTTTCTATGTGAAGACACAGTGCTGTTAAGGATAGACCTTTCAGATCAATAACTGGTTTGTATGGAATTACCCATGCCAAGTGGATTTTACTAAACAAAAATGTTAGGGCTTTAGAATCTTTGTGGTGCAAGCAATGCAGAAAAAAATAACTTGGGAATAGCAGCCTTCTGCATTTATACTTGTACACCGGCAGAATAAAATGTTGTTATTGTTATTTAATTGCACCACATTTTGAATTCTACTATAAATCCTAGATGTAATACATTTTTACAGTGGAATGTGTTGAATGCTGTTACAGGGATATTCTATGTAAATAAATAAGTGAATATTTTGTTTACAGTAAGTTACAGTATAATGCAGACTACATTTAGATTAAAGAAGTAAACTTTTTCCAAATCAAAGGTATAAATAGTATACAGATAGCTTTTTAGTTTCATTCACTTTTTTGTATGGAACTCAATTACAATATGGGGGTCTAGTTTTTTAATTAAATCAAATGATTGAGCTAACGTGTAAGTACAGGAGTCATGCGTCTGCCAAGTTCCAGTATGTAACACAATAAGAGCTGGGGCATCTTTCATTTCAAGGCTGTGTGGGCAGTGGGCATATCTCATATTTTTAAGGCTGTGTGGGCTGGGCATCTTATATTTACAAGGCTGTGTAGACATCTTTACATTTCCTGTATGTAACATGGTAACAGCTGGAGTATCTTATATTTTCGAGTCGTTGTGGATGGTGGGCAAATCTTATATTTACAAGGCTGCGTAGACATCTTATATTTACAAGTCAGTGTAGACAGTGGGAAAATCTTATATTTAAAAGGCTGTTTGGGTTCTGGGCCTCCTATATTTTCCAGTCTGTATGGGCTTCGCATCTTATATTTACCAGTCTGTGTTGATAGTTTATATTTGCCAGTCTGTGTTGAGGGCCCTTATATTTACCAGTTCATCTACCAGTATAAAGTCATCCCTCCAGTTCAGCAGCCAGTGTAAAGTCAGCCATCCAGTTCACCAGCCAGTGTTAAGTCAGTCCTCCATTTTGGCAGCCAGTGTTTAGTCAGCCCTCAAGTTCAGCAGACAGTAAATCTGCCCTGCAGTTCACCAGTCAGTGTTATTTAGCCCACCACATCCACCTCTATTGGCCACATCCATGTTTGAGTGTTTTTACCAAAACCACTTGCTGGCAAGGTCCAGCTCTAGGGGAGGTAAAGTGCAGAGTTGGATTGAACCATTGAGGAAAAGTTTAAGGTAATTAATGCTAAAATAGGGCAAATCCAGGGGTAAGAACATAGTAGTTTAGGGCCTAACCCTGTGTACTGTAAATGGAAAAGGGAAGGGAAAAGGAAAGGAAGCGGCACTTGGTCCACGCCTCCGTTGCTGCTGCACATGCCCTTTACGTGCACGAGCAACAGCAGCAGAGGGTCATTCGGTAATGGCTGTCAGCCATTGGCCATGATGTCACTGTCACAGCTATGACTGACGGCTGTTACCAGGAAGTAGCTGGGAGCTGCGCCGATAGATTGTGGGTTTGTAATGTTCTTGAGTATCTTTGGTAAATGTAGGTAAAATGGAACGTGGGTTTCAGGAGTGTTCTGTTAGATGCTCAATTTTTGCGACATGTGGACATTCCCTAAGATTAGAATAAAAGAAATTTCATGCACAGGCAATAATGTTTATAGAACTTCTAGCAAATTTGCTAATTTTTGGATGATTTCAAAAGAGAAGTAGATATGTTTCTGAATTTAAAAAGTTGGACTCAATGACAACTCAATTGATCCTCTGGTATAAAGGCAGCTCTGCCAGTGCATTCACAAACAGTTACATTTAAATGCAAAAATGTCAATGTACAAATTTACAGTTGAAACAGCGATGTTTTGTATGAACATGATGGAACGCCTGGATCCTAAGTATTCTTTCAATTTATATACCCTGAAATAACATCACTCTCTTCACTAATAGACTTCCAGTGCAAGGTATCTGGACTACACAAGAAGTCCAGACGATACAGACAGCTAGGCACAGGACAAACATGAGAGAGGACAGCAAGTGTCCGGATAGCACAGTAGATATAGGGAAAAGGCAGGAGCATTGTCAGGAGCAGAGCCGAAGGCAGAGGTGGACCAGAGATCGCTGTGCATTGCAAATGATCTCAAATTTCGGAGATCTCCGTCAAAGACAGCCAAAGCCGTACAGAAGAATCCAATTGGACAGAGCTAGGTGAAACCACAATAAGGAGATGATATGTAAAACTTAAGATGATTTGTGGGGAAATTTCAATGAAAGATTCAACAGAAAAATGTTGATGCCTCAAACAGTGATTTTGATGTGAAACTGGTTTGTGAGGAGTTTACAGACATAATAAATGAAGTTTTTAGTGATTGCATGAAACAGATGGCATTTGAGCCTGCATGGAGGATTTGCTTTAAAGGAGTCTTCTTTTAAATGCTCTGATCTTCTTTTAATAAGCAATCTCCTAAGTATGTTAGAATTTTAAGGGTATTAGGCAAGAGCTTTGAAGTTATTCTATTTGTATTCTGTGAAGCGACATATTTACATTTGCTTTTATAGCATTTAGATCAAGTTTGTGAGCCTAGAACCTGGTTTTAGTGAAAGGGAATGTTTTACCATTAACCATGAATCAGCCTTTAAGCACATTATTCATTCCTTGGAAGCCCCCTGGAAAACTAATGTAGTAGTAGTTAGAATTTCACTTGAAATGGTGTGGAATGTTCTCGTCCAGAAATGTGCTTGTTTTCATAGTTAGTTTAATATAACACAGACATTTCTGGAAATTATAATTTAGTAAAGACCAAAGTTGTATTGCATTGCTAGGGTCTTGGGTTCAAATCCACCCTCTGCCACATCTGTAAGGAGTTTTGTATGTTCTCCCTGTGCTTGTGTGGCCTTATCTCGGGTACTCTGGTTTTATCTGCAATCATAAACACAAACTGGTACGTAGATTGTAAGCTCTTTTGGGCAGGGGCAGATGTAAACAGATATAAGAAAACAAATATGAACTGAGATATTTGAGAAGTTCCAGAAGTCTACAAATTGATTTATATGTTGTTTAGTAATAACAATATATGTTTAAATTACAATTGGCGGAACACTAATTTGTTATTGGTCTGGCCGAAATTTTGTGTGATCAATATTTTCAGTCACGATCAGATGATATTACCGATCCCTGTATCCCTTTAAACCGTGTCTCTCTGAGTAAGAGTCCTTAAATCACAAAATAAAGGCCCAATAAATACATGTATTTTCTTAGAGTGAAGGTTGAAATTTACACCATTTAAATCACAATAGAAAATGTAATAAGTTTTAGAACTGATAGCACACACAGGAACACACATTAATAGAGCTTAATGCAGCCATGGAGTGTTGTCTTCCAAAGGGCCATATTTATTAACCACAGTATCCGCGTACATTTGCAAATGGCTATTCTTACAATACCATGTGGCACTGGACTACCACAATGGTATTGTATAGGCGACCATAAAACTTCTATCGCAATCGCAATTTTGTCCATGATTACGATAGCGGCAATGTTTGTTATAGGTGCAGTATCGCAAAACAGTCTTTAAAAATTACAGCCCACATGTGGTCATTTAAGCCAAATTCAATTTTAAAGCTTCCCAGGGAGACAGGGTAACGTACTACTTCCTGTTCTGATCACTAGCTAAGCGGTGCCAAGGGTGACAGCTCTCCTGCTCGGCTGCTCCTCCCCCTGACACTGGTTCTGACTCTCCCTCTCATCTCTAATGCACATAAAATAGAAAGGCAGTGATTAATGGGGGTATAGTCAGTCCAAGCACAAGCAACTTTTTGATAGCTCGGTTGCTCTGTTAAAGAGAAAAAAAGGGGGGTAGAGGTACTGTCTACAACATACCTGGGAAATATAGGTTTAAAAGGCAAATTGGGGTCTGGGACATTATGGACGCCATCTAACCAGGCAGTAAGTAAATGGTATTTCTCCTCATGATGTCTGAACACATGTAAATATCATTGATTACATTTAAATACATCCCACAAAAACACGATATGTTTAAAAAAAAAGATGCAGAATATGTAAAGGTAAAAATGATCAATGGCTGTGTGGCTAACTCAAAGTTATTGGTTAATCAGGATTACCATTAGACGCTCAATAATCTGGTTCTATTATGCATAAAATCAAAAACATCTTCCATCAATTTACTTTGTTTTGCAGTAAAATGTTAAACCAAATATTTAAAGGTAGTTGAGCGGATAGCATCCTCCTGGATGAAGCAAACTGAGCATGACTGAACTGAAAAACAAGAGTGGGCGGACCCCAGGGCCTTTGCCTATTGAAAAGAAAAATAAATGTTAAAATGCTCAAAATTTCGAGGCAGAATTTCCAGTTTCGACACAAACTATTGGCATCAAAATTTTGTATTTGAATTTCAACATTCACTTTTTGGGGGCAAAATTTACAGGAATTTTATAAGATTTGCCACTGGCTAAACAAAACCCACTGAATTCAGACACCTCTGGTGGCCACAAGTTAGAAAAAACACAACTTATAGATTTCCATTAAATTGCTACATTCTCAGCTTGTGTTGAAACCTTGTGATCCTCAAGCCCAGCTTGGTTACAGAGCTAGTGTGTGTTTGGTTACTGGGTCGGCTGGGGTGTGGGCTGCATGGCACATGCTCCTTTTGGATGCGGGATAGTGGAGTTCATATTTATTTTGATTTGAATTTAGTTTAATCTTTGACAAAAGTAGTGGATCATTCTAGAAAAAGCATAATTTAGTTAAACCAACCAAGAATGCATACACAGAATCTTCAGCTATAATTGACCTCTATGTAATTAACCTGCACTCTGCTACTGTGTGTGTAGTACTTGGCACTGGAACATATAAATGTATCCATTTGAGTGATGTAGCCATAAGTGATTATTAGGAGTAATTTACCTTAATGTCTTCAAATGAACAATAATGACCATGGTAATTAAGTACACTGTACATTTGTAGCTTCTATAAGCTGGGCAGTAGAACAAAATGATTGCAGCAAAATCTCAAAGTGAAAATGGGTGGTTAGCTAATGAAAGGGACTTTTGACCCTTACTGACTTGTTGAAAAGAAAGTTCAGTGAGTTCCAGACTGAAGATTTTAATGGTATCAGAAATCCAGCCTCTTTATATAAACACGTTTTATCACTAATAGGGTTATTTCTAGAAAGAGGTTATAATTAGCCAACTTCTACAACAGAACTCTGACTATTAGCTGGGGCAAAAATGTGTTATCTGGCAACAAATTGGTTGACGCAGGAAATAAGTAATTTCAGGTAAAACACTGTTTAACTAGAGAACAAAACTTAAAAACTTAAAGGAAAACTAAACACAAAAACAAATATATCCCCCCCAAACAAACATGATAAAAAAACAACACACCAATGAACTATGAAATACTACTCCAGTAAACAGTATTAATTTCAATATAACCCCCAAAGAAATGGATAACTGTGTGTATATACACTGTTTGGCAACAAAGTCTGACCTCGGTCACACGATTGCTTGCTAAATCTGGACTGTAAGAGGATTGGCTAGAACTACAAGTAGGAATGGCTAGCTATAGCAAGTTCATGCAGTACATTAGAACTGGGCAAGTTCACAGAACATAAGGGTCGATGACCAAACTTTGTGATTCTGGAAAGCTGAAAACAAAGCTCAAACTCCATGGCACTAAGGTAAATTTCCTACCCACCACATTAAAATGAGGTTACCAATGGGGAAGATTAGGCATCTATCAATAAACTCCAGTTACAATTAAGCCTGGAGGGCACTTATTTCCTTTTGCTACATTTGTTGAAAATGGTGCCAGTTATGACACTTTTTGTTTTGTTTTTGACTATATCAGATGCAACACAAACAATGTATCAATATAGCAAGCAAAACAGTGTTATTGGATCTCTTTATTTCAACAGCCAAAGAACCAATGGTCCCTTTTTCTATCTCTACAATAATTTAGTTTCAATTGACATAACTGTTCCTCCAGAAGAATCACATTACCATTGTAGGGGTTTTGCCAATTTAATTTTGTAAGAGGAACAATGGTTATCTTTTTATTATCTGCTAAGATATTTTTACATATTCTTGAGCTGACATAGCATCTTACATCGACAGAACTTAATAATGTAATGCATAATGCAGAAAATTAAATGTTACTCTACCTTCCCTAACATTTCCCTTTACGAAGGAAAAACATTTTTTTAAGGATGTGCTGATAATGATGAAGTCACCCATTAGACTCTGAAAAGGCGAATGGTGTCAGGTGTTTTTCCCCCAAGAATTAGTACAGCAGATTAAATTCGGGCAGTCCAGTTCCAAATACAGAACACAAACCTTTAGGCAGCATTAGCTGTGAGGTCAAATTCTCTCTGTAGAAGATGGAGGGCTCATTTGAAAAGAAAAACTTGCAGGCTGAATGTTCTGCAGGTTAAAGGGACAATATATTTTTAGAAGCAGTATCCGACCTCAATTTCTTTAAGCAAGTTATTAGGCAAGTAGTGAATGTAAACTATTACAAGGGCCATTTATTAACATGGAATAGAATTTTATAAATTGTTAAATTACAATCTATTGCATTCTACACATGCAGATCTCTCATGAATGCAATATGTGCTTTTGTATTTGCTATGTATTTACTAATTTATTAGTAATATACAGCAATAAATTGACACACTTGTCCTAATCCTGTTGTGAATTAGTGTAGGGGTGGGGAGTTGTGTAAATAATGCTTCCAACAGAATGAGAACACCCAATAAATGTATTCTATTCTTTAAAATAATTTAAAGGGCCACAAAAAAAAACCCTTTGGGCCCTATTTATAAAACACCACTAAATCCATGCTTTATTTTATGGCATGGTTGGGATATGTTTTTTTTTTATTTATTTAAGGCTCGATATGTCCATGCCATAACTAAATTGAAGAAATTGCAGAATAAAAATACAAAAAAATGAAATGATTTTTTCAGCCTATGTAACAATTTTGTGACAATGAAATGTTAGTGTTATGGTATAGCCTTTGACTTAACCAGGTTGTTTCTCTGCAGAGAGCTGTGACAGTAACCTGATTGTGTCCTTCCTCAGATGTAGCTGTGACATTTACTTAATTGTCATCCTCTAATGCTGAGTGTCAGTGACTAGATTATCTTTTTATTATAAAGCTGCATCCATGGTCTCATTCATTATATGACATAGCACGCAGGATGTAACTGATTTTCTCGGACAATCCCTTCTGTAACTAATTTAATTCTATCTATACAAAGGTGAGATTCCGATTCCCTGCATTTGGCATGAAACTAAGCATACTTCACTTTCTGCAGCAGATAGTGACACTAATCTAATTAAATCATCCTCTAGTTGCTGAAGACACTGAGGTTTGTTGCTATCTACATGAGCAGAATAATGAGTATAAATAGGACAAATTCTATTATTTTTGTTAAAAGTCTATAAGATCTTCATAGTTGTAGCTTTTGCAGATATTTTTAAATTTATATTTGTCTGTTATCTATAACTCTTGAGTACTTTTCTATTTTATTTTAAATTCCCTTAGATGACACATCTTATCCACCAAAAATTATTTGGCCCTCTTGCAAAGTGCAAAGGCCCATACAGACGTGGGATGTGCGACAATCTGCCATTACAGGCAAGAATCATTTTAGTATGGTTGCTCAGTCGAGCAACTGCGGGGGCGGATCACCAACAATGTCTGACCCAGCAGCCAAACATATCAGAGAAGTGGCCATTCTTTTGTCATGCATTGCCTGCACATTTGTACATCACTTAAGCTTCATTCAAAGGCAGGATTGGAAAGATAGAAATCTCATTTTACTATAAGACATAAAAGTCGAAATGTAGCATTTCAATGCCGTATATTTCCAATAAATTTGTTTTTAATGTGCTGATTTTACAATAAATAGGCTCCAGTTCATCTTTCATGTGTGAATTATTATTTAGTATACAAACTACATAGATCAAGCTTTGATCTCCCCATTCAACATTATCTTGTATGGATTCAATTGCCTTATATAGTTTTCTATCGTCAGAAAACAGAGATGTTCTCAGTACTCACTTCTAATCTATTAATTAAAAGATTAAAAAGGAGCCAGTGCAATTGCTTTAATTATATTTCCCAAATTACATTTACTGCACAAACTAAAATAATCCATTTATTTACACTGTGTTACAACAGCTACTGAATTCCATCCCAGATAACTAGCTGTTAGAACCTGCACCATAAAACAGAGACATTGACCTTTGCAATCCAAACTGCATAACTGATGGTGTTTTTCTCTGCATGCTGGCAAAGCAGCTTATCACTAAAATTGGCCTGTTCTTCTCTATACGCCAGTAGGATATTGCTTCATTGGCCTGGCTCTTGTTCTTTTAGCAAGCAAAACAGCATGTCACTGACATGATTTTATCTCAGGTTTAAGAGCTCAGATTCAATGTAAATCATTCACCATTTGCAATGAACGATTAAACTACATGTGCTGTATTTTTTCCAGTCTTTTCTTTTCTTGTTGAACATAATGGTGAATATATAATAGAATGTGTTATTAATATATGTACGTTTCAGCAATGGGTCTATGGCTTTGCCTTAGAAATGGCTTTGTCTTAACTTAATCTATAGATAAATATGTGTAAGTTTTCCGTTCTGTAAATTGTGTGTGTTGCTGCATGCTTTCAATCAAGCACTTGTTTTACTTAGGTATTCCCCCTCCCACTTTTAACCAACTAATCTTTCCACCTGAAATGGCTTTCTGTAAAATCAAGCATGCTCAGCACTGAGAGGGGGAAATTCCCACCATGCAATTAACACATTCCAACTGTTAGTATAAGTAGTAGTATATAACAGACTAAGCTATAGAAAGTAGACAGTAGTAGTGTATAACAGAATAAGCTATAGAAAGTAGAACCAGTAGTAGTGTATAACAGACTAAGCTATATAAAGTAGTAACAGTAGATAGTATATAACAGACTAAGCTATAGAAATTAGGAAAAGTAGTAGTATGTAACGGACTAAGCTATAGAAAGTAGTAACAGTAGTAGTATATAACAGACTAAGCTATAGAAAGTAGTAACAGTAGTAGTATATAACAGACTAAGCTATAGAAAGTAGTAGCAGTAGTAGTATATAACAGACTAAGCTATAGAAAGTAGTAACAGTAGTAGTATATAACAGACTAAGCTAAAGAAAGTAGTAACAGTAGTAGTATATAACAGACTAAGCTATAGAAAGTAGTAACAGTAGTAGTATATAACAGACTAAGCTAAAGAAAGTAGTAACAGTAGTAGTGTATAACAGACTAAGCTATAGAAAGTAGTAACAGTAGATAGTATATAAAACCTTTAGCAAAAAAACGATGCATTAAATAGGAAAACTAACAGACACTTAAACCTTTAACTGTGCTAACATGATTATCCCTAAGCTCTCTGAGTTGATTCTGTCTGTATAAGCAGAGCAATGTAACACACTACAGGTTACACTTTTCATTCTGACATCTCCTCCTGTGTGAATACAATGCATCCTACAGTGAGGCAGAGAGTGGAAATAGTTCTAGTGTCGCACCATACAGGTAAACCACAACATACAGATCAGTACAATTCATTCCTCATGAATTATGTAGGACAGCAGAGAGGATAAAATGAACAGTGTAATAAATAACTATTTTAAGGTTTATAAAAATAATTTCAAAAATACCTGTATCAATTACATTAAAGGAATAGTTCACACAAAAAGTGAACTATTCCTTTAAATCAGTGATTGAAGACCGGGAGGTAAAGGACCTGTTCCTTACCTTCCGTTCTTCAATCACTTCACCAGGATCCAGGACCGAAGAGTTTAATTACCTCGCGCGCGATCCACCGCAGCTCCATTGATAACTGCCGACTGCTTCCTGGTTAGTTTACTATTGCGTGCTATAGGTGACCAACTAAACCAGGAAGCAGTCGGCAGTTATCAATGGAGCTGCGGTGGATCGCGCGCGAGGTAATTAAACTCTTCGGTCCTGGATCCTGGTGAAGTGATTGAAGAACGGAAGGTAAGGAACAGGTCCTTTACCTCCCGGTCTTCAATCACTGATTTAAAGGAATAGTTCACTTTTTGTGTGAATTATTACTTTAATATACACAATGATGGCAGAATTAAGGATTGACCATTTCAAATTAGAGGGAACATTGTTTGCAAATCTATTTACATGGGTTTAATTATCACTGGGTTGGTTTTTTAAGATAAATAATTCTAGTGCCTGGTGGTTACATTAGTCATCCTACATCATGAATTCAGCGATAAATAACATACTATTTCAGTGATGTCACCAAAGATAATGTAACACTTTCAGCTAATTAGAGTTATAAAGTCAAAACTTTGTAAAAGAATTGAGCCTAAATAATCTAATTACAGACCAACCCAACAGCTTCCTAGTACTCAGTTTTGTGCTTTTATAGGACAAAATACAATATGCATTTGTTGCGTTTATTAGTGTTGTTTATTGTTTAAATCTGTGGTGATCAGTTTGTAGCTATCCCTGTCTTCTCTGTCCCCAGTTCTTATAGGGGGTAAGGATCAGGGTTGGAACTTTATTCAAAATTATATAGGATTTAGCGCCCATGTGTGGGTCCCACAGTTTGTTTGTTTTTAAAAGAAACATTGATGCTAAACAATATTTTTTGTCCTGCAGCCCAGAAACTGCACATTAAAATGTACATTTTTTTTTTCTTTCAATTTGGTTTGTAAATATAGCAGTGCAATGTCTGGGATTCTATTTACCTCTTTGTTGTCACTGATGGGCCTAATAAGTACAGGGATTCTCAGTGTCCTCCATCTATGGTCTCTGCTCAAATGGTCTGAGGCTTCCATCTGTCGACCTGACATGTTCTATGTCAAGCAGTTAGCTAGAAATTTAAATACATTTTGCCAGCTAAAGATTGCGCATGATGATTGCTCCACTCAATTTGGAATAATAGTTAGCCAATTATTGCTTACTGCAAAAAAAAGGTAGTATTGGAACATGTATTTGCTTCTTTCACCTACCCACCCCTTAGAATAAAGGAACGGAATTGCAGTCAATGGCATGATCCCCAGTTACAAGCATAAATTTTGCATATCATGTATTTGTTTACAATTTGAATATTCTGTGAAAAAAAAACCCTTAGGTTGTGCTTAGATGCACTTCAATTATTTTCTAGCACAATTCACTTCATTTGAAGCATGGATACAGAATGTGGAAAATAGCTCAAATTGAAAGTCATTTTACCCATTGAAGTGAATTGCAAATGGCTAACTGCTTTTGTATCTGCTTGATACGGAGGGAATAGCCATCCTTATTATTTGCCATTTTCATGAATATGTATACAGGGAAAAATGAATGAATGAGTGGATCTGGGTTGGTAAGGTGAGTAGAATAGGGAAATAGGGAGAGTGATTCATAATCTCTGTGCCTGTACTGAAATCTTTCTTTTTCAGATGCTTGGCTTCAGCAAAGTGCATCTTCAATAGAGCTCATTATTTCGCTTTACTTTTGCAACTGGGAATTTAACAACACAGACCAAACATCAGAGTAAAATATAGACTTTCAGAAACTGCAGGCTGAAATCACACTAGTTTGGGTGAAATGCAAACTATTATGTCAATGAATAAATATATGAAATAGGTTTGTGCAGTTGTTTTAAACACATTGAAATAGGATGTAGTTTTCACAGACCAATAAAATAGTTGATAAAACCATTGATGAACATTGTAATGCACAAAAATCAATAATATATTCCATAGAGTGTTCTAGGAAAAAAATAATAAATCATAATAATTTGTATGAACACACATAGAACAAGCTCACAAATCAGATCCTTTTTTTTCCAAATAAACAAAACATTAAACAACTAAAATCAGTTTTGCTTAGAGAACCACAAGGGAAGATGTAATGTTGATGGGAATAAAGCGCCATTTCTATAGTTTGTTGGGCTAAAATATTAATTCAATATTCAAAAGCAAGTTTTCCTGTCGTAACTTTTGAAATTTTTTAATTTTAAAGCCTTTCTGAAAGGTCCATACAAGCAACAGTACCGATCGGGAATAGTACAGTATTATATCAGTATTGATCCTATAAACATTTTGTCCAATTGGCCCCTAAGAAGAGGCAGCAGGGGAAAGAGCAGTCAATCATTGGCTGTGATGTCAGCAGAATGTTTTTTTTATTAAGCTCCCTCAAAATGGATTTCTTTATTAATCAGTCAATGCTTCAGAGTATTTATTTGTCGAACGGTCCCTGTAAAATTTCCCATAAGCCGATACTAAATATTTGGTTTTAAAACCTTGTTATCTCTTGTAGAAAAGTGAAGATTGTTCTATCCCCATCTAGGCAAATAAAAATATCTATGTACAGTGCAAAGACCATTATCAGCCTCTAGAAATTCTCTAAGGCACCTTTCATAAACTACACTGCAGAAAAACTGAATGGAAACATTTTTGCATTTAGATCACTTGCTCCTTAAATAATATTTGGCTTTACTGTTTGCTTCAAGGACATTGAGCACCACTGCCATAGTTTAATTACACCTTTTTCTATTCTAATAATTAGAAGCATATTGCTGATATCTCACAGAGGCACAAAATAAATTGAACACAATAAAAGCAGAGGAAAAACAGAAGAAAAGGATTCTAGAAGGTGGTTCAGTTCAACACTAAAATAAAGCATTAAAAATGCAAAACTGGTTTGACACTTACACTGCATAATAATAACAACACTGTAATGTGTTTTCTTATTTATTTATTTTGTCTGCATATGACATGCATTCATAAATCCTAGGGCACTTCAGAGTAGCAAAATATTAGGGGGTGTTTCAGACAAGAACTAAATTCCTAGGGCACTTCAGAGTAGCAAAATATTAGGGCATGTTTCTGTCAGGAACTAAAAGCTGTTTGGAAAGCAAATTAGATGTTTTCTAAAATAATGATTCATTTAAAATACACTTTGAAGCATTAAGGAATTTGTGGTCTCCGTAGAAACCCTGCAAGCTCATAATTTCTTATTCACAACTAAAAAGCCTACATAGTAAAAATATACTACTAACTCTGAACTTGTTTAACTAGAGAGCAATAACTATCCATTTGTCCTACTAGTGTATAATAATGCTAGCAGGTAAATATTCTGTAGACACTTTCTGGGCAATTCACCGTGAGCTGCAATGGCTCCTTTCGTTCTCTGTTTTTGTGATGAATTAGATAGTGCTTTACATACATTCTGAATTCCCCCTTTGCAAGTGTTTTTCCCAGTTCATACTGCTTTAAAAGGGTAATTATTGTGCCCCAATTTAAACATGTAAAAGCTGTTTAAATTGATTAAGTTGTTTACATTTTCATGAAGTACCCTTATTTGGGAAGTAGGACTGGGGGTAGGGTGGAGGTGCGGGCGGTTCTGGACTTACCTGAAAGTGAAGAGACTTGATGTCTCTCATTCTGTCACATCTGCCCTGCCTATTCCTGTTTTTGAGGGGGAGGAAGATGAATTAAGTTTACCACTTATATTTACCAATCTCTGGGAGGCACTTGTATTTTATATTAACCATACTGTGTGGGCAACTTATATTTACTAGTCTGTGTGAGTATCTTATCTTTACTAGTCTGTGTGAGTGACCTATATTATATATTCTGTGGCAACTTCTTTTTAATGGCATCTTGTATTCACCAGTCTGTGTGGGCACTTATATTTACCAGTCTATGTGGCATCTTATATTCTAGTCTGTGCAGCATTTTATATTTTACAGCTTCTGTTTGGGGTTAAGTCAACACCAGCTGGTGAACTGAAGGGTTGTCCCAACACTGGCTGCTGAAACGAAAAGCTATATTAAAACTGGCTGTTGAACTGAAAGGCAGGCAGATTGGCTGCTAAAGTTTAGCAGCTAATGTTGTCAACCTTCCAGTCCAGCAGCCAGTGGTAAGTCAACCCAACAGTTAAGCAGCCAGCATTAAGTCTGCCCTCCAGTCAATAAGTCAACTCTTCAGTTCAGCAGCCAGCGTTTTGTAAGCCCTCCTGTCAGTGCTAAGTCAGCCCTCCAGTTCACCAGCCAACTGGCAAAATTACTATAGTCAAAGCCGATGCTCATATTATTAAGAATGTTCCCTTTAATTTAGCCACTGTGTTTTATAGTTATTGAGGTTCATAGTAATTGAGGTTGAATAAAAAAATACATCTATCTAGTCCAACCTTTATACCCTCCTTTTTTACCCTACCTAACTGTTGATCCAGAGGAAGGCAAAAAAAACCCACTAAAAAGGGGGGGGGGGGGATTCTTTCGTACTCTAAATGGCAAGCGGAAAGTATCAACCAGATACCAGAACTGCAGTATATGTATTAATACCAGTAATTCTCAATATTTTTTAGTTTTAGAAACTTATCTAGCCCAATTTTCAATGAACTTGCCATTACCACATCTGCTGGAAGACAGTTCCACAGTTTCACTGTAAAGAAACCTTTCCTAACCTGAAGATGAAACTTCTTTTCTTCTAATCTTATGTATTATTCGTGTACATACAAATAGACATTTTGTACACTACAGTGTAGTGTTTTGCTTGTTTGCTTTTGTGACCCAATTAAACCTGTTATGGGACAAAATATCCATTTTGCTTCTTAAAGGGCAACTGTGGTCTCCAAATAAGTTAGGATTGAATGAAAGTCTGCAGTATTTCCTTTATAATGAGCCAAAAATCACATCTCTGGCTTCAGACTGTGAGAAATGATATTGGGGTAAATGTTCCAACTTCCTGCTTCCAGTAGGTTCAGTGACATCACCTGACCTCTGTTTGCCCCTCCGCCGCGGGGGAGAAGCATGCTCAGTAAAGACTTAATGCTGGGGAAATCAGGAGGTACCTGGCCAAAAAATTGACAGTTGAGAAGAGGAGCCTATTAATGCAGGCAGAGGCTGTTCTCATGACTACAAGCTGGTCATATGGCTAGAAACAGGAAGTGTTCAAGCGGGAAATAATATTGCTGAACTTCTCCAGCAATAACTTCTCATAAATTGTATCTAGAGATGTGATTTAGGTTTTATTTTGAAGGTATGATGGAAGGCTTTTTATATAATTCTTACTAGTTTGGAAGAATTGGAGATCACAGTTACCCTTTAATCAAGATTTTGTTCTGATCTAGACCTATCAATGTACCTTACCAAATAGCATTGCTTCTGCTATTCAGAATCTGAATGTACCTTACCAAGTGGCATTGCTTCTGCTATTCAGAATCTGAATGTACTTTACCAAGTGGCATTTCTTCTGCTATTCAGAATCTGAATGTACTTTACCAAGTGGCATTGCTTATGCTATTCAGAATCTGAATGTACCTTACCAAGTGGCATTGCTTCTGCTATTCAGAATCTGAATGTACCTTACCAAGCAGCATTGCTTCTGCTATTCAGGATGGGATTTTATTGATTTTCAGTTAGATCTATTCTAAAAAAGAAATAAGTAAAAAAATAAAATAAATATAATAATAGCTCCAGGTCATTAAATTGCAAATTCTCTAAACTTAATTTATTATTAAACATCAGTTATTTTCACCTTACGGAACCTTCATTTTTTCCCCCTTTAGGTTGTTGCAGGCAGACCGGTTAGTTGACTGACTTGCTTGATAAATCAATTCAGTTATAACGAACATCACTTCTTCTTTGTCAGCACCTCTTAATCGCTCAGCAGGTCCTAAGATATTCTTTAAATGTTCAGGAAAATCTGTCAGTCATGAAGTGATGACACTCTTATGACCTATGAAGCTGCTAAAGAAGCACAGCATGATTCTTCATGGGGTGCAATCAATAGAACAATTGTGTATCTTTAAACTTTGCTTCAGACTGGCAATGTGTAGATCTAGAAAACAATCCAATTCCACTTCTAAGATCACAGAATTACGTTTTATAGAAAGAGGCCAGTGATTCCAAGAATTCATCTTTACACAACCTAATCTCACTGGTAAGATGAACATAAACAGAACTGTTCAGTCCTGACTTGTTTTTCAAATTCTAATATCTTCACTTGTTATGGGCACTTGGGTAGACAGATGTAAAAAGATACAAAACAAATGCCTTACTACAGTGCAGAGCAGAAAACCCCAGATGTTCTAAATGATTCAATGTTGTCATTTCTGTACTGCAATGTATTACACGATTTCACGCCTGGCTTGCCAGTGGCACAGGTTACATATGTACTTCAAGCTTCCAGAGACTAGAACAGTCCCCGGAGCTCAGCTGTTTCACCAAACCTCTCAGCTCAGCCAGCCATGAAAGAGGATGTTTGCAACCCTGAGTCCATCAGGTTATGAGATGGAATCAATTAAACAGTTTGTAGTTAAATCATTTAATTAGCCAGTTCCTGGTAATTGAAGCAGATTCAATCAAGCATCAGCTTAAGTTATTACATTTAAAAATGTTATCAGGCTAGCAAATGCAAATGTTTCATCTGCATAAAAACAGCTAAATCAGAAACAGGTTTGATGAAGAATCTACAGCAAAGCTGGGGACACGGCTTGTCATCTCTAATGCAGTGTAATAAGCTGAAACTATAAGTTTGCATTGGGAAAGGTGTATAAGATTTCTGAGAGTATCTTTATAGACACATGGATGCCATTCAGTACAGTTAGCCATGGCACTTAGAGGGAAGAATATGAATTAATTGAGACGCTTTAGCCAGAGATGTTTTAAATTAAATCCTACTGTGGCTTCACCACCTCTTCAAAACAATCTGACATTCACGTGTTAAGATAAATGCAAAGTGATATGTGCATATCCCCTCTTAAGAGTTATTATATTTCAAACATGATTTAAATTTATTTATCAAACCTAATGTGCCACTTCAGTTTGGAGACTGAGCTATATATAGTCAAATCTGGGTGTTATAATTAGAGAAAGCGACGGGTTTCAGATTTACGGAAAAATCTGAACACAACAAATAGAATGGGAGCTAAAAATTTGAAAGTTCTGATATAAATAGCAATAGTATGTTCATTTAAATGGCTCAGGGACCTGAGAAATGGTCTGGGGAACATGTCCATATCACCAAAAACCAGGATTCACATGAATTCAAGGGTTCACAAATATAAATATAAATATAATATTTTTACTGACTGTCAGAAATCACGATCTCCTAGACAGCTTCAAGGGTAAATCCAGCCCCAAAATTACTTTTGCTAGCCTACCTTTGTTACAAGCTACTTACACACAGATGATCCCTCTGCACCTCCTTCTTCGATTCCAGGTAATGACTCTCAGTCATGGCCACAACAGTGACATCATGACCAGTGGCTGAATGCTATAACTGATAGAGCAACAGGAGCAGAGAAGAAGGGACTTCCGGGTGTGTAAGTAGCTAAGGTAAAGGTAAGATTATAACCCAGGGCCCCATTTCACCTCAAACCAGCCTTCTTCAAGGGTTCAAAAATTCGAATTTGAGGGGTGACAAAATCTTTATTAACTGGATTTCGGATTTAAAGGGAAAGTTCAGTGCAAATACATATACTTTTCAGAGAAAAGAGCAGTGTTTTTTCATCCCTATTACCTAAATCTTCCAATTGAGCATTTTGTCTGTGTATAAATAAATGCAACAGAAATACTGACTTCCTGTTTGCAGAACCCCTAGTAGAGACCGTTATGGTCGTGCCCTTGACCCGGCGCCTAGGTTGATTCAGTTGCTCAGTAGAGATCTGAGCATGTTTGACCCATCCAACAGCCAACCAGTAGAAATTACTGTTAGGAACATTCCAAGAATGTGGTGCATCCTGGGAAGAAGAAGGACCATTAGAACCTGAAATGGCAGCTCACTAATGTCAACAGCAGGGAACAGCAAAGGCTATGAAATCAACTGATTTTTCAAAATGGGAGAGAATATGTAGAATAACTAAGAAGGCATTACACAAACTAACAATTTAACAAATATTGATAATCTCCACTGAACTGTCTCTTTAATTACTATTTCCTGATCTATGCCACTGGGTAATGATGGCTCTAGATACTGAAAAAATTACTTTGCCTCATCTTAATCTATAATTTAATTCATGTAAGTAGCTAGGCCACACCAGCTTGTTTTTTCTGCGTTTACGCTCGTGATTGCGTATGTTAAATAACATTAAAATCCCGGCAATGCACCCGAAATTGCACCATTTCAGGTGAGTTGCAATTGCGCATCTGTTTGTGAATCGCTAACGCATGCGATCTGCATTTTTATGCACAATCTCTTGCATTTTCCTATCGCTAAAGAAAAAAGTGCAAGCGCAAACGCATCAAAATTGCACCTGAATCGCACATGCAATCGCACCTAATGAGCTGAAACTATATGTTGCTAAACTATATGTTGCTACATGCCTTCAATCCAGCACACATTTTGTTTAGGAGCAGTATCCACCCTCCCTCTTTTAACCACTCCCACTTCCATACTACCTGACTTTTCCCCCCACAAACCAACTGTCAAGCCTGAAGACAGCATACAGCATTCCAACTGTCAAACTCTGTCACCATTCAAGCTACAGTAAAACTACTCAGAAGGATAGTTTTTGAGAGCAAGGAACTTGATTGACAGCTGAAATACAAGAAGTTTTAGATTGGATATCTAAAGAAATAGGGGACAGATCAACAAAAAAATGATACAGTTGTGGTTGGAAAGAATTATTAGTTTCCAGTTATGGTCAATTTAAAATAATCTATTTTTCGGTAAAGATGCCCTTAAAGGATAAATATTGGCTCCATTCTGGTAGCATAAGCTGGCTCCTCCCTCTATGCAGTTAACCAAGGCTGAAACTGCTGGCATCACAGCCAATGAATGACTGCTGTTTCCTCTGCAGCCTCCTCTGCACATGCTCAAGCTTATAAAAATCTCATTGAGCAGAGGGAGCAGACAGGAATATAACTTATCAATAAATATCTGGTTACAAATGCATGTAATAAACTGGTAAAAATAACAGCTGTGGTTGTGGGCAGATAACTGACATGTCATCAGTTTTTGGTTCAAGGGTAGATATGCCCTTTCAACATTACATAACAGTGTCAAGCAAAAATAA
This sequence comes from Hymenochirus boettgeri, assembly GCA_019447015.1. Lineage (NCBI taxonomy): Eukaryota > Metazoa > Chordata > Amphibia > Anura > Pipidae > Hymenochirus > Hymenochirus boettgeri. The sequence continues at coordinate 173,129,987 of CM033472.1, forward strand.
AGCAGTCAACCTTTAAACCAGTTTTGTATCAGTATCATTATATAAACGTGGCATAGTGCTTTTATTTTCCCACATTAAAGGGTATCTCCACTCGTATTTTCAACATTTGGGAATCCAGTTCTATTGAAGAACGGGAGGTAAAGGAGCTGTGCCTTACCTTCCGTTCTTCAATAGAACAAACAGGAGCCAGGAGAGAAGGTAAGAAACTTACCGCTCGCTCGCTCCCCGGCGTGTAGCCTGACAGGTCCCGACGGACCTTGTCTTTCTATGCGCATGCGCGATCTATGGCATAGAAGCAAAGGTCCTCGGGACCTGTCAGACAAGCGCCGGGGGAGGACGAGCGAGCGGGTAAGTTTCTTACCTCTCCTCTGCTCCTGTTTGTTCTATTGAAGAACGGAAGGTAAGGCACAGCTCCTTTACCTCCCGTTCTTCAATAGACTGGATTCCCAAATGTTGAAAATACGAGATACCCTTTAAGTACGTATTTAGTATAATAATTTATACAGGAATGACTCACTGCCATGGCTTATCAACCAGAGTAGGATTGTCACACAATACAAGCTAGTGCTAAATATTGTTATATATTACTAGAGTTTGCTATGGTAAGGATTTATTTTACACATCACCTGTGTATTAATTACAGTCAATAAGCACAGAGTTTGTTTCACGAAATGTGCAGCGCAATGCACATTCATTACTAACCTCCTAATTTACCAATGCCAGGAGAATAAAAATATTTATGTTCCTTTGACACTGACTATCAAGCTGGAAGAAAACGTAGAATGGTATTTCTCATGTGTTTTATTATATGTAACCTTTACTAGAAAGGTAAACAGAGAAAATGGGAGCAATGACAATTACCAGTATTATTGAATTCTTACTTTAGATCAGGTCATTATTGTGCATATTTAATTGTGCTAATGGGATAAAAATTAATAATAGATTAATGATGTCGAACCTTGGTACTCCAGATGTTTGGAGAATGCAACTCCCAGCATTCCTTGCAGAATTACTAAAATAGGGTTACATTTTTGGGGCGTATTTATATTATATTAGATAGGAAGTCCACTTTCTAAGTATGTGAATTCTACAGTGCCCAGTCTGATTATTGTTGAGGTAGGAACTGTTTGCTGTGCTTTATAAATATTCATAATATTGCAAAATAAAATAGTTATTAGTAAACATGTATATTAGCCTTTTTTACAATGGCTGATTACCATTTTGCTGCCATCAAACTTTAGTAGACCCCAAAACATTAATTCTGTTTTTGTCTTAATTAACTCATTTACAGCTCATTTGCATTAATGGAACAGATAATAATGACAAATAACCATGCCTAACGGCATAAGAAACACTTTCCACGTTCTACTGAATATTTTGTTGATATTAATTAAGCCAAAGAAAAATATTAGGTTAATAAATGGATGTCTTGCTCAGTGTGATCATTTAAACATAATAGTTCCCCCAAACATTACAAATAAACCATTTTTTAAAGCAAATATTATTATTTTCTCCATTCTGCTGACAGGCTGCGGAACAAACCTCTCATTGTGTGGTTCCTGCATCAGGGAAACTAGGGGTAACAGGAACATGAAGACGCTGTGGACAATTAAGCTCACATGTAACATGACCAGAGCAGGTTTTCTAGGGAATGACTATTGGCCATTCACAATGGTGGAAATAATTAATACTTTCTAACATCCTTTGGAAGTAACAATTGATGTACCACTTGGCACCATTAATCTTGTACAAATTGTAAAATCTGCTCAAAATGTTGTTTTTGTGAAGAGCATCAAGTGTAAAAAATATGTGTAAACGTATCTCATTGCACTATCAGATTAAATTAAATGGATGTGTGTTACCCTAAATAGGGCAGTGCTAGGGATCACAGAACAATAATCTAAACAACTATTAGGGAATAGGGACATAGGCATCCCTCTCAGTAACCCCTAAAAGCACACACTTTACATCCCATGAAAACTATTATTTATTGACACAGAAAATTAACAAGATGCACCAACCCTCATCCCCATGAAAAGTGTAAAAATATATGTCTTGTCTGATCCATTTCTGATCGATAAACTACTTGAAATCAACTGTCAGTTTGTCGAAACGGAAGGAAAGATGGAAATCAGTCAAATTTACCAAATTAGTCAAAAATATTGATCCGTGTATTGCCAACACAAGGTTACATTGTAACACACTTAAAACCCAGATGCATTTCTCATACAGAACCTGAGAAGGTATTTGGCTTAATAGGTTTTCACTTTTTTTATATTTGTTTGCTGGCAACTACCATATTGCTTACTCCAACTATATAATAGGCTTTATCATACTAATAGTGTAGCAACATTGGGGGAAAAGATAACCAGAAAGTTGGAGGATATTTAAAGGGACAGTTCAGTGGAAATTATCAATATTTGTCAAATTGCTAGTTTGTGTAATGCATACTTAGTTATTCTACATATTCTCTTCCATTTTGAAAAATCTGTTGAATTTATACCCTTTGCTGTTCCCTGCTGTTGACATTAGTGCGCTGACATTTCAGATTCTTATGGTCCTACTTCTTCCCAGGATGCACCACTTCCTTGGAATGTTCCTAACAGTAAGTTTTACTGATTGGCTGTTGGATGGGTCAAAGATGCTCAGATCTCTACTGAGCAACTGAATCAACCCAGGCGCTGGGTCAAGGGCAAGACCATAACGGTCTCTACGAGGGGTCCTGCAAACAGGAAGTCAGTATTTCGGTTGCATTTATTTATACACAGACAAAACGCTGAATGGGCAGATTAAGGTCATTAGGATGGGAAAATACTGCTCTTTTTTCTGAAAAGCATATGTATTTGCACTTAACTTCCCCTTTAAACTAACAGGGAGATACAATAAAGTTCTTAATTGTGACAAATAGTGCTTATTTGCCCCAACCAATCAGATGTTAAATAACATCTGATTGGTTGGGGCAAAATTAGCATCATTTTTAATGATAAGAACTTTTATTAAATCTCCCTGTATGGATGGTATTTATAAAACTTTACAAACAGGAAGTCAGTATTTTGAAACCATTTATCTATGCACAGAAAAATGCTGTACGAAGAACGAGAAGATTTAAATCATTGGAATGTAAAAATTCATATTTTTTTCTTAAAAGACAACAATCTAAAAAAAAATAACATCACCCCCATTACATGTCCACACTTCCAGCAGCTGAAATCACTTACTCACATTTACAACCGTGCTGCCCTCTCTTAGATATCACACAGCATAAATGAGTGCTAAAAGCCCGCACTTGTAACTGGCTGGTGGAATGTCTGTTACAACCTCTCTCTGCCAGTCAAACAAACTTGAAATGTCCTGTATACAGCCTATATAATCAGGCTGATCAACAGTGGGTGTTTTTTTGCATGTTAAAAATTGAAAGAGATGTTTAAAAATAAAATTGAACCGATCACTACATATCCTTTCAGATCCAAAAGTTCCTTCATACCCACCGGTACATTAAACAGCATCGATTTATTTTTTAAACATCTCAAATCAGAGGTTGTATCCACTAAGATTAAGAAACCTAAATCTAATCTGACTAAAATGGAATGGAGTGCCTTAAAAGACTTATGTAATAATAACAACATTATATTGAAACCAGCAGATAAAGGGGGCGCTATTGTTCTGATGGACTATACATTCTACAAAGAAAGCATGCAACTACACTTGGAATGTGGAGCATATGTAAAACTTCCAAAGGATCCAACCGTGAGTATTCACACTAAGATAAAAAAAATTATGTGATATTGCTTTAACAAATGGTTGGATTGATGACAAATTATTTGACTTTCTATTAGATGATAGCCCTAGAAGACCAGTAATCTACGGATTACCCAAAATCCATAAAAACACCAAAACGTCCCCTTTCAGACATATAGTCTCTGCCTTGGGATCCATTCTACAACCAATGTCACAGCTTATAGACTTCATCCTAAAACCTCTGGTTAAACTATTACCGGCCTACATTAAGGACACACAAGACTTTTTGGACCAACTAAAATTGATAGAGACCTGGAACCCTAACTGGATACTACTAACTATGGACATTACAGCATTGTATACTAACATACAGAATGACAAGGGTATGGAAGCCATGCGACGGTTATTGGAACAGAAGTACAATGGATCCTTGCCTATTGAGTTTATTATGGAGTGTTTGTCTATAATATTACATAATAATTATTTCAGATTTGAGGATCAGTATTTCGTACAACAAGTCGGAACTGCCATGGGCAGTCCGGCGGCGCCATCATACGCTAATTTATATGTGGGACATTTGGAAAATGAGTATATTTACAGCAGTGAGTTATATAAAAAGCATTGTGTGAAATACATGCGTTTTATAGATGATTTATTCATAATATGGAAAGGGACTGAGAGGGAAGCCACATTGTTTAATGATTTACTGAATAATATGGATAAAATTTGAAGTTTGAAATGATTATGTCAAAATTTGAAACTAATTATCTTGATGTGCATATTGTTGTGAAGGGTGACAAATTACTAACCACAATATATAACAAACCAACAGATCATAACACCATATTGAGAGCAGACAGCTTCCACCCTAAACATGTTTTCACAGGTCTACCCAAATCTCAATTTCTTAGGGTTCACCGCATATGTAACGACGCCGAGGATAGAGAAGTACAATTAAATAGGATGGAGAGCAAGTTCTTGGAAAGGGGTTATAATTACAAAGATATAACACGAGCTAGAACACAAGCAGCAACACATACCAACATAAGTAAAGTTCAGAAGAAAGGAACTCTCATGATCCAGAAATACTCTACTGCCTCACATGTCATTAACCAAACAGTAAGAAAATATTGGCCAATTATCCAAGGGGACACAGAATTATGTGAAGAAGTAAGACAAAAACCTACCCCTACATACAGGAAGGGGAAATCTTTATATTCTTACCTAGTACAGGCAGATCCAGTTCAAAAATATTAAAACCTATTGCAAAATTATCCAATAAAACGGGATGTTATCGTTGCTGTAACTGTAATATTTGTAATTCATTAATCACAGGCAAACAGTTCCAACACCCATATAGTCCAAAACATATCGATTAAGGGATACTACACGTGTAATACGAGTACTACTCATCTACTTACTCAAATGCCCCGTTTCAAAAATTTATATTGGAAAACCACGGGACCTTTTAAAAAAATTCCAAAAACACAGAAGTGACATCAAACTTGCACGGGAAGGAAAGACAAGAAACACAGTATAAAAAAGACATACCGCCAGTGGCGGCTCACTTTGTGGAACACAAACACCAAGGGGCATATTTATGAAGGATTGTCTTTTTCGCCAAATAATTAGCGCAGCACATCGCAGCGAAAATAGCGCCATTAGCGCAGCACATCGCACGAATAGCGCCATTTGGGGCTTCGTAAAAAGCGAAAAAAACACACTTCGCGGCTGAAAAAGGCGAACGGGCGCGATAAAGAGCGAAAAGTCACGCAGCGAAAACTAACGCATCTAAGAAGACTGCATTGTGAAAACCATTCGAAACCAGAAAAGCCCACGAAAATGATGTCAAGTTCAAAATGGCCACCTCACATTTACCAAGAAGTCAGCCATGTCTTATTTGGTCAATCTTCTTAGAATTTCTCAATGGAATACAGTTTTCTTTTGCACTGCACATTCACCTTTCTAATGCGCGTTCGCCTTTCTAATGAGCGTTCGCCTTTCTAATGTCGTTCGCCTTTCTAATGCGCGTTCGCTTTCCAGATTCTATTATAATGTGCGTTCGCCTTTCTAATGCGCGTTCGCTTTTTTTTCCAAGTCATATTACATTCAATGCGCGAATGCCTTTCAAGGTCGCTTTCCAAGGCATATTTCACTCTAATGCACGATCGCCCTTCTAATGCGCGTTCGCTTTTTCAAGGCATATTACCCATTAGAATGCCTTTCGCTCAAACAATGACTTTTCACCACCTTCATCGCGCTAATCTTTCGCTCTTTTTAACGCAAAAACCACCTTTCGCTCTTTTATAAATCGCGTTATGCCTTTTTGCTCCTTTTTCGCTAAAATTACCATTGCGAGTAAGGCGAAAAGGGTTTAGCGATAGCTCGCGGAAACGGTTTCGCCATTCGTTAACGCTACCTTTATAAATAGGGTTAACTGTCTTTTTGGCGAAAACCCATGCGAAAAGCGAATGCGAAAACATTTCGCTACTTTTCGCTCTTTTATAAAATATGCCCTAATGTCAATTTAGGGTTAAAATGTTTTTTAAGTGATCGATAAATAAATCATAGATCTAAGATATCTCTTATGGTTTTAGGGTGTTCCTAACTTTGTGTATTTATATATTATTAACAACCTCTATTTATTGTAGATGGTATACATAGTTATCCTTGAGTAAAGGATTTTTTAACTTTTTAACATTATTATCACTATTTATCATGTTTAAGTATATTATACTACAATCATGGCACAAGCACTTTGTCACTATCCTTTTTTAAAAATTTTTTTTTCTATGTATCTATAACCCCATTGTCTTATGATTTTAAATATTTATATAAGACAATTATTTTCACCTAATTGAATAAATGGGATTGATGTAGTATATGATTATATCACTAGAGGTCATTGTTACTTCCTGTTGTATCACTGTATTTAAATGCACTAAGCACTTTTGTTCATTGTTGAATTGTCTGAGGAAGGTACCACACGGGTACCGAAACGTTACACGTGTGAATAAACACACTGGAGATTATCAAAGACTGGAGTGCGCTATTTCTTGTGACTGCATAGGTTTGAGTGACAGTTAGAGGCAGATAGAATCGTTACACCCCCTTCACAGCATGGCTAATTGAAGGCAGAGAGAGGCTCAAAATCAGGAAAAAATTCTATGGGGAGGGCTGCATACCTTTACTCTTTTTAAAATATTTTTTTTTAAAATGCATTGTGGCAATACAGTTATCCTTTAAGAGAATTTGCATTTGCACTGAACTTCCCCTTTAAATATGATATTTATGAGTTTAATAAATGCCATATCTGTTGTATTCAATTAGATCAACTGGACTTGAAATGTAGTTCTTGAAGACGTTTCGCTAGTCATCCGACTGGCTTTCTTAATTCAGAATCTGTGGCAATTATGTACCCTGGAAAATCCCAATTAGCATATCACAGCCAGGTGTTAAGGGTGTGATTGGATAGTGGCTGTGATATGCTAATTGGGATTTTGCAGGGTACATAATTGCCACAGATTCTTGTATAAGTCATTCTGAATTGAGAAAGCCAGTTGGATGACTAGCGAAACGTCTTCAAGAACTACATTTCAAGTCCAGTTGATCTAATTGAATACAACAGATATACCATGACCTGGATGAATGAGAACCTTCACAAGCATATTTAATAAATGCCATGTTTAAAAGAAACCAGCAGTGCATATGTTAAATAGCAAAAGCATGAAACATGTTGTTGTTTTTCGGCCACATACCATTTGTTAAAGGGGAACTATGGTCTCCAAACAAGGTGAGTTTAAATTAAAGGCCAGTTTCCTACCTTTAAAACGAGCCATCAACCACCTCTCTACGTGCTCCACAGCCCAAGATATAAAGTAATGACTGACCAGAAAGTTAATGGGTGGGACGCTGACATGTGACATTCCTAATGCTTCTCCTGCACAGCCTCAGACTCCCTCAGTGTGTGAGGGAGACAGGAAGTCCCTCCTCCTCTCTGCTGTGTGAAGTCCTGACAGAGTAGGTAAGGGATTCTACACCCTTCTTTCCCACTATGTGAAAACAGCCTTTTCAGGCATAGTTCTCACTCTGCCTGAAAAGGATGTTTCCACAGAGTTTTCTGTAGGGGTTGTGTGACTTAGTGGCCCACCGCATCCGTGAGTGGGCAGGGATTGGGCACCCGGGAGTGGGCGGGACCATGGCACCTGCGGGTGGGCGGGGCCACATGGGGCTGTAGGAGAATGGGCCAAGGGGGGCCTGCAACTGGAGGGACCATGGGGTCCTTTAGTGGGAGGGACCAAGGGGGCTGCAAAGGGGAGGAGGAGACACAGGGCAGTTATAAAATAAGTGGTGACTCATAGGCCTCCTACTGCTTATTTGGGATAGTAGTATACACCAATTATGGTGGGTGCTAGGCGGAGGAAGTAACAATTAGATACATGAAAAATACAAAGAGAAAGACTCCACTATATACATGGAACACAAAGTTCCATGGCACTCAACTACCAATATCCCATAAAGTTATGGTTCTTATGGGGAAGGGAACCATATCCCATGATACCCCATAGAAAAAGTGTATGCACACTGCTCGTCCAAGAATATACACTACTTTATTGAATTAAATACACACGACATAATATACATACTGTAGCTAAAAAAGACATAAAAAGGTAGGCAGGGCAGGCAGGTAAAAAGAGTGTCCAGGCAACTTAGCTGTAAACAACTGAAGTTCCAAATTACGTGGGAGCCTGGGTCCAGGCCCAGTGTACATCAGCTGGTATATGTAAAACAGGTAAGTTCCCTGATGAAAATCACAAACTCTATATTTATATATGTATCAGGGGTGCGTCCACCTCTCTAGGAACTATGTAACTCAGTACATGTGTGTAGATGCATATATAAACTAGAACAATAAGAAGAAAACGATCTCACCCAGCGACTACTATGCTTGTACTCCAAAAGCGACAAAAGCGGTAAGTAACTGCGGGAAGGATGTCTCGCTGGATTCCATATCTCCACCAACGTCCCTAGGTTCCGTGTGACTGGAGTTCCACTTATGGTCCGTACACCATCCGTACGGCAGAACGCCAATAATTAGTCAATTCCCGCGGATGGTCCGCAATAAGCTGGGGTAAGATGAAGGGACTACCCGGCTGCACTCTGCACTCAAGATACTGCCACGACGACCTTGTGGCAGATTGACTGACATGGTTTCAGAGCAGGAAGCAGGAATTGCAGGGGACCTGGTGATGCTGCTGCCATATCACACACAAAAATGTAAATATCTTCAAAACTATGCAAAATAAACAATGAAAATAAATTGCAAAAATTCTCAGAGAGCAATTCCATCAATTTACCTAAAGTCATTTTTGGACCACAGTTCCCTTTAATCACATTGATAGCGCTCAAGATTTCCATACATGGGTCAATTTGTCTTAGATCGTTTTTCAGTTTAATCAACTTGTTAGATAAGATGATTGACTGTTGATTGAAATTGAACTGAACAAAGAACCACATACATTTTGGATTCTTTACTAAAGCATTCCTTTATAAATGTGATTCCCTTTATAAATGTGATTCCTTTATAATGCGATTCCCTTTATAATGTATTCCTTTATAAATGTAATTCCCTTTATAAATGGATTTCTTTATAAATGTGATTCTTTTCTAAATGATTCTTTACTATGATTTCTTTATTATGCGATTCCATTTAAAGGGCATGACCCCTCTTTTTTAACATTTTTCTGTAGTGTAGGGCTCCCTCTCCCACCCCCAACCGCTGTATTAGTTTGTCAAAAAACTAACCCGATCTGTATTTACACCGCTTGTTCAGGCACGGCCTTCTGCTTGCATGAAACTGCAAACCCAGTAGCCGCGGGTTTGTTTTTTGACAAACTAGTACAGCGGTTGGGGGTGGGAGAGGGTGCCTTCACTACAGAAAAATGTTAAAAAAGAGGTGGCCATGCCCTTTAAATGGAATTGCATATAAAGAAATCATATATCTTGGATATCACGCTAGAGGCACAGGGAACCTAACGGGATAGGGAGGGGGGGAGGGCTGGACTGAACAAGCCAGAAACCTCTCAGAGGACACCTAAGAGGCAAATGTTTTCCTCCCTGCCAGGATCGGTGTTTCACTTTCTAGGACTTTGGGTTGACATTACAGGAGAACCATTTGGAGCAGAGTGTAAGGTAGGGTTTTTTAACTCTACACAGTGGGGCCAGTAGTAGGGAGATTTTGGGGGCAGACATGCAATCAATTCCTTTTAAAAAGCGATTCCTTTAATAGTGATTATTTACTAATGTGATATATATTACATATTATAATATTACATATTTCAGCACATGCTTTTTAATGCGATGGAAACATACATTTTCCGACCTGCCGATCAAAATTCAATCTATTCTGTAACTTTTGGTTGTTCTAAGGCAAATTTTTTTAAAAAGCGATGATTTAAAGAATTGAATTGCTAAACGATCGGAAAGGAAAATTGTCTCATGTATGGCTATCTTTAAAAGCTGTGTTAAACAATGATCGATGTGTAAAATAACAATTGCGGCGTTATTGCAGCAATATTGCTATTTTACATTAATAGGTTTAAGAAATACTGTACTAAGTATGGGTAAGGGGTAACATTTTAAGTAAAGATACCCCCATACTGTACCTTAAAGTTAGGATTGTAAACAGAGAGTAAAGTGCTGGTAACCTGATTGTACAGAAAGACTTGCAGTAGTTTAGTGTAGACATATTTTTAAAGGGCATGTCCACCTCTAAAACTAAAAATGTAACCCACATTGTGTAGTATAAAAAATACTTACCTTACTCTCTGTTGGTTCTCCTGTGTGTGTTTGTTCAAAGTCCGGGAAACTGACAATTAGGAGCTGTCTCTGTGTCAAAAGGTTTTCGCCTCCTCCTTGTCCTCCGGGAGGTACTCAGGCATGAACAGGGGCATTGGCATAACTAGGATCACTGGGATCCCCAGCAAAACTAGATGGGCCCCTATCCGTGCTTCATTCACAGTGGTTTTCTGGAGGAGGCTATAGCTCTCATAAATAAAATAAGAAGATGGACCCCCTTGGCTCCCGGCCACCTCGCAGTTGCTCTCCCTGCTCCCCCCTAGTTCGCCCTTGCACAGGAGAGCCCCCCCCCGTGCTAGCCCTAACAAATAAACAGGTTTTCTTTAGTGTAGGGCACCCTAGCCCACCCCAACCGCCATGTTCATTTTGTTAAAAAAAGCAGCAGAAATTTATTTACATTGCAGAAATCAGAGCGCCAGAGGAACAAAGTAATTTAAGAAGGGTGCCCTACACTACAAAAATTTTTTTTTCTGGGCAGAGATACCCTTTAAAGGTGTGACACAGAGAAATGGCTGAAAGTCTGTGTACACTTTTTAGGGCATTAAATCTAGAAATATGTTAAATGGTGCCAGTACAAGATATAAAGAAATGACTGACCAGAAAGTTAATGGGTGGGAGGCTGACATGTGACATTCCTGAGGCTTCTCCTGCACAGTGCCGCCGGTGAGCACAGCCTCAGACTCCCTCAGTGTGTGAGGGAGACAAGACGTCCTTCCTCCTCTGCTGTGTGAAGTCCTGACAGCCCTTTTTTCCCACTATGTGAAAACAGCCTTTTCAGGCAGAGGTCATACTCTGCCTGAAAAGGCTGTTTCCACAGAGTTTTCTGTAGGGGTGTGTGTGTTCTGAGTGGCCCACAGCACCCGCAAGTGGGCGGGGCTTGTGCACCCGTGAGTGGTCGGGACTTATACACTCGTGAGTGGGCGGGGCCACATGGGGTTGTAAAAGTATGGGCCTGCACCTGAAGGGACCATGGGTTCCATAAGTGGGAGGGACCAGGGGGCTGCAAAGTGGAGGAGGAGACACAGGGCAGATTGACTGACATGGTTCCAGAGCAGGAAGTGCAGGGGACCTGCTGCCATATCACACACAAAAATGTAAATATCTTCAAAACTATGCAAAATAAACAATGAAAATAAATTGCAAAAATTCTCATATAGCAAATTCTATCAATTTACCTAAAGTCATTTTTGGACCACAGTTCCCCTTTAATCACATTGATAGCGCTCAAGATTTCCATACATGGGTCAATTTGTCTTAGATCGTTTTTCAGTTTAATCAACTTGTTAGATAAGATGATTGACTGTTGATTGAAATTGAACTGAACACAGAACCACATACATTTTGGATTCTTTACTAAAGCGATTCCTTTATAAATGTGATTCCCTTTATAAATGTGATTCCTTTATAAATGCGATTCCCTTTATAAATGTGATTCCTTTATAAATGTAATTCCCTTTATAAATGTGATTTCTTTATAAATGTGATTCTTTTCTAAATGATTCTTTACTATGATTTCTTTATTAATGCGATTCCATTTAAAGGGCATGACTACCTCTTTTTTAACATTTTTCTGTAGTGTAGGGCTCCCTCTCCCACCCCCAACCGCTGAATTAGTTTGTCAAAAAACTAACCCGATCTGTACTTACACAGGCTTGTTCCACCGGTGTTCAGGCACGGCCTTCTGCTTGCATGAAACTGCAAACCCAGTAGCCGCGGGTTTGTTTTTTGACAAACTAGTACAGCGGTTGGGGGTGGGAGAGGGTGCCCTTCACTACAGAAAAATGTTAAAAAAGAGGTGGCCATGCCCTTTAAATGGAATTGCATTAATTAAGAAATCATATATCTTGGATATCACGCTAGAGGCACAGGGAACCTAACAGGGATAGGGAGGGGGGGGGAGGGCTGGACTGAACAAGCCAGAAACCTCTCAGAGGACACCTAAGAGGCAGAAATGTTTTCCTCCCTGCCAGGATCCTGGTGTTCACTTTCTAGGACTTTGGGTTGACATTACAGGAGAACCATTTGGAGCAGAGTGGTAAGGTAAGGGTTTTTAAACTCTACACAGTGGGGCCAGTAGTAGGGGAGATTTTGGGGGCAGACATGCAATGCAGTTCCTTTTAAAAAGCGATTCCTTTAATAATGTGATTATTTACTAATGTGATATATATTACATATTATAAATATTACATATTTCAGCACATGCTTTTTAATGCGATGGAACATACATTTTCCGACCTGCCGATCAAAATTCAATCTATTCTGTAACTTTTGGTTGTTCTAATGCAAATTTTTTTAAAAATCGATCGATTTAAAGAATTGAATTCGCTAAACGATCGGAAAGGAAAATTGTCTCATGTATGGCTATCTTTAGAAAAGCTGTGTTAAACAATGATCGATGTGTAAAATAACAATTGCTGCGTTATTGCAGCAATATTGCTATTTTACATTAATAGGGTTTAAGAAATACTGTACTAAGTATGGGTAGAGGGTAACATTTTAAGTAAAGATACCCCCATACTGTACCTTAAAGTTAGGATTGTAAACAGAGAGTAAAGTGCTGGTAACCTGATTGTACAGAAAGACTTGCAGTAGTTGTAGTGTACACATATTTTTAAAGGGCATGTCCACCTCTAAAACTAAAAATGTAACCCACATTGTGTAGTATAAAAAATCCTTACCTTACATCTCTGTTGGTTCTCCTGTGGTGTTTGTTCAAAGTCCAGGAAACTGACAAGTAGGAGCTGTCTCTGTGTCAAAAGGTTTCTGCCTCCTCCTTGTCCTCCGGGAGGTACTCAGGCATGAACAGGGGCAGTGGCATAACTAGGAATCACTGGGATCCCCAGCAAAACTATGATCGGGCCCCTATCCGTGCTTCATTCACAGTGGTTTTCTGGGATGAGGCTATAGCTCTCATAATAAAAATAAGAAGATGGACCCCCTTGGCTCCCGGGCCACCCTGCAGTTGCTCTCCCTGCTCCCCCCTAGTTACGCCCTTGCACAGGAGAGGCTCCCCCCCCGTGCTAGCCCTACATATAAAACAGGTTTTCTTTAGTGTAGGGCACCCTAGCCCACCCCAACCGCCATGTTCATTTTGTTAAAAAAAGCAGCAGAAATGTATTTACATTGCAGAAATCAGAGCGCCAGAGGAACAAAGTAATTTAAGAAGGGTGCCCTACACTACAAAAAAAATGTTTCTGTGCAGAGATACCCTTTAAAGGTGTGACACCTTTAAGAATGAGAAATGGCTGAAAGTCTGTGTACACTTTTTAGGGCATTAAAATCTAGAAATTATGTTAAATGGTGCCAGGGGCAGTTGATATTAAATGTTGATAAATGTAAGGTGGTGCCAATAAATTAATTAAGGGGTGAACGAGCTTGGTTTTAAAGATAGATCAGTTAAGTTAGCAGAACAGGTGCTTGTATATGATCATTTTATACAAATACATACATCAACATTACAATGGGCTCTCTGGGGGGCTTCACCAGTGAATTGTTTCTAAACAAGTGTAGGCGTAAGATTACAAGAAAAGAGGCAACATTATTTAGGTGTGAAAAGAGGTCTTCACAGTATGAAAAATGCTACATGAGAACTAAACTCCTTATTATAATTCTAATGTGAAAGTTTTTGTAAGATTCTTCTTATGTAAGTTTCATTTACATATATGTAAGAAGTAGATTCTGTAACTAAGAAGGCTTCCATGTTGTTTCCAGTCACAGACCATGTAGTCTTCAAAGAGCTTTGTGAGCATGTGCTCCTATTCTTTACACCCCCTGACCCCACTATACTCTACCTCTAAGCACATATTTTCTATACCGATGTCTCCACACCAATATGGAATTCCCTGATAAGACTTTTAAAGCTGTTTGTTACCCTGCAGTTTAATGTGCATTGTGGACAGCCTAATTTTTGCATACTTCCATTCTGTTTCTAGCAAAAGATAACAATTCTAAATGTACCTGTTTTCATTGTGTTTGTGGTTCAACAGTATAATACATTATTGTAGTAACATGCCACCCATGAGGTCACAGGGTAAAATCCCCAGACATACTTAGATTTTTTCCCCTCAGTGCTTGATAGTAAAAACTGCAAATATTTACTTAGATTATTATACAAGATGCAAAGGAATGTGTGGGGAGAGATTGTTTTTAACATTGTAAAATCTAAAAAACTGAGAGGCATGGCTGCAGCTTCCTGTGTACAAGTGTGCATTCTAATTTTGCCAAGAATGTATTTTGAAAATGTCCACATTTGAGAGATGCCACATAGGTCATTTATTTACAAATTAACTTAATTTGCAAATGCAGCCCTACAGGACACACTATCTGTAGATAGAAGTTTTGAGTGCTTTGCAAGATTGCAAGATTTGTGAATTAAAGCCAATACTGAATCTGCTATATAAAGGATACATTTAGGATTTTCGCTCTAGTGTAATAGCCCCACCTTTAATATTTTTTCATTTTTAGTGTCATGAAAGGTTGAAAAGCTTATGTCATATTTCTCCAACAATCCTTGGACTTTATTAAACCTCATGCCTTGAAAAAGTTCTTATAAATATACTGTAATATATACAGTATTATGCTAAATAATGCTAAAGCTATTATAATACTTAGTAACACACAACACTAAACTGTGATATGACATTGACAGTTCCAGTCAATATCTCAGTCTCAGTAGGCACAATGAACTTCCTGTAAGAACCTGTCTTTCAATCCAGTCAATAGAAGTGGAAAGAAATACACACCCATATGAGGCTTTTGTGTCCACATTAACTTAACACAGGCTATAAACACATCCATCACAAAAACATTTCCTAATGCATATGAAGCAAGAAACTTAGCCTATATATATATACATGTATGCATAAAACCAGTTCTGCATTGATTTAAACAGTATCCGCTGTTACTATTTTGACAGACAGGGAATATGTTAATATCAAGGCAGATTTGGCACCAAAGCTAAAACAAAGACTGCATGTAGAATTCATACTAATATAAGAGGCACAAATAAATCACAATCTGTTAAATTGTAGTTATAAGGAAAGCAAGATTGTCCAGTATTAAGGGGCATGTCCACCGATAAAATAAAGCTTTATATATAGCTGCAGCAACCCCCCAAACCCCACTTATGCTTTGTTTACCTTCACCAAAGTTGTACCTCAACATACTTACAAGACCCAGTCCATTGCCACCTGGGTACTGCCTCCTGCTACAGTTGCAAACTTGTTTTGAGTGAGCACAGCAACAGTGAGGCGCTGACAGCTATTGGGCGTAACTTCACCGGCTGACTGACAGGTGCGACCAGAAAGCAGAGAGGGAAAGCACAGCAGAACGGTGAGGGACCAGGTCTTGTAAGTATCTTCAGGGGCATCTTTGGAAAGGTAAGCAAAGCGTAAGTGGTGCTGCACCTATATGTAAAATTATATTCATTGGTGGACATGCCCTTTAATATGAAAGGCTCATAATCCTACCGTATTTACAGAAAACCAAAGATTTCTTTGAATGCACCACTACATAACATCTTTAGGTTCTGGTAGCATTAAGCACAATGACCATAGCTGTCAGCTGTGAGAACCATCACAATGCAAAAATATTGTTTACAATCAAAGTATATGTTATTCATATAATTCATAAAGATTATGATGCAATCCACCATAGAGTTAAGCACAAAGGCTGCCACTCTTAACTCAAATGTAATGTAATACCAGCCCAGTCACAGAGTATACACTGCCACATTTGCTGTCCCAATGGGGCCTCATGCTGTGTGCTGAGCATGATTTCCCAGTGGTTGCCCAATGCTTAAAGGGTAACTGTGGTCTCCAATTCTTCCAAACTAGTAAGAATTATATAAAAAGCCTTCCATCATACCTTCAAAAAAAACATAAATCACGTCTCTAGATAAAATTTGTGGGAAGGTATTGCTGGAAAGGTTCAGCAATATTACTTCCTGCTTGAACTCTTCCTGTTTTTAGCCATGTGACCAGCTTGTAGTCATGTGACCAGCCTGTTTTTAGCCATGTGACCAGCCTGTCTGCATTAATAGGCTCCCCTTCTCAACTGTCAATTTCCCCCCCAGGTACTTCCTGATTTACCCAGCATTAAGTCTTTACTGAGCATGCTTCTCCCCTGGGGCAGAGGGGCTAGCAGAGGTAAGGTGATGTCACTCAACCTACTGGAAGCAGCAAGTTTGAACATTCACCTTGATATCATTTCTCACTTGGTGAAGCCAGAGATGTGATTGTTAGCTCATTATAAAGAAAATACTGCAGGCTTTCATTTAACCCATTTAACTTGTTTGGAGACCACAGTTGCCCTTTAAAGGGTATGAATATGTTAAGCAGGGCTTGTTAAATTTTCTCCCAGCAAGAGAGATTCTACTTACAAGTTCACGGTCCACCACCGTGGCTCTCCCTCACATTCACTTCCTGGTTAGGCCGTCAGTCATGGCCATGACAGTGACGTCCCAGCCAATGGCTGACGGCCATTACCAGACGAGCCTCCACTGCTGCTGCTCATGAACGGAAAAGGCACGTAGCCGCAGCAGTGGAGAGGGAGCAAGTGGTAGTGAATCATGAACTTGTAAGTATGAACTTGTAAGCATAATTTCTTTAGCTGGGGGCATATTTAACTAAAACTGAACCAAGGTTTTGGGGGGTCCTGCTTAGTATATTACATTTTTTTCTAAGGGGTAGGCAAACCCTTAACAGAAAAAAACAGACTTATAATTTCCTTTACAGCAAAAGCTACACACAGGCCTATCTTTTCTCATGATAGACCTCACATTATGATATTTTGGTCAGTCAAGATGAAGGGTAAGGGTAACCAACTTTTCATAAATGGATTCTATAATTCAGTGGGAGATAGGATCACTAGCTGCTATCTCCTAATTCAATTTACAAGCTGAGATCTGGCTGTGTTTACTTTACTATGTTCCTGCAGCTCTGTCTCCCCCTTATAGAAAGAAGCGGTGCTGGGGGTCTTTAATTTTAACTTTTTTTGTACTTTAAATACATATTTTACATTTGCACTGTGATCCAATTGTGTGTGTAAAAATACTCTCTGTCATTTGCTAGTAAAGAGAAAGGAGTATCAATAAGTAATATGATTTTGGATATATACAATATTGTAACTATCTTAAATAGAAAGACTGCTGAGAGTGTTGAATGAATTGCTATATTCTGGCTTGTTCGGTGTTGTTTATACAACATCTCAGGATTTTATCATTTGATTATTCTTTTAATTTATTCATTTTTGACCCTGAAGTTGGCATTGAAAACTATGAATTCACTTTTGATAATAATTATGTAAATATTAAGATTGATACATAATGTTTCAATTATATAGATTTAAACTATTTGCATGTTTCTCTGTGCTTTAGAAATGCACAACACTGCATTATGAAGAGCATATGATAATTCATGAGCAGCGATAACAATACAAATGTGAAAATTTATTGTAGAAACTGAGGTCCACCTAGGAGCAAGCGAAGCAAATGCATGTGTGGATCTGTGGAGGAACCAGCTGTAATCTAGTAAAGTATAGCAGCAGTAAAGAAAATAACAGAGAGGGATCTGTCAACAGTACATGAAAAATCTAGATCTACAACAGAATCAATCAATGCACAGACTGGCAGGCCGAAATCAGCTGATCCTAACATCAGACACACAAAAAACAGCTTTTTGTGGGCTGCAGCAATACACACCAACTCCTGTTCCTTACAATAATTTAACAGTCACATTAAAAAAAGAAAGTTCTGTACTTCAGTTTCCTTTCATATAACCAAGAACAATATAACCAATTTCTAGATTTATTTTATTTAATTGAAAAGGTTTATGGAAAAAAACATAAAAAATACATGTATAATATGTATAATACATGCTATACATATAGTACAGTAGTATAGTATAATATAGGATAGTGTAGTGTAGTATAGTATAGTATAGTATAGTATAGTATAATATAGTATATAATAATGTAGTACAGCATAGGGTAGTATAGCATAGCATAGTATAGTATTGTATGTGTGTCACTGCAGTTCCTATGGACTCACCACTAGAGGGAGAAACACAGGAAAAAAGCAGAGGCAGAACACCACAATTACATAGACAGCAGTTAGGTTGTTTGGGACAGAGGGGGTGACCCTGGATTTGGGTTGGGGGGCTCAATATGGGACAGGGGGGCCTGGATTTGGGACAGATGATGTGACCCTGGATTTGGGATAGAGAGGGGGACCCTGGATTTGGGACAGAGGGGGGTTGGATTTGGGACAGGGTAGGTGACCCTGGATTTGGGATAGAGGGGGTGGGGGTGGATTTGGGACAGAGGGGGGCTGGATTTGGGACAGAGGGGGGCTGGATTTAGGACAGGGGGGCTGGATTTGGGACAGAGGGGGGCTGGATTTAGGACAGAGGGGGGGCTGCATTTGGGACAGAAAAGGTGACCCTGGATTTGGGATAGAGGGGGGCCCTGGATTTGGGACAGCAAGAGGGGCTGGATTTGGGACAGAGGGGGGCTGGATTTGGGACAGGGGAGGACCCTGGATTTGGGACATAGGGGCTGGATTTGGGAGAGGGGGGACCCTGGATTTGGGATAGAGGGAGGGGGCTGGATTTGGGACAGAGAGGGACTCTGGATTTGGGACAGAGGGGTGGGCCCTGGATTTAGGTTAGAGGGGGACCCTGGATTTGTGACAGAGGGGGCTGGATTTGGGACAGGGGGGGACCCTGGATTTGGGAAAGAGGGGGTGACCTTGGATTTTGGATAGAGGGGGTCTGGATTTGGGACAGAGGGGGGATGCTGGCCTTGGGACATAGAAAAGGGGGGCTATAGCCTTGGGACATGGAGGCGGGAAGCTATGGCCTTGGGACACTAAGGGGGCAATCTTGTAGCACCCAGTATTGTAATAGGCTTAATGTCTAGTATTGCATAATATAGTATAGTGTAGTATAATATAGTATAGTAGTATAGTTTAGGGTAGTATAGCATACTATATTATAGTATAATATAGTATAGTGTGTTATAATATAGTATAGAGTACTATAGTATAGTGTAGTATAGTATAGTGCAGTAAAGTATAATATAGTGTTATGTAGTATAGTGTAGTATAGTATACAGTAGTATAGTGTAGTACATTATCATATAGTATGGTATAGTGTAGAACAGTATCATATAGTATAGTGTAGTATAGTATAGTATATTATTGTATAGTGTAGTGTAGTATAGTATCGGGTAGTATAGTATAGTGTACTAAAGTATAGTGTAGTGTAGTGCAGTATAGTGTAGTATAGTATAGTATATTGTAGTGTAGTACAGTATCATAGTATGGTATAGTATAATACAGTATCATATAGTATAGTGTAGTATAGTATCGTATGATATAGTGTAGTATAGTATAATATATTATAGTGTAGTATAGTATAGTGTAGCATAGTATAGTATAGTGTATTTTATTACAGGGTAGTATAGTATAGTGTAGGGATGGCCGGTTCGCGGATCCGAACCCGGATCCGCCGCGGATTTATCCGTTCGCGAACGGCGGATTTTTCCGGTTTTCCGCCTTCCGAACTTCCGATTCGCGGATTTTTCGTATTTTCGAAAATTTTCGAAATTACGAGTTTTCACGTATTTTCGAAAATTTCCGGAAAATACGGGGAAAACATGTATTTTCGAAAATTTTCGAAAATACAAGGGTTTCTCTTAATTCCTAACATACGTATTCTCGAAAATATTCAAAATTACGAGGATTACTTGTATTTTCGAAAATACATATTTTCCAAAATACATGAAAACTCGTAATTTCGAAAATTCCCGAAAATACGTGAAACTCGTAATTTCGAAAATTTTCGAAAATACGAAAAAATCTCGTTATTTCAAGGATATTTTTAATTTTAACGGGTCGCTCGCGGATTTTCGAATTTTCGGATTTTTTCGAAAATTCGCGGATCCTCGAGCGGACCGGATTTTGCGAAGTTCGGACATCTCTAGTATAGTGTAGTATAAAATAGTGCTGAATAGTGTCATATAGTATAGCCTCAGGGTTCCATACTGGGGCCACTTCTTTTTAATCTGTTTATAAATTACTTAGAAGAGGGCATTGAGAGCAAGGTCTCTGTGTTTGCTGATGACACTAACTATGCTTTGGAAACTTCAAATGATGTGCAATTGCTGCAAGCTGATCTAGATAGATTATCAAAATGGGCAGTAGTATGGTAGATGAGATTCAATGTTGATAAATGTAAGGTGATGCATAAGTGAATCTCGACTGGAAAAAGATTTGGGGGTTCTGGTAGATAACAGTCTTAGCTATAGCAAACAATACCAGGTGGCAACAGCTAGAGCTAGCAAGATATTGTCTGGTATAAAGAGGGGAATAGATTCAAGAGAAAAAAAACATTTTTACAAGGCAAGAACTAAACTTCAAGTCGAGTTGATCTAATTGAATACAACAAATATTTGTGGACAGGTTCTAAATTTTTTGCCACAGACTGAAATAAATTAGTATGAATCTGTAGTTACAAAAATAAAGAATTATAATACATATTTCCTACCTAGAGACTGTATCGTATTGTTCAATAACTAAACAAGTCCTTGTTATAGGAAGTTTGCTGTCATGTCCCTTTTTTGTCATATAATATCATTCTTAAAAATCTACAGTATTGTATATTGCCAATAGCACAGCTTGTTACCAGGCACATTGAAAGTTTATGATGTGACTGTAAACTAACTAAAATAATTGATGTTTACAACTGTCATTATTTGTGTCTATGGTCAGAATTTGTGTCTATGGTCAGTGATAGGAGCATGCTTGCTGGTATAACACAACGTTCTCCAATAATGTGTATGCTGTGCACATGTATACTAAAGTAGAAGTCATATTAGCTGTGGTCCTTATAGGTATAATTGAACTTTACAGAAACAAAAATAATGCATTGCTATTGTTTCTATAATGAACACATATTCATGTAAGGATCACAATGAGGTAGAAAATAGTGATAGATAGATTAGATATAGATAGATAGATAGATAGATAGATAGATCGATAGATAGAAAAATAAGATAGATAGATAGATATAATTCTAGTTCATACCCTTACCATCTCTTGGCTGGACTACTGTAACACCCTCCTGTGCGGTCTACCAAGCAACCGACTGGCATTCCTTCAATCAATCCTTAACTGCTGCCAGGCTCATTCACCTCTCTTCCCGCTTCTTACATGCTGCCCCTTTCTGTCAATCTCTCCACTGGCTTACCCAAAGGATCCAATTTAAAAGACAATTATACTCACCTTCCCTCCACTCCTCTTCTTTGTGCATTAGCTTTTACCCAGGGTGAGGACCTGAACCGCTAGGTCCTCACCCCTGGGTTCGCGTAACTTACTGCAGAGTCTCAGAGCAACGCTGCTCTGGTAGGCTCTGCCCCCTCCTCCCCGACGGCGACGAGGCCAATAGGAAGGCACACTCTGCAACAAGCGTGCCTTCCTATTGGCCTCGTCGCCGTCGGGGAGGAGGGGGCAGAGCCTACCAGAGCAGCGTTGCTCTCTCCAATAGAGCCCCCCATACATCTCTGATCTGATAAACAGATACTACCAAGGCGTAACCTACACTCTAATGCTAATGATGTTCTCCTCTCATCCACTCTAATCACCTCTACCCATGCCCATATACAGGACTTTTCTCATGCTGCCCCTCTCCTCTGGAACTCTCTTCCAACTCTCTTTATACGTCACTTGCCATCACTTCATATCTTTAAACACAATCTCAAAACTCAACTCTTCAGGCAAGGTTACAATCTGGACCTGGACACTTCTTCCCCTCTTACTGACCCATCGCAGACATGCTAATTATACTCCAATGACAACTTAGTTACAGCTACTGATTTGTTTCACTTTGTTTTAATCCCATCTCCTCTAGACTGTAAGTTCTCGGGCAGGGCCCTCCATCCTATTGCACCACAGTAATGCTGTAACTTACCACACTGAATGCTGCTGGACCAGTACTTAAATTACTTGCAATACCATTGTATGTTTTCCTTATGTATATTAACGCAACTGTAAAGCTCTACGGAAGATGTTGGCGCTATATAAATCCACAATAATAATAAAATAATAATAATAGATAGATAGATAGATAGATAGATAGATAGATAGATAGATAGATAGATAGATAGAAAGAAAGAAAGAAAGAAAGAAAGATCGATCGATCGATCGATCGATCGATCGATAGATAGATAGATAAATAGATAGACTATGTATCTGCATATATTTTTTCTTTGGACCCTGTGACAACAGTGTTTGGGTATCCATACTTACACGATATATATAGCAGAAGAATAGGATAAACAGAGAACTCTACACCACCTCATAGCAAAGCAAATGCACAGTAATATATAAGCCAGTAAAAAAATAAAATGCCTTTCACAATGTAGCACGCACCTACTGTGTATTGCACTAAACCAGATCTAACACAGAGAAAGTTTCTCAATGACATCACTATTCTTGATGTGTCAGGATAAAAAAAAATGAAATATAAAATTGACTACCAGTCCCTTACAGATAAAATGATTAAAACTGTACCCAATTAGGTCTAAAACACCTAATTGTGACAGGGTCCAATAATACAGTGCTAAAAAAGAATAATATGCAGGAACATCATAAATACATTTTTTATGTCATGACAAACCATCATGAAGTTTCTCATAAACATCACAGTATAATTTCTCTGACTTGTTATGTTTTAGTAATTGGAAAGTGTTACTTAGTTAGAGAGCCTTCCCATTCTATTTACAACAAGAATATACGCCAGACAGAAGAGTTCCGTTTGGTTAAATCTAGACTTACAGTATATGTTGAAAAATATGGTTGACGTTTATATCACACCAGTTATATAAAAAGTAGTTAAGCTGCCAAAATTCTTCTGCAGAGGCATTTTATAGCAGGATGTAGAAAAACATATAAAAAATACACAGAAAATACAATAAATATAAAAACACTAATAACAATATAAAAGAGAAAGACGATAAAAGAAATGAGTCAAGTATAACCAAATGCCACCAGAGATTTAATCTGTTGGGAAACAAATAAGTAAGACTGAAAAAAATGAAAATAGTAATTTATAGTATAACAAAACAAAGATCTACTCAATATATTGAATTGTTCGCACAGGGAGATAAGTCCAGTGACCAATCACAGGACATCAATTATCAAAGCGGACACTTAAAATCAAGACAGTAAAAAAAACATAGTTCAATCTAATTTTAAACAAATCGCCCACGTCAAAATATATAAAAGACCAAATCCCATGGGCATTTCTTATTTTGTTGCCTATAAAATCTAGCAGTTTATTAAAGCATATCTCCACTCCAAAATCTCCTTTTTTCCTGTAGTGTAGGGGACTCCCTCCCAACCCTAATCGCCAGGTTTAAAATTTAAAAAAGTTCAGAGAAACAGACTTAACAACCTTCACTCCATCAGCTTCTACCTCTACCAGCATATTCCCCAGGCGCGGACGGTGACGTCACACACACAAGATTTGGCGCCCGTGATCTGTCTATATCTACAGCCTTCTTTTAGTAATATAGATTGCTTCTTCTGAGAATGGAGTAGCAATAGGAGCCGGATCTGCATCTGTGTCTGTGATTGGCTAAAAGTCAACCAACCACAGAAGCAGCTGCTGGCTATTGAGAGTAGAGATGGACTAGAAATCGAACCTGAGTTTGAGCCAAACTATTCGAATTCGAACTAATTCGGACTTCTCGAACTATCCCGGACCCGGATTTTCGATATTTTCGGACTTTCGATAAATATCGGATGTTTGACCGTTCGAATGTGCGATTAAAATGCCTATTATACCTATACGCGAGCATCGAATCCACGAGTAAAGGGTCCATTAAAAAACTATACGCAAGCATAGAATCCACGAGTAAAATGTCCATGGTATCTAGGCGCGAATGCGAGCATCGAATCCGCGAGTAAAGTGTCCATTAAAACCTATACGCGAGCATCGAATCCGCGAGTAAAATGTCCATGGTATCTAGGCGCGAACATCGAATCTATGAGTAAAGTGTCCATTAAAGCCTATATGCGAGCATCGAATCCGCGAGTAAAATGTCCATGGTACCTAGGCGCAAACATCGAATCTACGAGTAAAGTGTCCATTAAAGCCTATACGTGAGCATCGAATCCGCGAGTAAAATGTACATGGTACCTAGGCGCAAATGAGCTCGAAAATAGCGTGAGTGAGCGTAAAATTGATTTTTCTGTATGTCCTGTATATTGGAACATGTTCCCCAGACCATTTCCCAGGTCCCACAGCCATTTACATTAAGTTACCATTGATATTTTAATTGTATTTTATTAGAACTTTTCGAACTATTTGGCTCCCATTGACTTTAATGGGTCCGTTTTCGAACTTTCGAACTTTAGAACTTTCCATATAGTTTGAAAGTTCGAAAACGGATCGAACATTCGAAAGTTCGGCTATCTCTAATTGAAAGAGCCGAGGGAACGGAGATTGGTAAGTCTGTTTCTGCAGGCTTTTTTAAGTTTTGACAGCAGAATATAGTAGATTATAGCCAGTCACTCAATACAATATGTGGCTCACATCACATCCCACCCATCCATGGTGGTAGAAGATCTAATAATACAAAAAAATAAATGGTGTGAGAGCCTAGAGCAGAGTTATACTGCAAAAGTTTTTTTTTATTACATGCAACCAAGTGTTGTTTAATAAAAAAAACTTTTGAAGTATAACGCTACTGTAGTCTCTCACACCATTTATTTTTTAGTATTTTTTAAGTTTTTAAGGGTTACTATACTCACTGAAACAACTTTACATTTTCTGAAACTACAATTTGAGACAAGTAAAATGGTGGTACTCACATATTTATCTGTGCTTGCTTAGTCGTTATATTATTAATGTTTAGTGAGTACTCCTAATTCCCCCCACCCTCCCTTACTCGCTGCCTTCTTGTAGTGTCTGCGACACCTATAAGTTCTGCACAGCCTCACCACAGACCCAGCTCTGCTTACACATCTCCCCCTCCCTCCCCCCTGCCTTCTTTTCTCTGCTGATTCTCTTAAATTTTGCAGAAAGTGTGCTGGCAGGCAAATAGGTCTAGCATGGGTCACATATTAAAATTTCTGCTTCTGGAGTGACAGGTCTTTCCCTGTAAATGCTGTGATTTCAAATGATGATTTCTCAGAATCTACAGCTCAGATTTAAAATCTGAAAAAAGTTTTGGAGGAGGGTCCCCTACACAAGAGAAAAAAAGTAGATTTTTAAAAATTAACTGCAGAGAAAAGGGATCCCCTGTGCATGCCAGAATCCTCCAGGAGGACAGGGAAGGGGCAGATGCCTTTTACACACAGGTAAGCTCCTACTCTTAACTTTTCTGGACTTTGAATTTCAGTTTTGGGGGTGGGCATGCCCAATTTGTAATTGATATACTCTATGTCAGCTCGATGCAAAAATCACAATTTGATGATTCCTATGTTTTAATAACTTAAAGCATATGACAGGAACATAGTCTTATAAAAGATAAAAACTCTAGACTGTAAGCTTACTGATCCTCTTTCCTTGTGTATCATGGTATTGTTGTAAATGAACTCATCACTATGAAGATGCCATTTTCCTCCTTGGCTAGTAACTTGTGCCTTCATAACATTTTCTGCACATGTGTGATCTCAACCCCCAATCTCTTAAGCCTGGTGATGTGTGAATATATTAAATTTTTTAGCAATACCACTCTAATGTTCAGTGTAACAATCGTTCATTTCCGATCGGCTTAGCTATCATTAATTTACAATTGTTATCGGAAATTAACGATAATGATCGTAAATTACTGATAACGATAACGCGATTGTAAATTTACGAAACCCCTATAGTATATCATTGCAGTAGTTTACTACTGTATGGTATTCTACTACAGAACTTTTGTTAATTAACGAACATTCTGCGTTAATGTACGAACACAGCCTTACATGAACGGCCGCTGTCGTACATTACCGATAAAGCTCAGTATCTCTGTGCTTTATAACTATGGCCCAATAGGCCACTTTAAACTTGGAAAATGTATTTTTACGAAATGTAAATGGTTCTTCAATGTAAAAGCAGAAAGGTTCTGTTCTGCCTGACAGTGTTTTCTTTTAAACTAACTTTGCTAGAGTATCTAAAAATAGAGTTAGTTAATACATTCATGGGTGCACATATGTCAATATACATGTCTGTGTTGGTTTAGCTGCAATTCACATGTGATTTAAGGTCCATACAGATGTGCAATTGTGGGGCTGACCCGCCACGCACGACGGACAAGTATCGATTTGTAGGTGTTCGGATTAGTGGATGGAAGTGTAAACTCAATAGACAATTGCTCCCCCCCCAAATTAACTATGACTTTATTTTGATTAATTATTAAGATACCTATACTGAAGGCAACAAGGCTGAAAAAAGGGGAAGTGCAAAGATCAGCCCACAGTTTAATTTTAGAATTGCCCATTGCTATTGTGAGTGTTTAAACGCCTATCTAATATCATACAGGAAGCTTAAAGTTATCATTTTATTGCAATTACTGTCAAATAGTATGTTAGTTAGTTAAAGGAATGACACACAGCCTAACAAGTATAGTGTGAAAGACATTATTCCCAATCACTGTGAATAAGTGCTCTTTGTGTGAAATGTGTTAGGCTGTCATACTTGTTACTTGCTGAATAAATGCTTTTTCTGGAATTACAAATGCAAAATCATCCTTGGTGTTTATTGTGCTACTAGTATATGAACAATGCAGAACCTAAGAACCACAACCTAATAATAAATTAACAGCATCTAATGCTAAAAAAACAGCTTAAGTCCAGCTTAACCATTCTAGAAATGTATTATCTATGAAATCATTTACTCTGTTTCTTCTGGGTGAGTATCTAATAAAGGTGGTTGCATTTATATTTTTGTTCTCCTGGCTTGTTGCAAAAAAGATTCAATAGTATATTATTAGCCTGTTTGATAACCACACACAAAAGGAGAAAATGTCCACTTTGTCCTTGTTTCTTTTCACTGGGTCAGGACGTTTGCTGTTCTGCCAATTTCCCACTGATCTATTGAAATTCATACAGACTGACGTCTGCAAAATCAGTCTATAGAGTCAGATATGAATAGATTCTCCTGTTATACTTCATATTTTTTTTCAGTCAGCTAATTTTATTATATAGATGTTTTATTGGTAAGAAACCTATATATATATATGAAAAAAGTAGAAAAATCATTTTACTAAGATTATTCATCACATATTTTGTACCCTTTTTTTATGTGGGGAAAGTTTTTTTTAAAAAAAGTTTAGAAATGCTGTAGGAATACAAATCATTTAAAGGTCCACCCCTAAAATTTAAGCCACTACTGGCCCCATTGTGTCGTTTAAAAAAATCCTTACCTTACATCTCTGTGCCTTATGGTTCTCCTGCACTGCCTTTCCAAAGTTCCAAAACCTGAAGGAGTTGTCTGTGATTCTTCCGGTCCCTGCTTCTTCCTTGTCTTTTTCAGGAAGTACTCTGGCATGCGCAGGGAAGCCCCCCCCCCCTCCATCCATATGGATCCAACTTCTTTAGCCTATACCCAACCGCCATGTCCATTTTGTAAAAAAAAAGCACCAGCAATGTACTTACATTGCTTCGTTCCCCCGGCACTCTGTATTGCCGGCAGCCACATCTGTGATTGGCTGCCTCACGGTTGCTGGTCTGACCCCTGATTGCATCTTCCAGGAAGCAAGGATCAGAGTGCTGGGGGAATGAAGCAATGTAAATACATTTCTGCTGCTTTTTTTAACAAACACTAGGGTGCCCTAAACTACAGAAAAACTTTTTTCTGGGTGGACAAACCCTTTAATGGATGTATATTCACCTGATCTTACTCTTCAAAACTATAGGGAAAGGTGGTGTACTGTGTTAGCCAGTCAAAATGTATACAGGGTAACCCTTTTGAAATAAAAAAATAACAAAAGTGGTATAAAGGTGATACCTTTATTGGCTAACTAAGATAATCATAGCAACTTGTTAACTTAGTTATCTTAGTTAGCCACTTAGTTATACCATTTTTGTTATTTTTTTATTTCAAAAGGGTTACCCTTCAAAACTATAAGGATCGATTGTGGTGTTCCTAGGGATTTTGGCACCTGAAACATCTATTAAATGCCTCCTGACTTAACCCTACTAGTACTGACTTAACACTGGCTGGTGGACTGGAGGGATGACTTAACACTGGTGAACTGGATTGATGACTTTTCGCTGGCTTGTGAACTGAAGGGCTGACTTTAAACTGGCCGGTGAACCTCATGCCCAGGCCACACTGGTACATATAAGATTCCCACATCCCCAGCCAACACATATTTGGTTACATATAAGTTGCCCTCATGCCCAGTCCACAGAGATTGGTACATTTTTATTATTCATTATTCTTTTCTGTATTCTGTCATAGCTGTAGAAAATGTTGCTCAAAAAATGATATTGTGATTCAAGACACCCTCACAGAGCACCCACTAATGATTTGTAATAGTAAGTATAGCTACTGGTGAACACAATCACCAACCGTATACACCGCAGCTGTGCGCACTTAAGTATTTAACGCCAACTCTGGTGAATTTCGTATGGGAGATTTATCCAGAGCGCCTGCAGCTCTTGGTGAATCTCCCTTAATGTGTAATTCACTTGGATGTTGGCATAGAAAGCATAGACAATGAAAAAAATTTAAGAGTAATCTTAAACCTCAACCCTTAAACGTAAGCAAAGAGAACCCTGCCCCGAAAAGCCTACAATCATGTTGGGCAGGGGACTTAAGAGGTAGGCATACAAAAGATGGAATTAACTTGCCATTACAAATCCTTCCTCTTTATATTTAATTACTAATTTAAAATTTATCTGTATTTTATCTGTTTTTTAGATTTCATAAGAATCCTGTTTATCCTCAAGAGTCAAGACAGACATATTATTCCTGTTTGTTCATTCCATAAAACTTATTTACAGCCCACAAGTTCTTAAATAGATCTTTCACAAGGTAAAAAGAGTCATGGACAAGCATTTATTTGTACCATTGGTGTAAACAGCCTCTGGACATGTTTTACACATTAGATAGGCATCTACAGTTTTTTTTTTTTTCTACAAGGACACCTTATTAGGTTTCTTAATCATATGCATACAGTATATTCTGTGCTCTGCTTTTAAATTAAGCATTTAATTTTTTTACTTTTTTGAAAGAAGTAAATAGATGGGCAAGGGAGGGAAAGTAAAATCAGGTTATACCAGTACATTCAAGGATCAGTTTTACATCACACAATACAAAATGTGTTTTTTGGGTCATAAATTTATATTCATGCCCCAAAAAAGTATAATTTCTTTGCTATAAAACCAATTGTGTTTAGCAAAATAGATTGTTTATCAATGTGTTGACATGTAAATTACTTTTAAAATGAGAGTGAAAATCTGCTCATTTTGTTAATTCAATAATTTTTTTTTTTACAAGAGAACTCCCTGTATAAGTTTATTTTTCAATCGCCCCCATCCTCTTTTTTAATATAGCGTTTAAGGTCACTGGAGAGCGTGGAAGCATATAAAATGTGCTTATAATGAGAGTTCAGTTATCATTAGGATATCATCTATGTTACAGTTTTCCCTGGTTTATCTATTTAATTACAAATAATTCTCTGATAAGCAGACATATAGTTTTAAACCACCCCCATGACTATGTATATTCAGAATAGAAATCTGTAACCCTTCCCTTTCCGGCATTGTAAATTAAAGGGACACTATACTGAAAAAATAACTTTGCCTCATCTTAATCTATAATTGAATACATGTAAGTAGCACTTATTCTGATTTGCGTGTGTTGCTGCATGCCTTCAATTCAGCACACATTTTGTTTAGGAGAAGTATCCCCCCCTCCCTCTTTTAACCACTCCCACTTCCATCTGACCTGACTTTTTTCCCACACACCAACTGTCAAGCCTGCACACAGCATACAGCATTCCAACTGTCAAACATCTGTCACCATTCCAGCTACAGTAAAACTACTCACAGAAGAATAGTTTTTGAGAGCAAGGAACTTGATTGACAGCTGAATATCAGATGTTTTAGATTGGATATCTAAAGAAATAGGGGGCAGATAAAAAAAAATGATACAGTGGTGGTTGGGAAGAATTATAGTTTCCAGTTATGGTCAATTTAAAATAACCAATTTTTCGGTATAGATGCCCTTTAATTTGTTTTGCCATAGGCAAAAGTATTAGCAATATTATGCAAATTAGAACGCTAGCTGTACAGATTTTAACTTGGTCCCACTGAAATGACTTTTCTAGGTTGAAAACAACGAAAGCTTAGGGGACTAACAATAATTAACAATAATTAAAAGGAAAAACCATGCAATTATTTGATAAGCCAAACAAATAGCTATTGTAGGCTTCTATTTATGTTGTTAGGTGCAGGTTTTCTAACAACTAATTAGGCCCCATTTTAGGCATCAACTGGACCTGAAGATTAGGGAGTCTCCTGCATATTTATAGCGGCTTCCTGGCACCAGCAATTTATATACAATCTCCCTAGTAGATATTATTGAAAAGACGAACTTACACAACTGTAATTAGGCTCAGATTACATGGAACCATAACATGACATCATCTGCACTCTGGTGCTCCCACACAGGTGGGACAAGATCTTTTTTGTCTCCAATGATAACTATATTTTGCTCCCAGATATTGGAAACTTTTAGCTTTCTTCAGCCTGTGATTGTGCAAGTCACATTTGAAATTGCATTACCAGAGAAGCAAGTTAACAAATAAGTTAGAAATATAAATCCAGGCTTGTTTGAAAGGTGTCAGAGACCTTTTATCATAAAAAGGCACTTTTATGGAGACTACAGTTACCCTTTAATAAGATATTGTTGGCAGCATCATATAACACTCATGATAATAAAGATTATATTTACATTTAAATGTTTTTGTCCTTTAAGCCTCCAATCAAATACAGGATTGTGCACATTTTTTTACTTTATTTCCTTCAAAAATTGAGATGGACCAAGTTTTCATGTGTTGGTTTCATGGAGAAACCTTTAGTGAAATACAATACCATAATGCCCTGCATGAAAATTATGCACCTGTCAGCAAGTTTACAACAACCAATAAATCTCAAAAACAAATTTAGTTCCAAAAGAGGTTTTGTATAAATATTTTCCTTGTTATAAAGTAAGGCCAGTATTTACAAAGGATTGGTATCAGAAAATACAGATACTGGTGCTGTATTTACTGGCTGTTAAAGGGTCACTATACTCACTAAAACAACTTTACATTATCTCAAACTACAATTTGAGATAAGTAAAATGGTGGTACTCACATATTTATCTGTGCTTGCTTTGTCATTAAATTATTAATGTTTAGTGAGTGCTCCTAATTGCCCCCCCTTACTCACTGCTTTCTTGTAGTGTCTGTGACACTTATAAGTTCTGCACAGCCTCACCATAGACCCTGCTCTTCTTACACATCTCCCTCCCCCTCCCCCTGCTTTCTTTTCTCTGCTGATTCTCTTAATTGTTGCAGAAAGTGTGCTGGCAGACAGCTACAGATAAGAGGTCATTAATGGGTCACATATTACAATTTCTGCTCCTGGAGTGACAGGTCTTTCCCTGTAAATGCTGTGATTAAAATGATGATTACTCAGGATCTACAGCTCAGATTTAAAATCTGAAAAAAAGATTTGTTGTAGTGGGATCTTGCTGTATGTAAAAGGTAACATTTTTGAAAATTAACAGGGTTATTCAATAAAAGTTCTTGGGGGAGATTCAATATGGGCCATTTCCGTCTAAAACCAACGTTAACCTGAAGAAATTTCGGGTTAACGTGGGGTTTAGACTGATTTTAGAGCACAGCGCCATTTCCAAATGTTTTTGGAAATAGCGCCGTGCTATAGATCCAAAACCCCTACAGTTAAGTTTTGCGCTACTTAGTAGCGCAACACTTAACGGTAGTGTGTGGGAGGCGTTAAACCCATGCTCTTACCTTAGCCCAATCCCGCGATGCAATAACTGATGTAATCTCGTTTACGTCAGTTATTGTATCGCGGGATCGGGCTAAGGTAAGTAACGCGGCGTCCAGTATTGGATCCCCACGCTTATTGTTTAAAATGGTGCTAATTTTGCCCCAACCAATCAGATGTTAGCTTTCAAATGTTAAATAAGATCTGATTGGCTGGGGCAAAATTAG
The DNA here is from genome assembly GCA_019447015.1 of Hymenochirus boettgeri. NCBI lineage: Eukaryota > Metazoa > Chordata > Amphibia > Anura > Pipidae > Hymenochirus > Hymenochirus boettgeri. The sequence goes on from CM033472.1 coordinate 173,162,804, forward strand.
CATGATTTTAAACGATAAGAACTATTATTGAATCTCCCTGTAAATTTTTTAGAGTATAGATACCCTTTAAAGGGTTGCTATAGTTATAGTTATATAGTGAATTTCCTTTATAAATAGCAACCTTAGTGCTACAAATAATTTTCTAATGTTTTTTTTGAGATTACTCATGCTTATAACAAACTGCAATGTTTCGATAAATAACCAATACATTTTGACCCTAAAAGAACTGAAGTATACAAGTCACTAAATTCATAGATTCAGGTTTTAATGTTATTTTATAACATAAAAATGTATACACACTAAACAAATCTTTAAAATAGGCTTGACTAACTATTTCAAATTTGTGCAGTTATGATTAATTCACACACTATGATTCTTTGTGTATTCTATATATTCAGAGTAATGACTTTCCAATTAAATGTGGAAATTATATTATTTATAGTAACAGAAAGAAAGGGACAGACAAAATATATTTGTGTAAACATGTACACATTCATTTAAAATAATTCTATTGTCAGTATAATAGTACAATAAGCCATTTGGGTTGGATATTTTGAGAAAACTACTTTGCAGAGGAGGATTTTTAATTGGATTGTGCCAAACATATAATACCTAATAAAATAGAATGCATCCAGTTAAACACTATATACGTTAGGAGCGTAAGAGTTTAGAGATTAAAGCCAAAAATAGAGAATAAAAAATGAGATGGAGGCACAGGAAGTGCTGGCTGACAGCTTTGGGACTGGGAGGAAAGAGGGATGCAAATGTTAGTTTGGCTTAGACATCAGAAGCCCATTCACATTCACAGTAATAATGGCACTATGGCAGAAGAAAGCTGAAAATAAACTAGATTTTATTTGCCAAAGATCCAGCTGCATCTGCTCTAAGATACAATGCTGCCAGTCGGAATTTCATTTTTCTTAATTTGAACTTTTGCTATATGAAATTTTATTACAAAATCTATATAATCTCTTTGTATCAGCAGTGTTTAATTTTACATTATGGTCTGGTAAATATTCATTATAATATATGAAATATTGTTCTGCACAGGTATTTGCATTTATTAATATGCACTGCATCTGCCATACAACTTACACTGCAGAGGTAAAAAGAAATATAATTCATAAACCCACAGGAAACAGGTGCTCCTGTTGCTAAATTGTCACTAAAAATAGTCTAGTAATAACTTTTGAATGACATGTCGCACACAAGGAACGGACCTTGTTTTACTCGGCAGGAGATTGTGCACTCAATATTTATAGTTTACATCTAGAATTGCTACATAGGTACATCGTTATTTGGGGTTGGGAAATAAAACTGACAATCAAAACCCTGCAATAGTGAGGGGCACCTACAATCATTACATAGATTATTTACTTCCCGAAAGCCCTGAAGTAGTTAGAGGGGTAATCATTTTTACAAAGTCATTTTATCTTTAGTGGAGGTGTTAGATTTATTTCTTGGTTTATGCCTTGACTGTGAAAAAATGGTGTCATTGGTAGTCACCATACTGCAGGAAAATGTGGGCTGTATGGTGGGCTCACTGATGGGAAGGAATGTACTGTTTATAGGGATAAGTTCATTGGTTTCCTGGCTTCGTTATTTTTTATGCTTTAAATAATGTTTCTACTGCTACATACAGAGCACTGTATAGATAATGATGGTTGCAAAATAAATTTTAGTCTAAAGGTTCGTACACACGTAAGATTTTCTGCAGACTTCCAAGCCCCAAATGACCACCCCACCCCTTCCCCGATCACAACAAACACCCGGCTGTTTCGGGCGATAGTCCCGTGTGTGTATGCGTTTGGTCCGGGGTCGTTCATCAATCCACCTGGCGGAACGTAATGTCTAGTTGTTGACTTAAGCTGGCCACGCAATAGGCAGACATTAGATAGATTAGAAGTTTGTCTATAGACAAACGTCTAATCTATCTAATGTCTAAAGTCTGCATTTTACAAGCAGCATTTCTTATCTTGACATAATTAAATTTGGGCCATTTATTTGTGATGTTAAGTTGATTGCAAAAAATAACGGGCTAGGTAGTTTTTAGGTTAGACATTTGTCTATAGAGTAGTGTATGGGCACCTTTACAGAGACAACATAGAGTTTTTATTTGGTCTGTAGAATGTTCTAGTGAATCAAACACACACTTGTGCAATGAATTTGAATTGGAGTCTACCTGGAATTTGAGTTACGTTCGGAACATTGCAACATTAACAGTAATGTTATTTAAAACAACAACAACGATGATAAAATAATTAGAATAACATAACATGAATATTGCTAGAAACAAAATAGCAAAAACAATAATATCAATATGTAAAATAATCATAAATAGTAACTACAGTATCACATCTATTCAAATGCAGTAGCTATAAAGAAAGCTGCTGCAAGCACATTATTACCTTCAGTTTTAATAAGCCATTCCTGTATTTATTTGATACCTGAGGGCATTTTAGTTCTAGAAAGCCAACCTCAGTTGGACTTTAACAGTTGCTCTGCTCATTTACTCAATCACCTATACCAAGATTAAAACTGCCTCTATAATGGTGAATATGTCTTTGTGTCACGCCTGCTTTTATGCTATTAAACCAGCAGTTCAGCATCAATGATAAAAGGATATATTATTCTCCTTTCCATGAATTTTTGTTCACTTTGTATCAATGAGAGCCAATGTGATGTCTTTTAAGAAGGCGATTACTGCAGCTGCACTACATTCATATACAAAAGAGAATGAAATCCTATATGTTCAGTATGTTATTTTCACATTTATTCTGTTACATGAAAGATTCCTGAATTTATACTTAAAACCCATTAACATGGCCTATGAGCTTTTTATATTTACATCATTAAAAAACCTTGACCATAAATCACTATTATTATACCCATTCTCTGTTACAGTGAAAAAAAAAACATTTAATGGGCTGGCCCTAAAGAAGTGCATTGCTGTGATGTCAAAAAGGCAGTTGGGCTATAAAGGGTTTAAATAGGGACATCATTCAGAGTGAAATTGTGGTTCAGGTAAGTACAAGTAAAAAGGTTTATTGGTTCCATAAAAATCCTATCACTTCATTATACATGAATTTTATTAGTACTCTTTGTCATCATCTTTCTCAGTATCTCTCACAGCTGGTGGCATAAAACCCATTCTGGTGCCCCTAGCTGTACCCATTTTTTCACCTATCTCCAAACCTGTGCCCCCTTTTTCCTCTATGGACCACCGCCACCGCAGGAGAGCTGGACTCCTTCAGCTCTTCTGCTCCCCACCAATTTCCAAGCAGCATAAGCTACCTCTTTAAAATCACATTTTAATATATCAGAACCAATTTCCGTAACATGTGCTCCATCTCCATTGTACCATGATTCAGTGAATACCTCTATTCCACGTGGCGGCAAATCAAGCCCCCATTTCTCACAATATATTTACCTATAGCTCTGTTAACCTTGACTCAAACTCTATCCAACGTCTTCCAAACTTGACCACCTCTCCAAATATTCCTTGTTACTGTATCTGATCAAACAGCCAACAAATTTGGGCAATTTTCATATATATCCTTTTCATAGGAATTGAACCAATATCATTACCACCTAGATGAACTATTATAGCTGCCGGGGGGGGCGCGCAGATCCATGTATTACCGAAATGCTGTCAGAAAGCGCTCCATCTCAGTCCCCTCAGCCCCAGCCTCAGCCCAGTAAACTCTTTCTGTCAAATCCTAGCTGGTTTCCCTCATTTCGCACAGCCACACTACGTGCCGCATAGTACACATAGGAATGTCCAAAATCCATAACTTCCTGTTGCCCATAACCATAAAAGAAAAACCAACAACAAGACATTTCCCCGTCCTAAGACTTCACTTTCTCCAGCATTAACCATTTTTATTTTCTAAATAACCTCCCCTTGTAGGCCACATCTGGCTGCCTCGGTCGCAGCACCTATTCATACACATGGTGTGTGCCATAATCCTCCTCCCGCACACCCAAACCAATGAGAGTTCCTGAAAATGCTCAAAATTAAAACGTGATAAAATGAGCTGTTCTCATGTACTAGAGGGGGACCCTCAAACCCAGGGTGACGTACTGTATTGTTGGAAGGCCACCACCGGACAAACTGAGTGACCACTGGGTAATGTTACCACCCCTCCTCCCTTCCTGATCAGTTTTAGATTTTTATACGTACACACAATACCCCATTCATCACTTTTTAAATCTTTGAATCCCATCTGTCCGCTTCTTACTGGGGAAACAAATTTACTAACTCTTAATGCTCCAAAATGCAGGTGAAACAGCTAAATTGAACAAACACACCTCAAAGACTTGATTCAATATTGCATGGATGTATAGCGACAGGGTAAATGAAACTGGCCTGCGATGATCTGGAGCTACTCCCCCTTTTCGGTAACCTTTAAGTGCCTGACGCACTAACCACATCCTTAGTCACATCTGGTGCCCCGGACAATCTAATAAAAGGAAATACCTGCCATCTCCCCATCTCCCAATACCTGCCATCTCCCCATTCAGCACTGCTAAAGAAACCCTTCAAAGTACATTCTTGTAACCCAAGACAACAAAACCTTCCTGTCCTCTGCCAAAATGCCCTCCCTTTCTACCTGTGCATCGGAAGGCTGCCCACTCACCCAGGCCTTGTTGTATTTTTTCCATGCAGAAGGGGCCAAAGATCTCCAGTTCAGCCACTTGCCTTCCCCCAAATCCCACAGCCAATTGGGGTTCAGAAGACCCTCCCATTCTGCCCTAGGAGCCAAAAAACAAAATTGGTCCCAATGATAGGGCATCAACAATGGTGTTTTGTAATCCTGGAATATGTCTCCCCTTAAACCACACGTTAAGCCTCAGGCAACTCAAATCCAACAGGGCTATTCAATAAAAGATCCCATCGCCCAAAATGGCGCTAATTCCGCCCCAACCAATCAGATGTCATCCCTTAAATGTTAAACAAGACCCGATTGGCTGGAGCAAAAACAGCACCACTCCAAACGACAAGAACCCCCACCAAATCTCCCTTCAAGTATCTGAGAAGTCTAATCACTGAAGGGGAAGAGGCAGTGATCTTATTAATTGCCTGTACTACTTCCATGTTATCCCTGCAAAAGATTACCTATTTATTGGCTAGCTTGGGCTCCCATAAGTCAATAGTCACTAGGATTGGGAATAACTTAAGGAATGTTAAATTTCTGGAGAATCCTGTGACCACCCAGGATGTTGGCCTAGGTTGTGCACTACATTCTCCCTTAAATATGCTCCATAACCTGTGCTGCCTCCCGCATCCCTATATAAATCAAGAAACGGATTTTTCACTGCCTGCTCTTGCCTTAGGGATTTACCATTATATTGTTCCAGGAAAGATGCCACAACCACCAAATCCTCCTTCTCTGTATTGCCCAGCCAAACATAATGGTGTGGACTCTGAATGCCTGATAGTAACGTCTGTTAAAAACCCATGGGTCGTATCTGGCAAGCAGAGAAAACTGCTAAAATTTAAACAAAGAGCCAAAAGGTGAGAAAGAAATGCATTTTAATAAACAATAGGAGTCAGTAGGAGTAAGCTAGATATGAAATTAAGTAAAATAATGATTTGAAATGTAATGTGGGCCCCTAAACTCCTCCTAGTGGGCCCCTGGTCTCAGATTTTCTGGTGGGCCCCAACAGTCCAGTCCCAGCAAAATTTAACTTGCCTAACATGGCCTTGAACTGTTTCAAAGTCTATTTCTTTGCCCTTGCTTGCCTAATCAAGTTTCTCAACTTCTGTATATTGTCAAAGGGAAATCTACATTTGAAAGCCACATTCCATTCCATAGTTAATTTCCAAGCCCAGTTGTTGTGTGGGGGAACCATGAATGGACCAGCCATCCTGCCCAGCTCTACTTCTTTTCATTTATTTATTTATTTTTTTGACAACCTGAGGATGAGCCAGAGCTGATCCTGAATTCTTGCAACTAAGTCCTGTCAAGATATCCAAAGCTGGGATAATGAAACCAACTGGGAAACCATTGAATGAAAACTCTGATGCCTGACTATTAGGGTTCAGTATCAATTTAGGATTCTTGTGTCCTGGGAGGAAACCTGCCCTACTTAAGACATTTGCTCCATGAATCCCCCACATCCTGTGCACTCATGACGGAACTTGCAGGCCAAAGTGAACTTACACAAACCCTCCTTGAACGCCCAACAGACAACTTTTTTAACCCGTGCTCCTTGTTGAACCCCCGTAGGCTCCCTTTGAAAGGGCACTTAACTCGGCCTACTAGGGCACATTAGTTTCAACCAAAGCCCGACATCCCTATGATGCCACCCTATAGAAGGCCTAACCTACATCCGCTGCCGAAAAGGTGTTTGTCGTACCTAACCAAGCTAAACCCTCATATGTCCTGTGCCTCAAATATGGTGTCCAGATAGCAAAACAAGCCGAACAACTATGCAGTTCCCTTTCTCCTTATACTAGCAAATATCACGAATGTCTGCAACCAATTGTGAAATGTCCAGGGAATAAATCTAAACCTTCTCCTCTCCTTCTCCTCTGTCTCGCTTTCCTCATGCTTATCCTTATCTGCTGGTGGCATAAAACCCATTCTGGTGCCCCTAGCTGTACCCATTTTTTGGTAAGAGTTAGTATTATTGGGTTATATTTTAAAGATACAGGTAGTAACAGAACCAAACTGTACCTTTTTTTTGCCTTTATTCCTTATTGAAAACATCAGGGAGATGTAATAAAAGTTCTTGTCATTAAATATGGTGCTAAGTTTCTTCCAACTAATCAAATGTTAGCTTTCAAATGGTAAATAACATCTGATTGGTTGGGTCAAAATTTGCACCATTTTTAACGATAGGAACTTTTATTACATCTCCCTGTTCTTTAAATAACTATTTAAAGCAAACATCTAATATCAAGAATTTCATCAATCATAACCTAATAAATGTACGGTTTAAGTTGTTGATTTCCAATGTTTCATGTTCGGGCAGTTAAAAAGGCGACTAAGGTCAGTCAGCAACGCAGACAGCAAACATTTTCCTTAATACAAAATGGTACAGTAGAATCTGCTTCCAATTTAGATTAATGTATGTTATATTGTGAGCTCCATAATTTATGTCGTCCAGAATATGGGAAAGAGCTAAAGGTTAAAAGACACTTAGATATTTAATTAACAAATAGTATTACCTTAAACAATCCTTAATAAATTATATTTTTATTAAATGAGACCTTTGCAAAAAAGGTCACACTTTGTACAAATGTCTTGAGCTAATATTACATAGACAGTTAGAAAGACTGCCACACTTAATTGAATAACAGCAATATCAAATCCAACATATAAACAATATACATTTCTGTAAACCTGCAATAGGATTAACAAAAGGATGGACGAAATAAAAAAAAAAAGATCAATCTAGAATGATGTTTGTGACAGATGCAGTGAGCTAGTAAGTTGCAAAAATAATGACATAGAATGGCAAAGACAATGGCATAGATTTTAATTTGCATATTGAAGGGTTAGGAAATTTCGGAGTCTACCACATGTTATGTATTAAAGGGGGGGCAAATTATCCAGTCAATGGTCCCTTCAATAAATTTGAAAATAGAGAGACAGCAGGAAGTATGTGTTTACTGATCTAGTTATGCACCCTTGTTTAAATTGTATAAATAGTTTCTTAGCTTTAAAGGCGAAACATAACATTACTGTAAATACTGTACATTTCCGGACACAGTTACTTTATCAAGCTTCTGGAGCAGTCATATTGTCCATATGATTCATATATGTATATGGTATGTACATGCAATTATATATGTTGTTAATATGCTAATGTGCCTGAATAAGGAATACAACTTATATCTGTATGTAAAGTCTGGGTAGTACTTTTTAGCATGTTTCTAGCTATTAAATACAAACACACTTGCAGGGAGATTTATCCAGAGCTGCTGTCACTCTGCGTAAACCTCCCTTTGGGATTCAATACATGGTTTGCACATGTGGGTAAATCATATTTGTCTCAACTTTATCTCCATAATAGAGCCCAGTGGCTCTTGGTAAGTTCCCCCATTAGTGTGAAAATTTTAAATTATTTACAAATCAGCCTAAATCAGCCTAAAAGGGATAAGTAAATAATTAAATATATTGCTTGCGCTGTGGCTAGCATTTTGCTCGTTATAATGTATAAAAGTGGATACATTATATGGACAATATGACTGCTCCAGAAGCTTGAGAAAGAAACTGTGTCCTGAAATGCTGCAGATATGGGGGCCACAGAAATTCATGTTTCCTGATAGAGGGAGCGAGGTTTGGGGGCACCATTAATTGATTCCCATAATGGTACAAGGACCACACCCAAATTAGGAGTTACAGTGCATTGCTGTAATTAGTAACTTATGCGGCAAGGTCAAATAATTAAACTTTCCAATGACAAACTAAAGATTGGCTTGCAGTATGATTTAGAAAGTCAGCTTTTGATTGGCATAGTTTTCATATATTCATCTTTATTCTGTAGTGGAGCTTCACCTCATTTATTATGAAAATTCCAAAGAAAGCTTCAAGGCCTTATTACAGAGAAAATTACTTCCTAAGGGCAACTCGGAAATGTTGGAAAAATATTGCCTTCAAATTGGTTTGTTTCATTATCTGACACTGCATGTATATTCAACTCACACGCATGTCAGTGCTGCAGACAAGAGAAACAATCAGAGAATAGTATATGTGTGTGTTCAGTATGTGTTTGCATGTATATATGAACAGTATGTAGTATATATATTAGCAAAAGTGTGCCTGTTGGTGCACAGTGGGAATTATTTCTGTGCATATTTGGTTATGTGTGGGTACAGTGGATATAAAAACCCTGCATACCCTACAAAATGGCAGGGTTTTGTTAAATAATAAGAAAAAGAAAGGCAAACGCTTGGAACTTGGTCCACCTTTATTGTTAAATTGCCATCTATAATATTTTTATATAGAATATAGAATTAGTATCCTCTTATAGTTGTATATAGAAATGGGATAGTATACATCCAAGCAGAGTGCAATTAGAGACCAAATTAATTCAAATTAATTCAAAAATAGAAGCCTAGTGCACATCCAATTAATTAGCTTATATTTTACTTTACCATTGTATTGCGACTTAAAAAGCAAACTGTGAAGTGGTTGCTGGGCTTAAAATAATTTGACCAAGTTATTGAACTAATTGCTTTAATTTATCCAGAGAGAAGGGCAGGCTTTTTAAGTTGCAATACAATGGTAAAGTAAAATATAAGCAAATTAATTGGATGTGCACTAGGCTTCTATTTTTTGTATGTATCCTCTTATTGTTGCACAACATCAAATATTTTTTATTGTACTTGGCACCCTCTGTAACATGTAGTACATAATATAACACCATTACTAAAGATATGTATGTATGGGCAGAGACATTGTGTCCAAATGTTCAAATATAATTACTGGAGATAATTATTTAGCTTGTCAAAATGCTGAACGTACACTATTAACTTTCTGACATTCCTGCAACATTCAGGTCTCAGAGGTTAAACAGCCCACAGCTAAAATCTTTAGACATTCGATAGAATCAACAATTGAATGTTGAACTTATCAAATATCTAATTTACTTGTTTCCAGCAATACTATTTATTTTTGAATACACATACAAATATGTCCATAATACCAGAGCCATAGATCTTCCAGTGCTGGCTTCTTCTCTCTCCTCTAGTCTCTCTACCCTTATGTCCGACTCTGACCCTGACTTGCTTCTTAACTCCTATAACTCTGTCCTGACTAATCCTATTGATTCCCTTGCCCTCTTGCAACCCCGCAATCGACATCTCTCTAATCCTACAACCCATTTTATACGTAGGTGCACACATGCTGCTGAGCGGATGTGGAGAAAGTCTTGTACGCAGGCTGACTTTCTCCATTACAAGTTTATGCTACAATGCCTCATCACCGCACTTTCGGGAGCAAAACTATAAACTATAAGACACTTATAAACAATAACAAATCAAACCCACTCCACTTTTTCTTCATCTTTTACTGCCTTCTCTGTGACTCTCCTCTCTCTCCACACTCTCCCCAAGACTTTGCTAACTACTTCATAAATAAAATAGAGACCATCCGTAAGCAGATTCCTAACCCTCAGCATAGTTCTCAGATCCTCTTAACCACACCCCCTTCTACTGCTCTTGAATCTTTTAGTCCTGTGACCCAGTCAGAGGTCTCTTCTCTGCTTCGATCTTGTCCGCTCACTACATGTCCCCTTGATCCCATGCCCTCTTTCCTACTGAAGCACTGTAATCTGGTAGTCTCCCCTATACTAACCCACATATTCAACACCTCCTTGTCATCTGGTGTTTTCCTTTCCTCCTTTAAACACGCCCATGTGAAACCCATAATCAAAAAAGCCTCCCTTGACCTTATTGTCTTGCTAACTACCGCCCAGTCTCTCTTCTACCAATAGCCTCCAAGCTAGTGGAACTTCTTGTATTTTCCTATATCACTAATTATCTTAATTTTCATAAGTTACTGGACCCCTTGCAATCAGAGTTAAAGATGTTTTGCTAGTCATCCGACTGGCTTTCTCAATTCCGAATGATTTGTACTGATAACTAGCAAAACGTCTTCAAGAACTAAATTTAAGTCCAGTTGATCTAACTGAATACTACGGATATACCTTAAGCTGGATGAATGAGAACCTTCACAAGCATATTGCAGTTATATCTGATTTGTTGCTGCAGAATTCTGGCAAAGACAAACTTTTCTACCTTTAACTGCATGACACCCTTAAAGGGACGCTATGAAAAAATGACTTTGCCTCATCTTAATCTATAAGTAAATACATGTAAGTAGCACTTACTCTGAGGTGTGTGTGTTGCTTGATGCCTTAAATCCAGCACACATTCAGGGAGATTCAATAAAAGTTCTTATCGTTAAAAATGGTGCTAATTTTTCCCCAACCAATCAGATCTTATTTAACATTTGAAAGATCTATGATTTGCTGGGCCAAAATTTAAATTACTGGTACCAGAAAGCAATGCTCCATATATATAATAAGCTCTACTACTTGAAATTAAATAAAATGCTTCTGTGACAAACTGGAGTGCTTTTTGCATTTGTTACTTGAACTTGAACTTGCCACTACAGATGTTTAGAAACTACAACTCCCAGCAGCCAAAGCATGCTGGGAATTGTAGTTTCCAAACATCTAGAGTGCCAAGGAATTGGGATTACTGTCCATTTAAAGGTCAACTAATGCCTCAAAACAATACAGAATTAGGAGGATGGTATCTATTGTTTGATTCTGTATTGGTTTGAAGCTTTAAATGGACAGCAGAATTCCCCTACAGTAGTCCCATACAGTAATAACCATACTGGATTTGGCAGTAATGGTCATAGTTTCAACCCTCGGCTTATACTCAAGTCAATCATGTTTTCCTAGTTTTTTAGATAAAAATTGGTACCTCAGCTTATACTCGGGTTGGCTTATACTCAAGTACCCTATATACTCGAATATAAGTTGATCCGAGTTTAAGTCGAGGTTCCTATTTTTGACTCGAGTATAAGTCGAGGGTAGAAATTATGACCACTACTGCCTTCTGATTCTGTATTGTTTTGAGGCTTTAGTTGCCCTTTAAATGGACAGCAGAATTGCCATACAGTAGTCCCATACAGTAGTAGCCATACTGGATTTGGCTATTACTGTATGGGACTACTGTATGGGAATTCTGCTGTTCATTTAAAGGGCAATTAAAGCATCAAAACAATACAGAATCAGAAGGCAATATTTAACAATAGATAACATCCTGATTCTGTATTGTTTTAAAGTATTAGTTGCCCTTTAAATTCACACAGTAATTCACACAGTAAAGGTACCATCCCACACAGTAACCCCCCAATTCATTGCCACTACAGATGTTTGGAAACTACAACTCCCAGCATGCTTTGATTGCTGGGTGTTGAAGTTTTCAAACATCTGCAGTGGCAAGTACTGCACACACCCCAAGATCTGTAAAGGAGAGGACTTGCCTTGTGGAGGAAGAGAGGTACAATCCAAAGGAAGAGAGGACTTACAATCCGGCTGCATTGCTCTGCATCCACTGTCTCCAGGTGCCTGACGTCACTACTCGGCGCTGGGAAGTGAGACCGGCGCCAAATAGTGACATCAGCAGGAGAAGAGTGGATGCGGAAGCGTTCGGCAGCCGATAACAGGCCAGTCAGGTAAGTGACCCGAGTATAAGTCGAGGTAAGATTTTTAGGCTATTTTTATAGCCTAAAAATACTGTACAATACTACCATGCAGGGCTGGATTTACCATAAGCACAATAGTCACTTGCCAAGTGGACCTGTGGTTGCAGGGGCAGCTGTTAATGTCTCGTTTCTAATACCCCACTGTAGGTAGTTCATTTGTAGCACATCAGTTTTATTAAAAGCATCTAACACTCCCTGTTGTACACTTAAAATAACAGTTCATGTATTTTTCAGTTCACAAATAACAGCATATTATAGTTTGTTACTAACCTGTCAGTTAAACTCGGCATGCTTTGGGGTTGAGGATGTATGCCAGTTCCCACAAAGGTTTGCATATTCTGATCCCATTAAACCCTACAAATTTACAAATTCCAAAATCCAGTTTAGCCACGGTGGTCATTTCTCTGCAGTAATTTACTGACACAGAAAGAATTCCTTTGTGACAGTAGCCAAAGAAACAGTAATCCTACAAGAATGAACTAGATAAGGGAAGATAAGGTGTTTAGTTAGGTAATTTATCAGTGAGATGCACAGATCAGCGGTAAACAAGAGAAATCAATGAACAGTATTAGGACTCAGAAGTAAAACCTGGAACTGCTGTTAAATGGCAATTCATAAAATGGGCATTAAAGTTTAAGAATAATGGATCTAGATAAATATACCCCAAAAACTAGTCTATAGAACACAGCTTACAGTAGATGTCACCTTGTCAAACAGGCCCCCCATGAATGCATAACATCCAAGACTTACTTCCAATGTTACTTCCATTTATGCAGTCCCAAGCTGCTGTGTAACTATAGACCAGCCTGCTAGATACAGCAATGAGATCTATGGTTATGATGCTGTTTGGGACTGCACAAATGGGAATGGTACAAATGGAAAGCAGCGTAGTAAGGTTTGGATGCAGTCACCACTGTAACAGCTGATTGCGTATCTAGCCTGGCTTTCCATTGGAGTTGGCCATTCCATTACCATGCCAGAAGAGTAAGGTGAGCAATCCACACTAGCACATGATCACGCCATAGGCAGAGGTCCCAGTCCAAAACAGTGGGCTTCATACCCTTTCCCTGCCAAGGCCCAGCACTAGACAAGCAAGTCCCAATCCTGCACCTGTTAAATATCTTAATAAAAAAAAATCTGTCCCACCACTTAGCCTTTCTTTTTGACTTTGGCCCCTTATGTGATTGAGTTTGACACCCATGGTATATGTCAGGCATAAGTCAAGTCTAGGTACGGGTGCTCATTAATTATTTTTAAGCTAATTCACAAGAAATTGCATAATATCTAGACAATGATTTAATACACATATGAAATTGTTCCAGGGTCAGAGAACAGCAGCCTTCCCCATGCTGGCAACCTTGTAATGTGCTTGTTATACACACCCAACAAGGATCTGAGAAAAGAAACTATTTCACGTTTGTGATGTATTATACAATGCTTTATATGATAATTTGAGGAAAGAACAAGAATCCAATAGGGATGGCCGGTTCGCGGATCCGAACCCGGATCCACCGCGGATTTATCCCATTCGTGAACGGCGGATTTTTCCGGATTTTCCGCCTTCCGAACTTCCGATTCGCGGATTTTTTCACATAATTTTTGAAAATTTTCGAAAATGCAAGGATTTCTCTTATTTTCAGAAATACGTATTTTCGAAATTTTTCAAAATTACGAGGATTACTCGTATTTTCAAAAATACATATTTTCAGAAATTTTTGAAAATACTAGTTTTCTCGTATTTTCGAAAATTTTCGAAAATTAATTCACGGACTGGATTTTGCGAAGTTCAGACATCTCTAGAATCCAAAGAATACATACAATGTTACTGTTAGATATTTAGGCTTTAATAAGCAGTGTACATTATTTGCAGAATGTTTTATTTCTTTGTGATACCCAAATGGAGTTTCTACAAGGAGCCAGAATCAAAGAATTAACTAAACTGAAAAGTATGTTACATGCTGTCAAGTTTTAGGCATATCATGTTCTGAAAATAATAAGATGGTTATAATCTGATCAGGCTCAAGTTTTCTCTCACATATTTCCCATTTGGATTCCCTGGTTGATCCAAAAGAAGTAAGAAAAGCTCCATAAAAAGCAAATTCCAATTTGCCTCACAGCAGTGCGGCAGTAAATAAAGCAAGAAAAACCTGGGAAGCAAAGACAAGTTTAACCCTACAACATCCAGATTCAATGTAATAATGATAACTGAAGATCACTTTTCTTGTTGGAAAGGAAAACATCAAATTCCATCTTTAAACCCCTCATTACAGGTAACAGAGGGTAATATTCCTAAAACTTTTTCTTTGTTGCCTTTAATGTTATTATTTTCATCCAACACTAATGGTTCAGCCCCTTTTTCCCTTTAGACAATTTAGATCATATTATTACTTCATTAACTATTTTAGCTTGACATGCCCTGCATTATTTCAAACATTTGTGTATTACAGGGGAACTCTAATTTCCAAATAAGAACTAGGAAAGTATTATAGTTTTTAATGACAATGGGTTTCCCCTGAGTCCTCATTTAGTGAGCAGAGAGGGATCACTGTTACCCCAGCAGCTAAACTATAATTATTTCATTAGGATGTGGGTAGATGAATTACTGATATAGGATGTTAGAATAAACTAGTCTATGTTAAAAAGAAATCTCATCTATTTATGGATATTTTGAGCATAACTGTGTATTATGGCCAATTTACTTCCAGTCTGCCCAGTTTAACAGTGTTTAGCTTTTTCTTTATCAAATACAAATAAGAAATATAAACTGCAAAGTGCAAAGAGCAAATACGGAAACTTGTAATACCATAAAAACTACTTGGCATTTTAGAAAACATATACAGTACACATGGACCTGAAACACTAAATGTAGCCATAGCCTATTCATGTATTAGTTAGCTCCTGGTCAGCCCCAACTGCAAGAAATCTAGATTGGTCTGCATGCGGATTGTGGGCTGTCTATTTGTAATTTTAGGAATTGTTCACATTAAAAAATGTTCCAACAGGCCTTGATAGTGTCTGTTGTCAGTGTCAATATTCTAATGTGGCACTGGCAGGTTGGGACCTATCCTCTTTTATTTTTGATGAATCAATAGCATTCTCTGCCCATGGATCTGTATTAAGGGATGTGCTATTGTCATACATGGCTTCTGGTTTGTGATGGATTGGTTATTTTGGAGAATAGCATTATCTCACTAAAATATGACAGGATTTATACAGTTTTTTGGTTATCTTATGCAGACTATCAAGGGGATTTTCAGGGTGCGCAGCACTGATTAGGTTTATAGTCGCACTAACCAATCATATGAACGGTTATCATATCTCTGATAATATCTCTGCACAATCTCTGCTTCTCCAGGAAAAACAGCCCTAACTTGTCTAATCTGTCTGCATAAGAAACTTAGAAGGAGGAATCGTACACTACTGCAGTGAGGGGAGGCTTTAAATTGAAAAATGTTCTTCATTGCAAAATGATGCCACCACTTTACTGGTGCTCTTCTAAAGTCTAAAATATAAAGGTAACAGTAAAAGTGTTTAGGGAAAGCTGACGTCGGAATTCTGCATGAATTCTGTGATGAAACTCAGAACATTTCTCATGTCAATTCTACATGTATTAAACATTTATAAATTAAGTCCTATAATTTCCCTTTGAGGTAACTCACAGTCACAGATGACAGTGAACTGACTGAAAAATGATATTAGTAGTTAACAACCAGTTACAAGTTTATTTTACCAGCATTGAACATATAAAATTGTGATCAGAAGTTATAAAAGTAATGCCTCACTAGAGATGAAATAATCTGCCAGGAATCGGGACAAAGTTTCAGTTTGGAATTTGAAAACCAAAGTTTTGTACCGAAGTTTCAACCTGAGTGAATTTCTAATGTGGAACTGGGTATTCCAACCTAAAACCTGCTTTGGTTCAAAACCCTGAGACATCCATTCTGATTATCCTTAATGGTCATTTCATCCCTGCAGAAGGGAATGTACTGTAACTATTATTATGAATATTACGCACATGGTACAAATATCTTTGTATGCTTCAGCCATGCATTCAGTATACTTGTTGTCCTTCATATACCTTTTCATCATCACATTTTTACATAAAAAATGTATTTCTCTTTAATTGTATGTCTTCTCTTTATTTTCCACTGCACTGTACTGATTCAAACCAATGTACTTGCTTCGTGTTTGCTTCTTAGTTTATTTAATGTTTATCGGAGGCCTCCTAATCTCATACCAGTCAATTAATCACCAAGAAATACAATTTAGGTAAAATAGCCTGTTTCTCATTTTTTGGCTGTGTTCATTAGGTCTTTTAAAATGCCCAGACTGTGCATTAAATAGGCTGCCTTGTGGCTTTTTACTTCTATACAGTTCCAAGCACCAGATACCATATGTTTGGAATGCAAATGTGGCCTCCAATAAATTGACATGTTCATGGCTGGAAACTCTTGGATAGAAATCCTTCCAGGTAAAAGGAAATGGGCATAGAATATAAGAGAAGAAGCCTGTGTGGATTTCAGTTATAATATCAGTTTAGTGGATAAATGTAATATTCCTTAACTAAAATGTATGTTCCTAGAATGTTAATGTCATACAGAGATGTAACAATTTGCCTTAACCAATCAGATTATACCTTTTTTACTGGTTTACTGCATTTAGAAAACATTTGATAACATCTGATTTGATAACATTTGATAACATGCAGATTAAGAACACAGACATAATACACACCCATATATTACTAGCAGCAACTTCCCATTATCCACATTCCATTCTTATTTTTCTCTTATTCACTACAGAACCCACTATATTATTACATTGAACATGTATGCAATGGTGTAAACTATATGGGACACAGTTGTTTGAAGTTACAAATAAAAATCTCTTAATAAAAAATGGTAACAGAAAATTGTACTTGGTTTATATTAGATATTATATTATTAATGAATCCACCAGGTTTCCTTCTATTGGCAGGTTCTCATTATTGGAGTAAATTTTCGCATCAAAATTTACTCAATTGATTTTTGAAAATTTGGGAAATTTTGGGATTTTTTGACAAGCTGAAATTTTACAATTGAAACCAGTAATTTTGTGTCAAATCCAGTTTTGTGACTATATTACAGGCATCTTCAATAACAACAGATTATAGAACTTGCTATAAACCCAGAAAAACAATGATTTTCTGGCCAGATAATTTCTCTCTCCAACAACATGTTCAGGAACTTCCCCCCATGCTAATAAAATACAGCAGGTAGAGTGTATGTGGTTAAATGTAGCAGTGAGTGAGACCTACTCTATGCATTTACTGAAATCCCTTAATGGCACTGCTAAATGTTTGTTTTGCTTTGTCACTGCTGAAGGCTTGGCAGCTTCAGATAGCAGAAAGAGTCGAACCAGTTTTGGTTCTAAACTCAAGCACATTCTACTAACAATGACCCAATTACATTATCACAAAAATTGTAATGTAGATTAAATGCATCACTCCTATACACACGCCAGGGATCAGCACAAACTTACTAACATCATTTTTTGTGTGTTTTTGTGTATGTGTGTGTGTGTGTGTGTATTTTTATAAAATATCATGCTTGCAGTTCATTTTAAAGGCAATCAAAAACATAGTTAAAACAAAAAGATTATAATCTGTGGCCAGTCATTAAACTGTAAAAATTGAAGATTACTAGTGCAATATCAGTCTGAAGTTGGTACAGACTCGACCAGGCCCGTTTACCCTTGGGAGTCAAAAAGAGGTACCCGAACAACCCACACATATAACATCCCAACGTTTCAGGAGATATTATGCCCCTTCCTCAGGTGATAAAAAAAGTTCCCCCTAATCTAGGTATAAATACCCATCCCACCTCCTTTCAGTGTTTCAGAATAGAGATTTGAAATATAATGTGCTGAGTAACAATAAATATATACTGCATTAAATAACATGAATGTATGACTTATAAAGGAGATGTCTATCTCAATTTTTATACACTCCCAAGGGGAGGGGCAAGTTGGTGGGATAGTATTTATACCTAGATCAGAGACCAGTTTTTTATCACCCGAGGAATGGGGATTTTACCAGACATAAAGCCACACATCATGTGGATTGGCCCCATCAGATCAGCATTGTTAAATGTAAAAGTGGATGATAACAATAGAAAAGCGTGTGTGTGGAAGGGGTCTGGTTTGTAGCCCTGACAAAACTGAATCTGAACACTGTTATTTAATGTATAGAAGTAGAAAGAATTATTTTGTTTTATAGGCACCTTCCACCAATGGCACCAGAGCAGCTAGAAATGAATCCTTGAGATTAGATTGACCAGGTAGATTTTTTCTGACCTACACAAACCCCTTCTAGTCAGGGCCATTTTTAGGTATAAGAGCAAAGAACTAGGGTGCCTATTCTTCTCCCTAGCATCTCCCAGTCGGCTTTTACTTTCAGTTTCAGATCTGCTCTCCTTGTTCAGCTATAATTTGTAACATTGTACTGAGTAGAGAGCATGAACTCACCTCACTCTATTTAGCAACAAATGTTACAAAGGAGCTGAAGGTGAAGGAAGGAGGGGGGAGGATGAGCTCAGCTAGTACTGAGGAGAGCAGTTTCTAAAATGCCAGGTAAAGGCTGCAGACTTTATAACAGTGGCCCATGACCAGGGGTGTAACTACCAGGGGAGCAGGAGGAGCGACTGCAGGGGGGCCCGGGAGCCAAGGAGGCTCCATCTTTTTATTTTTCCTATGACAGATATAGCCTCCTCCCCGAAAACCACTGTCGATGAAGCACGGCTAGTGGCCTGTTACGGCAGAATAAGACTTAAGGTGGCCATACATCTATGAGATTTTACTTACCCCACCGAGCGCTCACGCGATGTTCGTCGATGCTGCCGGAACCGCTTCTCTTGATCGTATATTTGACCGACATGCGATCGCAAAATCCCATTCATTTTTCGATCGCATGTCGGTCGAATGTAAGATCGGGAGTATCGGTTCCGGCAGGATCGACGAACATCGCGTGAGCGCTCAATCGGGTAAGTAAAATCTCATAGATGTATGGCCTCCTTTAGGAGAAAACAAACTGATGAAAGAAAAGAAACACCTTTATTGCGCATACAATATACTTGCAAGCAGCTCCCTCAGTCACAGCAACAGGGTCACTATGAGAGAGAGAGAGAGAATGAAACACCTTGGGGCCTTTTATAGGCCTTAGATGCTAAAATAATATGTCACACATAATGAGGCCATATATATTACAATATGGCAGGAGGAGGGTACAAAGAATACATATTCTAATACATAAGTATAACATAATGGCTATGGTCATCCCCTTCCGTCTCCCATGAATGGTCATCCCTTTTCTGGTGTAACCATCCGTTCCTTTACCTCCAACATTCCAATAACTACAGAATAACCATTTGTCCCCTCACCCCCAAGTCCTATTTGGACATTAGAATGATATACTGACCCTCTGCATAGTGTAATCTTGGTCTTTCTACAGCCAGAGACAGAAAGGCTCCGATCGTAACTTACAATATGGCAGATTGTACTTCCCATGAACTTAAATCCTTCAGCACCTGCTTCCAGTACACATGGTTTCTCATATCTTCATTAATACAGTTTTATGTGTAACCCTTAACATCCCTTTAGGTTCCCTTCAGCAATCCTTTGTCATACACATTATAAGAAATTTCCCTTACAGGGCCCCATCATAGTTTTGCTGGAGGGATTCCTAGTTACGCCACTGCCTGTGACTAGCAGTCATGAGATCCCTATCCCTGCCTATTTCTTCCTTCCACCCAACTCTCCAATTAGAACTTAGAGTAGGTGAGGAGAGAACAATTCAATGGAGGAGACATGGAAAGCAGGTACATACAGTATATCATGTCAATGCTTGCAGCTGAAAGAGTTAAAGATAATACTGTGCTGGTGCTGAAAGTGTTAATGGCAATACTCTGGGAAAGGCTGCTGGCACTGAAGGGTTAAACATCTCAGATCTCACAAAATTTCTCTGTTCTGTCCTCTGTTCATTGATGGCCAGTGTCGCTGCATACACACAAACTTATGTATACACGCCCGCCTCACCTGGTACAGCGTTCGCCTCTTACCAACTAGTAAAGCGTTCCCACTTTAAAGAAGAGCAACAGTGGACAGTGTCAGAAGGAAGAAACCCAGAGGCCAAGATTTCTTTTTTTGGGGGGGGGACACGCACATACTGTAGGTGGAAGGGCGCCTAGGGCACTAAAATGGCTAGAAACTGCCCTGCTTCTAGTGCAATATATTATCAGCTTTGAATTATTTATCTGTCATGTCCACATTCTTTTCATTCTAGAAAGATGAAGGACATCAATATTTTTGCTAAAACTTTATTAGAAGAAGCAGAATAAATAAGGTTCATGAACTTTGTTTATTTCCTAGGGGGCAATAGTGGGAAAATATTCACAGAAATGGAACTTATATTGGCAAAACTATAAAAGCCAATAATCTATTGCTGCCTTACAAAGAGCTAATCTGAACTAATAGAAATAAGGAAATTATGCGCATTTACAAAACTCCAAACTATATATTTTCTGAAATGATCTGCAATGAAAGGAAAATGGAAAAAAGTTCATCAAGCAATAATAAAAGCCTGAAATATGCTGATTCTCCTCCTCCCCACCCCCAGGAGTGCCTAGTGCAAATATTGGTCTCAAGGTTATGTTCAAGGTTGCAACAACAATAAGAACCCACCTAATATTTAATTCACTACAGATTGGAAAGTACATAAAAACACCAACAATTTATTAAAATATGAAGCCTATTTCCCAGAAAATCAATGTTGTTATGCCTCAGTACAAATACGCAGCTTTACAAATACGAGAAAGCAGCTGATGGTTTAAAACCATGGCAGAAAGAAACACATTTTCACTCTGGCGGCTAAAAACAATTGAGACTTTAAGAGACATTAAAAGACTTAAAGATAACCATCATGATTGTGAAGTGATTACATGTGGCAGTGATAAAAAAAAGGCTTTGATAAAAGTATGAAATAATGGCATTCACTAATATCATTTATTTCATTATCTGTTGACATTTTGCATTAAGGACATTAAAGTTAACAAGCGCACTTGGACCTGGGCTTAGAGATGAAGAAACCCAATTTTTCATATTTTCGGCATTGACAGTTAACACCCATTTCCCACTTGTTAACACTCAATTATTGAACTTTTGCTTTTTGTCGCAGAATTTACAAACTTTTAACACCAAAATTCCACCTGTTGAAATTTTTGAAAGACCTGCTGGATTTGTGGAAATTCTACCATGAAATCAAGTTCATCACTACCTGGGTTTCTTACGCCAAAATAGGGATCTGGCCCTGCCAGACAGATAGGACTTTGTTATTACTGTATGTAAAATGTTCTTTACAGCAATTAACAAATGCAGGATTGGGATTATCATAAACACTAGTTCCACTAAAAATTGTATATGAAAGTCTCTCCATAGCAAGTCTAAAGCTAGCCCTACACGAGTGAAACATAAAACACAAATTGACCATAGCTAGCTTTAGATGTACAGTACTAGATATAGTAAATCTATTCATTGATCTTATTTTCAAGTCTTAATTTTAAGTAAGAAGAGATTTTCAAACTCTAAACTGCATATACTGCATAGTGATGGCCCAGTTCACGGATCCGAACCCAAATCCGCGGCGGATTTGCCTCGTTCGCGAGCGGCGGATATCGCGGATTTTCCGGTTTTCCGCACGCTTTCGAAAATTTTCGAAATTACAAGGATTTCTTGTATTTACGAAAATGCACGGAAAA
The DNA here is from genome assembly GCA_019447015.1 of Hymenochirus boettgeri. Classification (NCBI taxonomy): domain Eukaryota; kingdom Metazoa; phylum Chordata; class Amphibia; order Anura; family Pipidae; genus Hymenochirus; species Hymenochirus boettgeri. The sequence goes on from CM033472.1 coordinate 173,184,828, forward strand.
CATATTTTCGAAATTTTTCAAAATTACGAAGATTTCACGTATTTTCGAAAATGTGGGAAAATACGTATTTTTGAAAATTTTTGAAATTACAAGGATTTCTCGTATTTTCGAGGATTTTTTCATTTTAATGGCTTTTAATGGGTCCGCTCGTGGATTTTCGAATTTTCAAATTTTTTCGAAAATTCGCGGATCCTCGAGCGGACCGGATTTTGCGAAGTTCGGACATCTCTAATACTACATTGTTAGTAGAAATTATATCTAGAGATGCATTCTGTGAAGAGTTGAAATTTCATCTATGTCATCAAAAATTGCTGCCTGCATCTTTTAGCAATTCCCTCACAGGACACCCTGCCCTTCTACCAACAACTGGGTAAGTTGTCCAGAAAGCGCAAATACAGTGCACAAGCAGGAACAACTGCTAAGATAACCCAAAAAGGTCCTACCTGGTACAACAGAATATCCAGCTTGGTATAGATGCTGCAATATGCAAGGTAGAACTAGCCTGCCAATGATATATTGAATTTACAATGGCCTTTTTTTGACACTGAAATAGACAAAACCTCTGAACAGCAATTTCAAGAAATCCTCATACATGTGAATGAAAAAAGTGAGAACCTTTTAAGAAGAATGAAGAATTCTTGCTTAACGTCTTCCACAATCCTCTATTGCTTTTACATTTACATACTGGAATAAGTAGAATGTCCAAACCTATGTTCTACCGATGGGTTTGTGAAACACAAGTAAATGTCCCCAATATTCTGCATTGAAACTGGAAACTTATCCTCTATATTTCAGTTTATGTCCCAAAAGAAAATGTACAAAAATGTGACATAGGACATTGTTATGCATAAAGAGGGAAAGTGTATATGGGCTGATAGAAGCAAGAGAGAAAATTGAGGATACTGTAGATAGAAAAGGAAGTTAGAAAAGGAGGAGAGAGAAATATTGCAGAACAGAATGAAGAAGATGGTGGGTGTAAAGGTTTAAAGGGAGAAAAATTATAAAGATTTAAAAATAAAATAAGGCGTATGAGAACGCAATGCACTGTGACACAAATATGCCAAAAAGACTGAAGCAAATCGTGAATGTACAGCGTAACCCTGGAAACACAGAGGGGGAAGGTATGACAGAAAAGTGGGTGCCAAGAAAAATAAGATGATGGGATATACACAAGAAATCTAGGACCTACTTCTGTTAGATGCAAGCATACACCAGGTATGGAATGTGTGAATTTCCTTTTTTTTCTTAAAGCTCCCTTTAACACAAGAGAGTTGGTATGAGTTAGAAGAATACTGAAGCAAACCTGATACAGTGAATCTTTTTTCCTATCAATCTTCCACTTCACTAAAGCTAAATTACATGCTGGTAATGAGTGTGTGGAGAAGACAAATCTCTATCTGTGGAACTACTTTTCTTAATGTAAGGGTCTCCGCTCACATTCAAAAGCAGTAGAATAAGATAATAGTCTTTATATATTTTGGTAAATCTCTGCAGATTTTGCTGGGTCTCTTGGGTCTCAATATATTCCCCTTGGATAACTTTAGAATTATTGAAAGATATTGAAAAACATTGGAATCATTAACAGATATTATTTAGTGCTAGGCCGCGCTACCTGCAAGGTCACACGAATCCTTCCCTGGGCTTCCATTGATTTTGCCCTATCGTAGTGCATGTAATGTGAATCAAAAATGGTAATTGCGAGCACTACGAAAATAGGCCGAAATGCAACGCAAGGCAGTGGGCATAGCGTTGCACATCAACTAACAAGAGCTAGTGCAAATGGAAGGGGCCTAGCCCTTATGATTTATTTATCAAGCAGAGTTCTAGTAAAAAACCTGATATAGAGGGTTCTAAGCGGGCCATGCTATATCGGCCATATTTGTGCTTAATTAGTGCAAAACCCGTTACCTGATGTACTACTGGGCTATCATGGGTTTTCCACTAATAGTGTTTAGCCTATGTAGTAAAGGCTTTGTTACGATTAGTGCTTTTGCAATTTTGCACTAATATTACCGCCTTTACTATAGTGATGGACTCAAACCCGAGTTCAGGCCAAACTAGTTCAGGTTCAAACTAGTTTGAGGACTTATTTTGGATAATAATCTAAAAATTATCGAATATAACATTCGAATTCGGTATCCCTCAAATGAAGCCTTTGAGTTCGGTAACCCTCGAATGTATCATTTCGTAGCCCTCAAATGTTATGTTCGATTTTCGATAACCCTCGAATGTAGCCTTCAACCCTCAAATTTATTGCTTGGTAACCCTCAAATGTATCATTCAGTAGCTCTTGAATGTAGTGCTTGATTTCGATAACCCTTGAATGTAGCCTTCGAATTCGTTAACCCTCGAATGTAGCAGTCGATTTCAGTAACCCTCAAAAGTAACCCTTGAATTCGGTAACCCTCAAATGTATCGTTTGGTAACCCTCGAATGCAATGTTCGATTTTCGATAACCCTCAAATGTAACCCTCGAATTTGGTAACCCTTAAATGTAGCCTTTGTATTCGGTAACCCTCAAATGCATAATTCTGTAACCCTCGAATTGGCGGTAACCCTCGGCATGGGGATACCCGACAATTGCCCAATCTTGAAGAAAGAAATGTTTAAATGAGCTTTGGTGATATATATACGTGTTCCCCAGACAATTTCCCAGGTGCCACAGCCATTTTCAGTAAGTTACCATTGCTATTTTAGCTGTTATTCATCCAAACTTTTCAAACTATTATCTCCCAGTTGACTTCGTTAATGGGTTTGTTTCCAAATTTCGGAACTTTTACTGTTCTGAAGTTCGGAAACTAAAATGGCGATTACCATAGATTTCCTTGTTCCTATTAAACATGCATTTCTGTAAAGAAATACATACATTTTGTAAATGCGCTGGATATATAGGCCAAATTACATGTTTCCATCTGTTATATATTTGCATTCTGTAGATACATATATATAATCTGACCCATAACACCCAACACTGGTATCTTCTACATACATGTATGGTCAGGGGAGTTTTTTTCTATTGCAATATATAGTGCTTAATATGTAGACTACTTTTGACATTTGGAATTGACTTTGGTACTCACAAAAACCCCAATCACATTATTACAGTGTAGAGAGGCAAGCACTCAACTTAATGAAACCGTATAGATTTGTGTCTTATGGATGATTGCATTGCTAACTACATCATTCACTGGATTGCCTGTTACTGCTGACTTCATTGACAATGCATTTCCAGGTCTCTGACATCAATATATCAAAACATTTGTCTCTGCTGCTTAGATTTGTTTCAGTCTGACATATAAATATACCCCTGTGCCAACCTGTGAATAGTTACAGCATTTATGCCAAGCATGGAATTAATACAATCAAAGAAAACACCATTCTCTTTTAGAAACAATTTTGTGAATACCCAGTTTTGTATCAAATGTCAACAATATATAGAGTAAGTGCAGGGGCCTTACCCTCTCCATAATCACGTGTGCTGAATTAAAAGAAAAAAAATAAATATTGTTCTGCGATGCATAGCAGCAACATAAAAATTTGTAAATAAAGAAAAAGCTTTAGGAGTGTGTTTTATAACTACAAATTGTAGCTGTACACAACAAACTACACATTGCTCTTTACACATTTACTCTTTTAGCTTCATGGTGAATTTACTTTGCATTTCAATTTAGCAAATGTGTTTTTTCGGTTGATCAGAACAAACAGCCCGATTCATTTTAAGTTAACAGGCTGTGTGATAAGAAGACAATCAAATACAGTAACACTTCTTATCACCTCATCCTGGTACACATCTTTAAAATGACACTTTGATAATATACCTGTTTGTCTTTAGGGTAAATCTTAGCAACCAACAAATTACAGGTTTAAAGCTTTATCTACAAGACTGACTGCTAAACTGTATTTTATTATTTTTTTTAAAGGGTAATAGATAATGTACAGCACACGTTTTCATTCGAGAGTAATTTATTAAATATCTCAAAAGCTTCCATCCTTTTCAAAGCTGTGAGGTCATTTTGAGAGGGTTTTAGTACTTACTAGTATTATGGGTTTTTTTTCTTTGAAAAGCAAATCATGGAACTGGCAATGTGCCCTGTGTTGTATAGCAGTGTGCCACTATTTAACAAAAAACAATTTTTTTCTCCTCAGAGCAGACAACCCCATTAATGCTTTTAAAGTGATGATTTATTGTGTGTTATCATGGCTTTCGGGTGCTGTCCTTATCGTTATGTACGCATGTAGTAAAGGAGCTGAGTGGGCAAGATTAGGGCTGTGAGACAGAGCATTACTTAACTTCATGCCTGTCAGCCATGATAGAGGAGTAAAGGAACATTTCTATATTCAACGCAACAGGCTTGTGCTTCATCAAGTGTGCTGATCGCAGTAGACAAGCATAGCATTCCTTACACCTCTTTTGAGAGACACCAGTTTCAAAGCAGGCAACACACAGGCTGTGTGTTATTATGATGAATTCCAACAGATCATGAGGGAAATTCTCTAATATCTGTATTTTTCAGTTTTTTTATTATTGTGTGTAATGTTCGGCACTATTAATGCATTTGGTTAAAATAGTTTGTGGACTTGTTACTTCTGTATAGCCCAGGAGTGGAATCTGCACCTCTAAATATACTCTGAATTCCTGACTGTTTAATTATATTTCTTCACAGCAGAAGGATTGACCTATGTACAGGTTTTTCTGAAGGTTTATGCCAGAATCGCCATTCTTTCGAAAAGCTGTCATCAAATTGTCCATATGCTGATTCATAGCCTTTAGGCTGCTGATTAATTCTATGTGTCATTTGCTTTTATTAATAACAGATACAAATGTACTGCAAGAAGACTTTTGCAATAAATATCTGGTAAACAATATCTTAATGGACAACTAAAGCCTCAGAACAACATTCTTTCAGAAGGAGGAGCACTTTAATATAAAAGAAGTAATCTGTGTGTCATCTCTCACTTTGATACTGTTGTTGGGATATTTACCTTTCTAACATGGGGTTTGTGTTTTTTCCCAACATGCCAGTATCACACAGTGTGGTCACTGACCTTTGTGTTCTTTACACATGCTCAGTCCTAAGATACTCCAGAACTCTAAGAACTTGGTACAGTTTGTCACCCACTAGTAGCCTCTAGCCAATCCTTTTATAGGACAGATTAGACAAAGTAGACGCTGACTTATGTCAGCAGTGTGGCCAGCCACTGGGCATACACACAGTTATTTCATCCAGTTTTTCAGGAGGTTACATTTACTTTAAAATGATTTACTGTAGTTGGATTTTATAGTTTATTGGAGTTTTTAGAGGGGATATTTTCAGATTCTGGAGTGTAAAAATTTGGGTTTAGTTCTCCTTTAAACTTCATACACACGTTAGATAATTGTCCAAACAAGTTTTATTTAATATTTGCGAATTAGATAAAACTTGCGTATCTGATGGATTTTTAAAAATTTTCAAAACTCCTCAAAAAACTGAAAATTTCATTTAAATTACAAAAATTTCCTTTTAAAAATCAAAAAATTCATATAGAAAAATTCATATTCAAAATTGGGTTTGAAATGGATTTTTGGAACTTCAAAAGATTCTGCGGAACGGCTGTTAGAACAAAGCTAGTTGTCTAACATGGGCTTAAGATTTTAAAGCAGTTCTTGTGCTGATAGTCATGAATGTATTTTGGTTTGAAGATGTCCCTTTTAGTGAAATAAAAAATAATCAGTTCCCTCTCATTGTAAAGAGAGGGGGGGAAACAGCTACATTTTAATTCAATTTAATTTCAATTCTAAAACTGAACTAAAATCTGATGCAATTATTCCTTGTCTCTTCCTTCTATTCCTCCACACTCATCTGCTGCTAGTAACACCTTCTGTGCAAAGAAATCTTTATTTATAGTGATTTACACACATAATAAACTAATGTAATATTAGCTTCAAAATGTAGTGCAATTAAAGTTGCATTATTTTATAACCTAATAATAGTTTTTAATTTTATGAATGCACAAAACAATTAATGTATAAGTATCCTTTATTAAGATAACTAAAATCCACTAAAATCCCAGTGGAGCACAATTTTAATCAACTATCAATGGCATCCTAATAGATACAGTAAAGGTTCATACACACGTGTGATTGCAGGTCCCGACCCGCAATGCACGATGTGTACGAACATTTGTTTCGGCCGATGATCGGCCTGTGTATGTGCCCTTTATCGACCAAAACAGCTGATCGGTTGGGCAACCCGACTGAACAGCCACTTTGCCCGATTAAGGGCCCATACACGGCCGAGTATCGCCCAAAACGAATGTTCGTACACATCGTGCATCGCGGGTCGGGACCCGCAATCACATGTGTGTACGAACCTTAACTATAGAGACCAAGGCAACAGAAAATTTTGCAACCAAATCCCTGTGAACCAGTGCTGATTATGGACAGAAATAATCAAAGAGGATGCACTGCCCTCTGGCTATAATATATTTAAAATGTTTAATAAACCTGTTTAGCAAAAAACAAAGGGGGATAAAATTCAGATACAAATTGATTTAAAGGAATATTTTTTAATATACTGTATATGTTTTTTAAAAGAACCAACCATTACTACTGTGTGGTCTATATCCTTAAAATAAATGTATGCTAGCAAGCTACCTTCATTTACGTTGCCCACCATAAATTCACTTCTATAAACTTTACACCACATATATTATATTATTTAGAATCTCCATTGAACACCATTGGAATTTCTATCTGTAAAGACCCAGGGGTGTTTTGTGGATAGCAACTCCTGAGATATGTCTCCTCCCCCTTATGTGCTTCTATAAGGTGGGAGTCTGTCGCTCCTGAAAGCCTCTGAAAGCACAACATACTGTATATGTGTAGGACACAAATTCTATGTTAAAAGCCTCTATATTTAAAAATAGATTTAAAATCAGTCTGGGGCTTTTAAACTGTTAACACATCTGCATTCAATTGTTCCCCAGTTATTGAGTGAAACACAGATATTAAGGTCTAACCTGTGATTCTTATGGTTAAATTCAATGTACAGCCATTTATTTTAAATGATTTCCAACCCCATACCTTTTATTTTAAGAAGACATAAATCATTCTAGAATCCTTTCATTTCTCTTCCTTTATCTCTGTAATCTAAAACAGTCAAAATGACAGAATTCCCGATATGCATTATGATCTTTATGACTGTTCTTCTAATTTCAATCCCCAAAACACTATTCATGGTTCCAGATATGTTTAGTCTGTCCCAGTTTATAGGAAAGCTCATTTGCATAGACATTCCAAAGGAAACCTTTAATGGCATATTCTGATAAAATAATATAGGACATGTTATTCTTCAATTCTCAAGAGGGCTTTAAAAAGAGTTTGGTCTAGGTGACCCAACAGAAGCCTTTGAAACATGAAATGATGATATATAAGTTCATACTGCCTGCCGTGTGGAGCAACTGTAAGCTGGCCATACACAGGCAGATGTTCCCCAGATCAGATTTCCTATCAAGTGAAATGATAGACAAATCGATCAGAAGAACCGCTTGGAGCCTTTCACCTTAAGGTTTGAAATCTGCAGAGAGATGGTGACTGAAGATGGGGTCAGCAGAAGAATTTCCACCTTGCCTGATCTTCGTTTTTATGATAAACCTCTCATCATTGTTGAGCAGAAAAACAAAAAAGGTTTACGATATTTTGAGCTATCCTATAATTTCAATAGGATCACTTAAAATGTTGATCCTGTGTATGGGGGGCTTTACACAGAGTATGAACTAAACACAAGTACAGAAGGTCATATCTGTGCCCTGCAGCTCGAAGTGATGCATGTAAAAATTTCAGGGGGTAAAATTGGCAGAGACAGAATATTGCACAATTACATCATTTACACCATGTTTAGATTATACAACATACTGAATAAATAACACAGTGAATAAAAAAGAAAATCTAAAACCAAATCGAAAAGGAAGGGGCTCACTATAAATGCTTCCGCACAAAGGAACATAGAAATCATAAATAAATTGCAAATGCTTAATTAAAATACTATGCTTAAAATTAACACTATGGCTTTTTTAAACAACACATGCAACAGAATATTTAACTTGGCTGACAGCTTCGTTAGGAAATGGAGCTTCTTCCTTTTACTGCTCCCATTGCCTGAACTCCAAACATGGACATTACTTATAAAACCTGGAAGCACCTAGTAAAATCGTACATCTCATAAAACTAAATTGACAACACAGACTAATGAGAGAACAAGAATAAAATAAAACAACTTGTACTTTGTAGACAGAAGTATTGGGGCTTATGAAAAACTGCACAAGTACATGTACAAGTCTGACTTAATTTGTTCAACTGTCTATTGACAATTTCTTGGTAAATTGAAAGGGACATGTACATCCACAATCTGAATCTATCAGACTACTCTATACAGGTATCATTAGAACAAATAAGAGAAAACAGGTGCTACACCCCCTCACAAACTCAGTATCCGATCCTGACTTGTTAAGTATAAAGTGTATATTACACTTACTTATCAAAAGGAGTGGTCCGGGTGCATACCCACCCCGAACCCTTCGCTGCAGCGATAAACGTGGGCCTCACGTATCTCCCAAGGCCCCATCCAAACATATACATGAGAGCCCAAATCACAGTATAGCATGCGTGTAACTCACCAAGTCTTCCAGGTGGCCCAGGTGCAAGACAGCCCCGGACCCGTCGCTAGTCCGTATCATACAACTGAAAAGGAACAAAATAGATGGTGCCGCTGCACAAACTGGAACACACCACACAATCGGAGCACCGTAGTGATATAACTATTTATTAAGGTGAAACGGCTTGACGCGTTTCGGACCTAGCTGGTCCTTAATCATAAGCCCAACTCTACTCTATACAGGTATGTAATGAGTGTTAATTTACTTAAGGCACTTCAGTAGGAGCCATAGTATGTACCAACAGAATATTGTCTGTCATGACCAGTCACAGGACCTTTATGTACACTGTTTCGAAACAAGATGTCCAGTAGCCATGTAACTTTAAAGGGTATCTCCACTGGTAAAATAATTTTTTGCTATTCAGTTTTATTGAACAAAACCAGTGCCTTTCTGGTTTTGGGTTTGACACACCATCTATGTACTCTAGGCCTGTAGGCAGAGTTGCACACGTAATACATTTGCTTGATCAGGTACCCAAATGGAGATAGAACAGGGATAGTTTCTAGATAGGAAAGGGATGTTCAACCAGATGTTTTAAAACTACAACTCTGAGAATTTGAAGACGTAGTCATCTGACTGGCTTTCCTAGTCAGGATGCACCACTGTTTGTCCAGCACAGAAGAGCCAATTCCTCGGATCAGGACCTGCATCTTAAGGAAAAGGGACATATGTTTTTGGAAGATTGCAATGTCAACATCTTGGACAAGAAACTGGATTGGTTAAAAGCCTGAATAGAGTTGTGTGTGTGTGTGTGTGTGTGGGGGGGGGGTTAGGGTTGGACACCAATTGTCTGCCATGTACAGTGCCTTACCCTAGGCAGTTTTGATAACATCTCTTAGCCACACTGCAATAAACACCTTGCATTCAGAATGTTCCTGACACCTTGCTGTTATATGCTGATTTGGACACAGTACTGGGTATTTATTGCCTACAGATTCCTGCACAAGTCTCAGAAATGTTTTTTTCTTTCCAATAGACAGAGCACATTCAGAAACACAACAAGCTGTGTCTCATGTCTCCCTTTGCTGTGGATGCTGGGTGATTTATGAAAATAACCTGTGAGTACAAGGGGTCAGCTCCATAATTCACCTTATCTGGGAACACCCCGCTAAGTGTGCGCAGTATACATTTACAGGAAATTGCACTCTTGCTTCCTGGAAGCTGACAGCCAATCATGTTACAGCTCAGAGATCCCTCCCTCTGACACAGAACTCAGATTTCAGTGCATTCTTTGTGTAAACATTACAAATGCTTCTGTCCCTAACAATGATAAATTCCTTTGCATGGATGAAAGAAACATAACATTTAACATTTCAGCAAAAAATAAAAAGTATGGGGAATCGAACCAGCAACCTTCTATACTGTGTCTTTCTAAAAACAAAGCTTTCTACCACTATGCCACAATGGCTAGCATTTTAATCTTTAAAAGTATCTTGCTTGTGCTTGGGGGTATGGGTGGTGGAAGGGTTAAAACAAAAAGTAAAAAATAAATAAGTTAAGATCAAGATCTCTGTAAAAAAAATCTGTTTAAAATGACACTTCCATATATTAAAATTCTTAAAACACTCACTTGTGCCTATTCACCACTAGGGGCACTGCAGGGTTTACTCTGTGCTGTTCTGATGCTTGCTTGGTCTGTGTAGCTCCCAAAAACCTCTGCACACAGGAATAAGGTTGCCAACAAACTTTATTATAGCAATTAAAAACAATAAAAAGCACTAAAAAACCTTGCAGAAACAGTCCATTGTTAAAGTTGCAACTCTCTGCTATGGTGTGTGGCCCCTTTAACTGGTGGTGGTCTTGTGGTGAGGTATAATCCACTTAGTAATGGCTTGTGAGGTTGTTCCTATGCTTTTCGTTGTTTTAATCCTTACGGCTTCATCAGGGATCAACTAGTAATATCTAGTTGTAGATATAGACCGACGCTGGACCCCAAATCTCATGGACGTGACGTCAACGCTGGTGCCTGGGGGATACATGTACAGGGGTGCGCACGGGGGAATGGGGGAGGAATCCGTGTGCGCACGGGGGGTGCATGTGTGCTCGGGGGGGCGTGTGCGTTGCGGGGGTGCGCACCGCGGGTTGCTGGTATAATTATAATGCAGATCCACTTTTAAAATACTAATGCTGCATGGGTCACATGTGTAAAACATTTATTAGCCATTTAGTCGCGGCTATATTTATCCAGCCACTCTCTTCTGTTGTATACTATAACTACCATCATCATGCAAACAGCCAACGTTTGTCATTGGATTTCTCTTCTTTATGATCGGACTTTCCTCAGAACAGACAGTTATAACCATGGCATTCAGGGACAGTCAGATTTTTCAGTGTCTCTAGCAGGACAAGCCCTCCCCCTCATTTGTAAATCTACTGGCAGATATCTAGCCTGTTTAACATACTTTCACCATGCTAATGGATTTTTATGCACCAACAAAACTATTAATACTTCATCCAGTTCTGGTTGGGCTTTTTTTTTCTTTAGTAAATACAGCTTTCCTTTGCAGTCTAAAGCTGCGGATAAGGGAGGATATACTTTCAATGTTAAAAGTACTGTGGACCAGTGGGAAAGTAACTGGCTTGGTAATCACTGTTAAATCTGGTAGAACATGTGCCTTTTACAAAAGCATCAAGCTGATCACAATTCACCCTTAAAGGATAACTGTGGTCTCCAATTCTTCCAAGTCAGTAAGAATTATACAAAAAGCCTTTCATCATACCTTCAAAATAAAATGTAAATCACATCTCTAGATAAAATTTGTGAGAAGTTATTGCTGAAAAGGTTTAGCAATATTACTTTCTGCTTGAACACTTCCTGTTTTTGGTCATGTGACCAGCTTCTAGTCATGTGACCAGTCTCTGCCTGAATTAATAGGCTCCTCTTCTCAACTGTCATTTTTTCCCCATGTACTTCCTGATTTTCCCTGCATTAAGTCTTAACTGAGCATGCTTCGCCCCAGGGGGCGGAGGGTGTGGCAGAGGTCTGGTGATGTCACACAACCTACTGGAAAATGGAAATTTGGAAATTCATCCCAATATAATTTCTCACAGGCAGCAGCCGGAGATGTGATTTTTTTTAATAAAATACTACAGGCTTTCGTTTAACCCTAACTTGTTTGGAGACAACAGTTGCCCTTTAATGTGTCTATATATACATTATACTTTGGCTTCAGACGTTCCTGCAACATTCGCTGAAACATAGGAACGTAAGAACTGCTGTCAGTAAATTGTAGTTTTTGGACACTGCCTATAGACAAATGTCTAATCCATCTAATGACTGCCTAGTATATGGCCAGCATTACTGTTCTTAAATGAGTTTCAGTCCCGATGGTGCTTGGCGGTTCCCAATGATATAAAAGAAATACATAAATTAGAACAAAGGTAATGATGAGATTAGGATTTACAGTTTGTCGTGTTTAGTTAGGGCCATGCTAAATTTAGCATAATAAAATATTTTCTCTGATGTTTGAATGGGAAAGGTGATAAAGTATCAGCTATTTTAAAACATTTCGTTCTACAGAAATAGGATTCTGTGCCAGCACTGAACTGTAAAAATGATTTGCACATTGGATTTTTATTAAAAGTCCCAAAACTCTACAGAAAGATTTTTCACAATGCAGTATAGTACAGATTAAAATCCTCCTGCCACCCACAAATCTTTCCCGATAATGCAGTCAATCACTGCAAACCAAAAGTGATATTGCAATATTCGAAACTTAGGATACTCCACTTAAGAAGGTATGACTGCACATTTTGTTCTAGCTAGATTCATTCTTCTGTAGTTTACTTAATGGAATCAGAATTAACACTTTGAACACATAAAGAAACTATCCCAATACAGTTCTGTGGTATTCAGTTAGATTATTATTATTGTTATTGGATTTATATAGCACAAACATATTCCATAACGCTTTACAATTACATGTATACATTCACACCAGGCACTGCCCCAAAGGTCACCGGTACTTAAAATTTAGTGCTTAAAGGGAATGTCCACCCCTCTGCAAAAAAGTTAGTATGTTATACAGCACCCCCTAAACCTAGACTTCATTTGTCTTACACTTTTTAAATCTGCTTCCAGCAAGAGCTTTCATACTTACAAGCTCCACAATCCACCTCCGCGGCTCTGCACTTCCCGCTCCACTTCCGGGTAAGGCAGTCAGTGATCGGCCATGACAGTGATGTCATGGCCAATCACTGATTGCCATTCCCGGAGCAGTCTCCACTGCGGCTGCTCGGGAACAGAAAACGAACACAGCAGCCGCAGTGGAGAGGGAGTGCAGAGACAGGGAGCGGCGGTGGATCACAAGCTTGTAAGTATGAATTCTCATGCTGGGAGCAGATTTAAAAAGTGTAAGCTAAGCAATCTCTAGGTTTAAGGGGTGCTGCATAACTTACTATTTTTTTTGCAGAGGGGTGGACAGTCCGTTTAAAGAATGACTTGAACAGGAATCTGTAGGCAATAAATACCCAGTACTGTGTCCAAATCAGCATATAACAGCAAGGTGTCAGGAACATTCTGAATGCAAGGTGTTTATTGCAGTGTGGCTAAGAGATTTTATCAAAACTGCCCAGAGTAAGGCACTGTACATGGCAGACAATTGGTGTCCAACCCTAAACCCCCCCCACACACACACACACAACTCTATTCAGGCTTTAACCAATCCTGTTTCTTGGCCAAGATGTTGACACTGCAATCTTCAAAAAACACATGTCCCTTTTCTTTAAGATGCAGGTCCTGAACCCGAGGAATTGGCTCTTCTGTGCTGGACCAACGATGGTGCAGCTGCTTCTGTTGCCAACAGATTCTTGTACAAGTCATCCTGAATTAGGAAAGCCAGTTGGATGACTAACAAAATGTCTTCAAGAACTAAACATCAAGTCCAGTAAATCTAACTGAATACAACAGATATACCATGACCTGGATGAATGAGAACTTTCACAACCATACCTCAATATAGTATTTGGCATACTACCAGGTATATTCTCCACAAATCGCCGCAAGTCACAGTAACCCATTCTCTGCAGAAGTAAAAGGGGTTAGCGTGACTTTAAGAATGGATTTCACAGGGCAAAACTTTAGGAAAGTCAGAAATAGCGTCACTTTCCTGGTTTACTGAACAAAACTGGGTCTTAAACACAAGCAAAAAGGATAAACATAATCAAAATGCAATACCCGGCACACTGGACATATACAGTATGTCTTTGCAGGAGCTAAGATAAGTAGTGTGCAAAAGAATGAATTGCAAACTAATCAACATTATTGGGTCTAATTAAAGATACATAAGGTATTTGCATGTATGTTGAATAAACAAGTATATTGCTCTTTATACAATCTGATTTTTACAAACAACACCTTCATATTTCTGCTACATTAATATTTTTATTATTAATTAACCATCAGCTGATATATGATGGGGAAACATGCATGCGTATGGTTGTTTCACTGTAAACTTTGGGTTTCACAGCAAAACACTTCTTTCTAGAAATTCATAATGTGAGCCAGTTCTAGCCATTTAGCCATTTTACCAGCCAGCCTGTCCCCTGAGTGTGAGTGTGTGCGAAAGCTCTCTGGGTTCCCACAGCATTCAGATGAGGTGAAGGGAGGAGGGGGGGTGACAGGCAACGTGCTGACTCAGAGACTGAAGGTTAGAGAGCAATATAACTCTGTCAAACTCAGTTTCGATGATTGAAATTTCTGCATTAGTTGGTCTACTCTGTGGCTCAGTGGTTAACCCTGATAAAGTACAGCGCTGAGACATAAGTTTAAATCCATCCGTAATAAGTTTGTAAGATCTCCCTGTGCTTGCAGGGGATTGTACAGTATGTTCTTACTGGACTTATATGCTAGGCAACCTGACAAAGCTGTCAAAAAGCATTAATGGAAGATCCTGCACATTCTATTCTGTTTACTTTTAAAATTAGGCGTGTGTTATTTAAATTGTGTTTTCTAATAGAGATGCACAATACATATGTTTGACATTTTAAGTTATACATTTATTATTAAACTGAATGAAGATGAACAATGTTGAATGGTTAAATAAAAAAGCGCATGTGGTAAACAAAACTAAAGAAGTAATCAAAAGAGAACAGTACATTATTTTTAAAGGGCATGTTCACCCTAATTTTTCTGTAACCCCAACTGCTATTTTTTTTTCTTTATCACATGAATTTCTAACTACATATTTAATGATTAGTATTGGCCTCATTCTCTCCCTTTACTTCATCTCTTCATCTACCAGATTGGGGGCAATAATAATCCTTAAAGGGGAACTAGAGTCTCCAGACAACATTGCCCCAATAGAAAGAGCACATTTGCAAAGATACAAAAAACTGTGTCGCACCTCTCCTTTTGCTGTGGATGCTGGGTGATTTAGGAAAATAACCTGTGGGTACTAGGGATCAGCTCCCATAATTCACCTTATCTGGTAACACCCAGCTAAGAGTACGCAGTACACTTTTCACAGGAAGCTGCAGCCTTGCTTCCTGGAAGCTGACAGCCAATCATGTTACAGCTCAGAGATCATCTCTCCTTCTGACACAGAACATAGATTTCAGTGCAGTTTCTGTGTAAACACACTACAAATGTTCCTGTGCCTAACAATGATAAATTCCTTTGCTTTTCATACAAAAAAGCAGTTTACTTCTTTGCTAGAATGGATGTAATAAATTAAATATTAACATTTCAGTAAAAAATAAAAGTGAGTATGGGGAATCGAACCTGCAACCTTTTATACTGTGTCTTTCTAAAAATCAAGCTTTCTAACTCTGTGCCACAAGGACTACTAGGAAGGATATAAGAACATGTAGAATCTTTATCGTATTATCGTAGATTTATCATTGTTGTTCATCTACGATCGCTAAACCGATAAGAAATTAACAATAGGTTTAACGATCGCTAAAAAGCGATACCTTTACACCTTATAACTATGGCAATTTACCTTTCGCTAGAAACAGAAGCTAGAAACTCTGTGCATAGAGACAGTGAATCCTGGGGTCAGGGGTTTTGGCTCTTTGAAACCAACATGGACTATGAGTTGTACTGGCAACAACATGGAAGCCTGGCAACATCATGGAAGTATGCTGTGTGCAGGCTTGACAGTTTGGTTTGTGGAAAAAAAGTCGGATGGAAGTGGGAGTGGTTAAAAGAGGGAGGGAGGATACTGCTCCTAAACAAAATGTGTGCTGATTTGAAAGCATGCAGCAACACACACAAATCAGAGTAAGTGCTACTTACATGTATTCAATTAAAGATTAAGATGAGTCAAAGTTATTTTGTCTGTATAGTGTCCCTTTAATCATTTTTAAAGCTAGAAACAAGCCTAAAAAGAAAACAAGGTAGAAGAATGGACAGATAATGGTTTCAGGTCTTCAAATAGCTTCAGACAATCATTAATTTGGGGGTGGGACTTCTTAAACAGCATATCATGTGACCGTCACACACCTTGTTTATCCTATTTGTCTGAGTGTAACTTTAAAAGCCTATAACTTAAGACCCAGAAAAGTAACTAAGACCCAGAAAAGCTAGAGACATTATCCTAGACTTATTAGAAAGATACAAGAGAGAACACTTGTGTGGAGACAGTTACCCTTAAAACCTAAAGGTCCATAAAGACGCACAATCGCAGGGTACACCCGTGACACACATGTCTGTAGGATGAACATCCATTTTGGCCAATTGGTGCAGTGGATCATCTACAACCCAAATGAACAACCTAGTAATGCTCCAAAGGTCCCATGATCACACATTTGTATGGACCTTTACAATTGAACCTGAAACATATATCATTTTGTAAAACAATGATGTTCTTTACAAAAATAAAGGAAATACAACAATTTCTAAGTATAAAATGTAAATTATGTACCTCAAAATACACTATACTGTAGTGTCTAGTTTTGATAGACGCTACCACAATGATATGGGGATCGTAAATCTACGATAATGCAATCATAGATGTACGATCCTCATAGAATTGATTGATTAATTGTTATCGGTAATTTACAATCATAAATTAACAATCATTGAACAAATTGTTAAAGGCGCGGTATGTATGTATGTAGAATTTTATTTATAAAGTGCCACTTGGGTACGCAGTGTAGATAGGTAGGGAGGTGCAGTAGAGTGAAGGGATTTAAAGGTTAAAAGCAGGGTATTGAATATGATTCTTTGTTTGATAGGAAGCCACCCTATGGATGGGGTTGCGGGTTCTCTTTTGGAGGAGATGATCCGAGCTGCCGAGTTTAAGATAGACTGGAGAGGAGAGAGATGAGAAGCTGGGAGTCCAAGTAGTAGAATGTTACAGTAGTCAAGGCGGGAGATTATAAGGGCATGCATGAGCATTTTAGTAGTGGAGCGAGAGAAAAAAGGGCAGATCTTGGCAGTACTGGCGGTATCGCTAAAAAGCAATACTGTGCCTTTATAAATATGGCCCATGGTTTATTGTATATACTGAAGTTTTTACCAGAAAATGTTATTTTAAAACATGAAGACTAACCTTCTTTCTTAGTACAATATTTCTCATGCAACTTGTTTCCTAATAGAATTGCCCAAATGAAGGACAATTTTGATGAGCATTGTTAGATATTTTCACATTGATTGTATCTCCTACTACCTCCTACTTACTTGTGCTATCTCTCATGTCACATTTAACTTTGTATCTATCTTGGTCCTTACCCCATGTATTTATAGATGAATAAGGGTATATAATAATGCTGTACTATTGATTGAGTGCTGTGCATTTTTTTCTTCTGTGTAAGCTTTGCTACCACATATATATCACATGCACCATCGCCTATTTAGGTTTACTACTCTAATTGTCCTTGTGTATCCCAATCTAGATAGCCCATGGTGGGTTTGCAAATATGGACCTAAGTTAAAAATTCCTATTTTTGTGGTGTCAGTATGTAGCAGTTCATTGCAGTTTTATTTTCTTTCTTGTACCAATTTCTAAAATGAATAATAATCGCAAAGCAATACCAGTGCAAAGAAATAATTGACTATGAACTTTCCAGAATTCATTGAAAGTGAACCATTTCCCCCAAAGCACTAAACATTACATAGTCTATTTGCACACAAATAAAACCATTTTATTGTTATTGGAATGTCCCCTTCACCCAGGAGCTTAGAAGAACATAATAAAATAAAGCAAAATGCACTGTGAACATCTTATGTTCCTTTTCATTTCTACATCTTTAATACCCACTTCAAGGCACCAATACATTTAGTATTGATTGTGATGTTATCCTGGATTCTATTATTACACGCATTTGAGAAATATTAAGTACTATCCTGTATTAGCTAAATAAAAAAAATGCAGCTTCCTTTCATGTTGTTTTGTTTGTTTTTTTACCTGGTTAGATGCGTTGTATACGATATCCCTACAGATCCCACTTATCTTACACAAATCCTTTTCAATTGTCATTCACTTCTTATGGCACTAAACACCCAAATCAGCACTCGCACATGTGCCAGATCTGCTTTGACTGTTATTTTGTGCAGCAACAAGGCCCCTGACACGAGAACAGGATGAACCACAAGGGAGAAGAAGACAAAGGTGAACATAGAGGATTGAGAAGCTACAGTATTCACTGAATGATTTCTCTGGTGTACTGACAAAAAAAGTAAAGTGAAAATGGATTCCTTAGGCTTTAGTCAACCTTTAAAATGTAGAAATACAGACTCAACAAAACAGGGCATAAGCAGAATGGATTTTCAAAGCTAGATGACGGCTTTTTCTACAAAGGCAGAAAGCACAGGGCTTTCATTAATAGATTTTATTCCCTTCAAGAGGGCTACATGATGTACATTGTACTTTCCAGTTTCCAAACAATTACTGCACCAGCAGTGATTGCTGATTAAATTAAATGAGCGAAGGCAAACATTGATCAGATGATCAATCAGGGATGTAGATGTAAGCAAGGCCTCACATTGCTTCAAAGCAAATGGCGCAGGGTTAATAGGAGGGAAGGGCAACTGAAGCCCCAGTTTAGGTTAAAATAAAGAATTCATCTGTCTTTAGTTGCGTCTTTTACATGTAAACTTAATCCCATTCCCATAGAGAAAGATTTACACAAACAATTTAGCTTCAGAATTACAAGTACCTAGTATCAAAGCTCAACAAAAGGTCTGCAACATAAAAATGATGTCAACTAGTTAATGAATTATCAAAAGCAATGAAAATGTTGTCTTTAGAAAACGGGTGACATCACAGATATAAATGTGCTCTCTTCAAGTTTAATTTAAATGGAATCTGACATCATATTCACAATGTCAGATATATAAACAAATAACTTTCACGGTAAATATAAGGACATCAACTGGTGATAATTAAAATGATTCTCTCTGTTTCTTTCATATCTTGCAGAACAACTAGTGATGAACAGACAACCTTCAAACATATTCCGTTTCCACCCCCCACAGCATAACAAAATTGGGACAGAAGAAAGAGATGTCATAAATTTGAATCAACTCCTCCTCCCAGCTAGTGTCTCTTTTCAGACATTTTGTATGCGGTGGCTGTCTTCCCCTTACCAGAAGCAGTTCTTCTGTGGCTAAAGCCTTAGCCATTGTAGGGACCGCTGTGTCCCTTCAGTTGCGTCTGGCTTAGTTGCGTCTATGCGGGTCATGTTCTGCGTTCCATATTACTGCCTTTGTTACCCAATGGGATTGGTGGTACATTCCTAATTATCTATATATTTGTTCACTTTCTAAGGGGGTATATATGCATTTATAGGTTTCAAATAGGGGAACAGTGTATATATTGACTCTAATATTATCATTGGCATAATATTAGAGCTGATATATACACTGTTCCCCTATTTGATAGGACTGTAAAAGCAACATTTGCATGGGGATATGATGACTTTATATATATATATATATTAATGAGCCATCAAATAAACTGTCTGGTGTATTGTTCACCAATAGGTCATAACACTGACTAAATACTGGACATTCTTTAAGATTAGAAGTAAAGTTTAAGTAAGAATGGCGAAGCTGTCGAACTGTCTACTAGCAAATGATAATGACAGGTTCATTGAATAGCTTTAAAAGTGGGCTGGATATGTTTCTAAAATAATACTGGTATTAATATACATATACTGTAGTCAGGGGCATCTCTAGGGTTTTTGCCATTTGAGCCAAACTTTTGAATGCCGCCCCTATGTACCACTTGGCACTAGGGTTAGGTGTACGTGGCTTCTAGGAATAGAATTCCAGAAATAAATATTTGCCTGACTGTAGTTCTGGTTGATCCAGAAAACCATTTTTCCCTTTTCAGCTGGGATTATTTTTTTTGCCTTGTTCTGGATCATCTGCTATGTAGAGATGGACGAGAACTCGAACTCAAACCCGAGTTTGAAAGGACTGGGACTTCTGGAACTATCCCGGACCAGGATTTTCGATATTTTCCAGACTTTTGATAATTAACGAACAGTCTAGGCGTGCAAATAAAATGTCTATTATACCTATCCGCAAGTAAATATTGAATATCGAATCCGCGAGTAAAATGTCTATTATACCTATACGCGGGTAAATATCGAATTATCGAATCCGCAAGTAAAATGTCTTATACCTATACGCGAGTAAATATCGAATCCGTGAGTAAAATATCTATTATACCTATACACTAGTAAATACTGAATTATCGAATCCGCGAGTAAAATGTCTATTATACCTATACGCGAGTAAATATCGAATTCTCGAATCCGCAAGTAAAATGTCTATTATCCCTATACGCGAGTAAATATTGAATATTGAATCCACGAGTAAAATGTCTATTATACCTTTACGCAAGTAAATATTGAATTCTCAAATCCGCGAGTAACATGTCTATTATACGCGGGTAAATATCGAATATCGAATCCGCAAGTAAAATCTTTACCTATACGCGAGATAATATCGAATCGTGAGTAAAATGTCTATTATACCTATACGCAAGTAAATATTGAATTCTCAAATCCGCGAGTAACATGTCTATTATACGCGGGTAAATATCGAATTATCGAATCCGCAAGTAAAATTCTTTATACCTATACGCGAGTAAATATCGAATCCGTGAGTAAAATATCATATACCTATACACTAGTAAATACTGAATTATCGAAACGCGAGTAAAATGTCTATTATACCTATACGCGAGTAAATATCGATTCTCGAATCCGCAAGTAAATGTCATATCCATATAAGGCGAGTAAATATTGAATATTGAATCCACGAGTAAAATGTCTATTATACCTTTACGCAAGTAAATATTGAATTCTCAAATCCGCGAGTAACATGTCTATTATACCTATACGTGAGTAAATATCGAATTCTTGAATCCCCGAGTCCTTCATGGGATAATTATCGAATGGTCGAGCGCGAGAGCTCGAAAGTAGCGCGCGTGAGAGTAAAATCAAGTTTTTAAAAGTCCTGGATATTCGAACGTGTTTCCCAGATCATTTCCCAGGTCCCAGAGCCATTTACATTAAGTTACCATTGATATTATAATTATATTTCATTCAAACTTTTCAAATTATTTGACTCCCATTGACTTTAATGGGTCCGTTTTCGAATTTTAGAACTCTCCACATAGTCGAACTTTCGAAAGTTCGGCCATCTCTTCTGCTATGTAGGGTTTAAGAGGAGGGTATAAAGGTTTGACTAGATGTACGTATGTCTTTATTCAACCTCAATTACTATGTTACGTTGAAGACTGTCTGCAATGCAGCCATATGGTCTAAGCCTAGCACGTTTATTAGACACTAAAATTAGATGTCAATTGGTCAGCTAGAGCTTCTTTTGGACTGAAAGTCCCGAAGTCCATTATGTGAAGTTAAAATGAAAACATGATTTCCTGTACAGTGTTTACCATCTTCATAGTTTTATTTTATTTTTGCTCAGCCAGGATTGCTTTGTTATTTCCAAATTTCCCATCCTGATGAGGGCAATGGCCGAAATGCATTGAAGTTTGTTGTGAACAATAATTAAAGGAGAACTAAAGTCCCAAGACAACATTGTCCCAATAGAGAGAGCACATTCACAAACACACAACAAGCTGTGTCTCATGTCTCCCTTTGCTGTGCATGCTGGGTGATTTATGAATATAACCTGTGTGTACTAAGGGTCAGCTCCCATAATTCACCTTATCTGGGAACACCCAGCTAAGTGTGCACCGGACACTTCACAGGAAACTGCAGTTTTGCTTCCTAGAAGCTGACAGCCAATCATGTTACAGCTCAGAGATCCCTCCCTCTGACACAGAACACAGATATCAGTGCAGTTTTTGTGTAAACACATTAGAAATGCTCCTGTCCCTAACAATGATAAATTCCTATGCTTTTCATACAAAAAAACCCTAATCTTTGCAGTGTATGTCTGCTTGCTAGCACGGATGAAAGAAACAGAACATTTAACATTTCAGCAAAAAATAAAAGTAAGTATGGGGAATCAAACCAGCAACCTTCTATTCTGTGTCTTTCTAAAAAGAAAGCTTTCTACCTCTATGCCACATGGGCTAATAAGTAAATGAACACATAATAAAAACAAAATAGGGAACATGGGGAATCAAACCTGTGTCCCAATAGTCTGATTTTTTCCCTAAACCCAGCACTTTAGCAGAACACGCCACAGGTGAACGCTCAATCGATAGAAGTAAATGCAAGTAAAATCAGTTCACTATTTTGTATTGCTACTGGAAGACTGTCAGCAATTGACATGTGTTGGTACATAATTAACAGAGCTGCTATATGTAAAGTTTGAACATATGTAGAAACTTCATATTTTTCTAGAAACATGGAAACAAACAAAAAAAGCATAAACTCAGGCAGTAGACTATGTTATATTGTCTCATAAGAAAACTAGGGGATTTGAACTTGTGACTTCTTGTTCCTAAACACACAGCATTTACATGGTGCGCCACCATCAACTCAACTGTGATCACAGGTACATTTAGAAAGTTTCACTAGAAAGAGATGCTAGAAACTCTGCACATAGAGACAGTGAATGCTGGGGTCAGGGGGCGTGGCTCTTTGAAGCCAACATGGGCTATGAGCTGTACTGGCAACAACATGGAAGCCTCCTTTGTTACAGAATCTATTACTTATATCTACTAAATGCAAATAACTAGAGAAAAATCTTTCAACGTGTAGTATTCTGGGCAGAAAAACTTTCACATTAGGATTTGAAAAAACTAAGCTTAGTTCTCCTTTAAAGAACATTTATTAATAAGATCCTGGAGTTCTCCCTGGAGGGGCATATTATCCTCTCGTCAAGAGTGCGGGATACTTGACACACACACACACACACACACACACACACACACACACACACACACACACACATATAATTTGTCCAAAATAACTATATATAAGCTCATTTTTACATGTCTAAACAAACTCAAGCATGTCTGCACAATGTAAATCATACCTCTACTGCGTGTGCTACAAAAAAATTCTCACCATGGCTGGATATTAATATGTTTTAGATATCCGAGTGCAGATACCACAGGAGGGGTTTTTGATGAAAAGTTAAAAGTGTTTTTTCCTTGTTGATTTTAGGATATTTTATAAAAGGTGTATTAGGGCTACCTAATAACTAATAGCATTGTAAATGGCCTGCATCAGACCATCATTCAAGAGCTTTAGGGCCGTATTTATAAAGTCACGGTATCACTAAAAAGCTATACCGTGCCGTTAACGATCGGTAAAACAACCGTTAAACCGATAGTTAATTCCAATCGGTTTAATGATCGTTAATTTTTGAGCGTTAATCTCCGATCGGTAGTAAGCAGTACCAATCGTAAATCTACGATAATGAAATCGGAGATTTACGATCCCCATAGAATACCATTGCGGTAGTTTGCTACCGCACAATATTCTACGACTGAATGTTCGGTAATTACCGAATGTTCAGTCGGAAATGTACGATCGCGATTTAGGACTGCAATCGTACATTAACCCGCGGTATCGCTAAAAAACAATACCACAGCTTTATAAATACGGCCCTTAATGGCAAAGGCTTTATAAGTGTGTTCTACACACTGCCACATACACAGCCTTGTTCAAGAATTCAAAAAGTTGCCTGAGCGGTTAATTTGCCTCAACCAATGATGGAACCTTTTTACTTAGAAAATATTTTACAACTTGGTTGTAGCAGATTAAGAACTTCTTATACTATATATATCCTTTTATTGCCATTTCCAGTTTGTCTCTGCAAAGTGGATAGCAGTGGCCTCTATTTATACCTTGAGTAGTTCCCATCTGCTCCCTGATTTTGTCTACAATCTGCATTCTAAATATGACGTCTGCAGTCATCCTTAATAGCCTTTGAGTTAAAAGTTGGGGTGAGGTCATATGTAGATTTGCAGATGTACAGTGAACCTGCTCCACCTGGGGCTTATATTTCCTATTCATAATTGTCGTTTATTTATTTTCAAGAAAACAGGATTGTGAATTTTAAATTTTTTTTTTTTTATTTATTTATTTTTTTAATTTAAAATATTTTTCACTGCAACATAAAGCAGAACTTATGATGAAATGTACATTAATAAGCCTAAGGCGATTCTATAATTCATTTCAGATAGATTCAAACACTGAATCTATCTAATGTCTTATAAGTGTCCATCCAGCATACACCTGCTGCATCTATTCCTATTATCTGTAATGATGCAGGTTTCTGTTTTTTCCTTAGCTTTCTCTGTTCCTCTATTCCTTTCACTTCTATGTCAGACAGTAGTGGGGCACAGAACACACAATGGGGGAGATTTAGAACAAGCCACTAATGCAGGCTGTTCTTCTTTAAGTCACACTAACACATTAGCGAACCGTTATTGTGACTTCATGAATGGAACATCGGCAGCTGCACCAATTTTTGCAAAATTTAATATTGATATTGCAGCACATTGATCAGGACTTCGATGCCCTGACGAAGTC
The DNA here is from genome assembly GCA_019447015.1 of Hymenochirus boettgeri. Classification (NCBI taxonomy): domain Eukaryota; kingdom Metazoa; phylum Chordata; class Amphibia; order Anura; family Pipidae; genus Hymenochirus; species Hymenochirus boettgeri. The sequence goes on from CM033472.1 coordinate 173,209,434, forward strand.
ACGTGATCAGGTGACGAGGAATCGCGAGTTTGTATGATCGCTCGTACAGCAATGTGGCTGATAGCAGTAACAGACCTGGAGTACTGGTTTAAGGCTATGGTAATGTATGCATTTAAGTTGTATTTAAGGGGAGAGCTCCTGGGAGTATAGGGAGGGATACCCGAACCTGAATACTATTGTATGTGTAACTAGGTGCTCATATTAGGTGCAGCCGTTTTATGCCTATTATTCCTTATAAGTGTAAGGCGATAGTAAAATGGGGTACTTAATTGCTTTAGAGACTGTCAGCCTTACCCAAATTCTATGCACAAGACTCTTTTTTATCAGGAGTGGGCCCCTCGCAGATGTTGGAGGAAGGGTGTTGTTGGTAGAAGGCACTGAACGGGAACCAGTGGTTCTTGAACTTAGTAACCTATTTATTAACAGAACAATATTAATAAGGCATTGCAATTAGCAAAATAGAGGTGACATAGCATGGCACCTATATCACATAAATACTCACAAACCAGAGGAATTGGAAACAGCATAAATAACAATCAGCTTGTAAATGCCACCCCAGCTCTCAGGTGACTGTAGTAGAATCTTCTACCCCTATGTCTGTGCTTATTCTTAGGTGGTATACCCAGGACTCTAGTCCTTAGTAAATCTCCTTGTTGGAGCTCCGGCTGTTCACTAGCTACCCTATTCCTATCTATCACTCCTGGAGTGATCTATAACAAAATCTAATCTCACATTAACTGGACCTGTCTGTTATCTAGGTCCCAGGCTCATCCCCTCTCCTCTGGGGAAACTAGTGACTCTATATATATGTATATATGATTTATGTCTTGGCTTATGCATTCTTATACATATTTTTAAACGTGTGTGTTGGTTTTAGGGGGTAGGTTGTGTATTTGATAGACACCAGGGTTAATACTCAGGGCCACATCTACCATTAGGCAGAGTGAGACATTTGTCTCAGGTGGCACCCCTGCACTGAAGAAGAAAGGCGGCAGACAGGCAGTGGTGAAAAAAAAATGTTTTTTCCCTTGACCGGTCATGAAAAAAAAGGAATTTTCCTTAGTAACAGAAATGATGTTGTTAAAATAATTTTATATATTTAGCTTAGCTTTAGTTAGTTTGTTAGGAAAAGGTTACACTAGTTGGGTTAGTTAGAGCCGTGCTGAAAGAGTCACAAAACAGCAGCTTCCCAGCACGCCTGGAAATAATCAAGGCTCAGGCAGCAGAAACCCTAGAAGTGCCCCTGTTAATACTGGTTAAGCATAATTATAAAAGAGCAAGAATGATGATATGGCACTACCCACATGATATTGTATATATCAAAGGGTAAGTTATCTGATCTGACCAAATATCTATAGGTATCATCAGGACTTTATATTGCCAGATTAAATTCAGCTATACCTATCAGGATTTCCCAATGGCTTGCTACTCTGGCTAAATCTCCCCTTATGTCAAAACACTTTATTGCATTCTTAATGTGTAACAATGACGTATTTTGAATAACTTTCAATAAAACGAGTTTAAAAAAAAAATCTCCTCGTTTCCAATAATAGCACTTTGCACACGATTCCATACGCTTTAAGATTATGCTATGTAGCCCAAAACTTAACTTCAATTTATTTGGGATATAAACCCTTATGACAGAGTACATCTTCCCCCCACTCCTGAGATGCACTTACTGTTACAAAATACTAGAGTTACTCCCCCTTTACATCTGCAAGTAGCAGGTTTCAATAACACCAAAAAAATCAGAACAATTCCTCCACAAGGCAGATTTCATAGGTGGGAGAGGGAACTAAGTAATATTTGGAATTAGCAGAATGTAATCAGGCTTATTTATCATTTAGTTTCTGGTCCCCATTAATTATGCATGCAGCAATATTTTTTCCTATTTAAATTTTCAATCATTTAACAGGCGGGGAAATCCCCACACAACTCTCGATAGAGATAGATAGACAGACAGACAGACAGACAGACAGACAGACAGACAGACAGACAGATAGATAGATAGATAGATAGATAGATAGATAGATAGAATAAATGTGTGCTCTCTACCATCAAAAGTTCAGTTTGCCTGGGTGCTGCAGTATATGGTTCATATGCATCCAACAAAGTAAAATTCCAGGGCACTCGCCCTTTTATTTCATGTGCAAAGAAACAGTAAGCAACGTTTCAGTCACCTTCTCAGACCTTTTTCAAGCCATAACTTGAGAAAGGTCTGAAAAGGTGTTTGAAACGTTGCTATCTGTTTCTTTGCACATGAAATAAAAGATTTTGATTTGCACAAGGTCTGCGAGTGCCCTGGAATGATAATTAACATATGAGGAAATGACATTTAAGTACATAGATTACAAAATTCATTAAAGGGTATGTCCACCCTTAAATGTAATTTTTAATATGCTGTTCCCCCATGTCTCCCAGCCCCAACCGCGTAATTTTCAGAAAGCCCCCTCAGACTCTTACTTACCTCTCCTCTTTCCTCCGCTGCGCTCCCGGCCTTCTGCTTGCAAGAAAATGCAAGCAGAGGGGCAGGACCGGCAGTCGCGTCTGTGATTGGCTGAGCGGCAGCCAATCACGGATGCGGCTGCCGGTCATTCAGTGCAGCGGAGGAAAGAGGAGAGGTAAGTAAGAGTTTGGGGAGCTTTTTGAAAATAAAAAATATGCGGTTGGGGCTGGGAGACATAGGGGAACAACATATTAAAGGGGTTTTATGCTAGGGGGAGGGATAGTAGAACGGGAGGGAGAGGGAGGGAGAGGGAGGGGGAGGGAGGGGGAGGGGGGAGAAGGGCTGCAGTACGCATGGCAAATATCTACCGGAGGCAAGGTAGCAGGCAGAGCCCTATATGGACTCTGCTAGCCTCCTGGTGGGCAGTTTTTGGGACTTGGGGGGGGGACTACAGGCGAACCCTATGGAGCTGGGATGTGAGGTAAGGATTAAACTACACTACATGGTGGGGCCAGTAGTTGGGGGGATTATAGTTTTGGGGGTGGACATGCCCTTTAAAATGTTGTATTTTTAATATCTATAATACTTAAAGAGTCACTATACTCACCGAAACAACTTTACATTTTCTGAAACTACAATTTGTGACAAGTAAAATGGTGGTACTCACATGTTTATCTGTGCTTGCTTTGTCATTAAATTATTAATGTTTAGTGAGTACTCTTAATTCCCCCCACCCTCCCTTACTCACTGCCTCCTTTTAGTGTCTGCGACACTTATGTGTTCTGCACAGCCTCTTCATGGACACTGCTCTGCTTACACATCTCCCCCTCCCTCCCACCTGCTGTCTTTTCTCTGCTGATTCTCTTAAATGTTGCAGAAAATGTGCTGGCAGGCAGCCAAAGAGGTCAAGCATGAGTTACATGTTATAATTTCTGCTTCTGGAGTGACAGGTCTTTCCCTGTAAATGCTGTGATTAAAATGATGATTTCTCAGAATCTACTGCTCAGATATAAAATCTGAAAAAAGTTTCGGAGAAGTGTAATATTGCTGTATCTAAAAAATTTTTAGATTAAAGATACCCTTTTATCATTTTAATACTTTATTGCAGTACCAACTCTCAACTCTAATAAGCAGTGTTTTTTTTATTGGCAATAATGCAGCATTCTAATTTATGCAGCAGGTAAAACAGCAGATAATGTTTTAAACGCAGTAGATTTGGACCACAAAATATATAACCCATAAGGTACAACCTAATTGTCTTAAAGGGCATCTATACTGAAAAACAGGTTATTTTAAATTGACCATAAGTGAAAACTATAATTGTTCCCAACCACAACTGTATCATTTTTTTGTTGATCTGCCCCCTATTTCTTTAGATATCCAATCTAAAACTACTTATATTTCAGCTGTCAATCAAGTTCCTTGCTCTAAAAAACTATTCTTCTGTAAGTAGTTTTACTGTAGCCGGAATGGTGACAGAGTTTTGACAGTTGGAATGCTGTATGCTGTGTGCAGGCTTGACAGTTGGTTTGTGGGGAAAAAGTCAGGTTGGGTGGAAGTGAGAGTGGTTAAAAGAGGGAGGGGGGATACTGCTCCTAAACAAAATGTGTGCTGGATTGAAGGCATGCAGCAACATACGCCAATCAGAGCAAGTGCTACTTACATGTATTCAATTATAGATTAAGATGAGGCAAAGTAATTTTTTCAGTATAGTGTCTCTTTAATAGTAGGGTGTGGGATGGGTAGTTGTCCTTTAATATTGTTAGAAAGTGCTTCATACAACAGTGAGCTGGATTTAGAGATTGTTTTTGTACTAGTATTTAGTGGCACAGTCTGTAAGAAACTGTGGGTTTGAGAAATATTGAATTCAATGACCATAAACCTTTTTGTTTTTTCTTTAAGGGTAATCACTTGATTCATTGATATTCTATTCGTTCCCAAACAATAAATCTAAAATGCAATGAGAAGCAAAAACACTCATGTTTATCTCAAAGTATAAATATTTTGTGATTTATTATCTTAAACAGCTAACAAATAGTAAAGCAGAAATATTACCATATGATAACTTTAATGCAATAATCTTTCTGTATCTGTTAAAACAGATGATTCGTTTTGAGGACTGGGAAGTTTGGAAGTTTTTGTTTGGCGTGCTCAGCAAGAGTTATGTGCTGGCATGAAGGAATACAGCCACCCTCATTGCTATCTCAGGATTAAAGGGCAAATTGCTCATAAATATGTATAAGGCTGTATACATACCATGCAATTATTCAGCCAGATTGAACGATAGTTCACTGTATTTGTTGATTGTGGTGAAAAAATTGCACGGCTTTTTGGTGGCCTGCGACCGACGTCCGACCATTTGTTCTTCTGAACTGGACGAATGGGAGTTCGGACATGTCGAAAAACCACAGCCAAACATCACAAACTTATGACCACAAACTTTTGCCGCAACCAACAGTCCTTCGTCCTGACCGACAAGTCGCATGGTCAGGATGAACGAACCTATACTGTGTACCCACCTTAAGGGACGATCACAATTACACAAACCTTAGCCAAACAAAACTATTTCTCTTCACTCATATCTACACAATCTCATAACTTCAAACAGCTCTTCAAAGTTTTTAAAGGACAACAATACCAAAAAAATAACATCACCCCCATTACATGTCCACTCTTCAAGCAGCTAAAATCACTTACTCACATTTACAGATGTGCTGCCCTCCCTTAGATATCACACAGCAAAATGAGTGCTAAAAGCCCGTCCTTCTAGAGAGCCCAGGGCCGTGATTAACATATCACTTGTGATTGGCTGGTGGGAATGTCTTTTACAACCTCGCTCCTCCTCCTCCTCTGCCAGTTAAACAAACTTGAAAAGTCCTGTTATTAGGATACAGCTTACATAATATAGCTGATCAAGGATGGGTGGAGGAGTTTTTTTTCGCATGCTAGCTTTGAGTTAGCAGACAGTTACAGGCAGACAGAATTTTTATGCCCCCTTCACAGCATGGCTAATTGAAGGCAAAGAAAGGCTCGAAATCAGGGAAAAAATGTATGGGGAGGGCTGCATACCTTTACTCTTTTTAAAGCAATTGAGGCAATACTCCCTGCTCTGTCCGTCACCTCCTCCGCCTACTCCCTGTTTATCAGCTGATGTAATAGCTTCATATATTTCACAGAAAAAATCAAACACATCAGAAATAGATTTCCTGCTCACCCTAGCCCCTCCCTATAGCTTCCAACCACTACCACTGCACCGCCTTTCCTCCCTTTATTGTTCACCCCCTCTATCTATACCCCTACCACTGCATTGACTACCCTCCCTTTATTGGCTACTCCCTCTACTTGCCCCTTAATGTGCTTCATCACTATTACCGAACAGGAACTCTTATCTCTCCTATCCCGGACACGTCTCACCACCTGTTCCCTTGACCTTATCTCCTCTTATCTCATTCCCCACCTCTCCTCTTCCTTCATACCAGCTCTAACCTCTCTCTTTAACTTGTCCCTATCCACTGGTAATTTTCAGGGTATCCCCTATACTTAAAAAAATTCTCCCTGGACCCGTCCTCTCTTTCCAGCTTCCAGCCTGTCTCCCTAAATCTCCATCTCCCCATGTCTGTTGCCTGGGAAGAAAACTTGATTCAGGTCTTATCTTCAAATCCCATTTCAATTTGCTTTCCATCTCCTGTTGGCTCCAACTTAAAAACATCTCCTGCATTCGAAGCTACAAAAATCCTAGTCCATGCCCTAATCAAATCCTAGCTAGACTGCTGCAAAACACTTGTGTGGTTTACCAAACAACCGCCTGGCACCACTTCACAATCCATCCTCAACTCTGCTGCCGGCTCATTCACTTCACTTCTTGCTTCTCTAATGCCTCTCCTCTCTGTCAGTCCCTCTACTGGCTGGCCATTACACAAAGGATCCAGTTCAAGTTGCTAAGCCTACCCTTTAAAGAACTATCCAACACAGTCCCTCCATATATCTCAGAGCTGATCCACTGATACCATCCTAGACGCAACCTCGGCTCTACAAATTATATCCTCCTCTCATCCACCCTTGTCACCTCTTCCCATACCCGCATTCAGGACTTTTTTTGTGCTGTCCCTCTGCTCTGGATTTCATTTCTTCCGTCTGTCCATCATTCACCATCTCTTAATACCTTCAAACATAACCTTAAAACCCACCTCTTCAGGCAAGCATATAACTTTGCCTAGACATTAGCCCTCTTACTGACCCATCCTAATCCTAACCGCCTCTACCATTCCACTGCCAATATATTTACAGCAGGGATAGGCAACCTGTAGATCTCCGGATGTTTAAAAACTACAACTCCCAGAATTCACTAACTACAGAGTGCTTGTAGAAAAATGCTGACAGTTGTAGTTTTCAAATATCTGGAGATCTACTGGTTACTTATCCTTGATATACAGCCTACCGATTCCCATCACCTTATGTCTCAACCCCATTTCCTCTAGACTCTTTGGGCAGGGTCCTTTCTCCTATAGTATCATGGTATTGCTGTAGGTAACTCTGTGTAATTATATTATGTATTACCTGTGTATGTAATATGTATGACTTTGTATAATATGTATTACCCTGTATGTAATGTATGATTATTTAATTGTAAAGTACCACATAAGATTTTGGCGCTTTATAAATCAATAATAATAATATTTTCTAATAATTATTGATGTAATAATAACAATTTCCCTAATAATATTTTGCCTTTAGAGGCAGTTCCGAGGTTATGAACAAAGTCTGTTTTTAAGAAGGTGTCGAATTTGTACATAAATCAGAGAACCATTACAGAACATTGAGGCTGATGCAATAAGACCAAGACATTGAGTGAAGGTCTGGGGGATTCCAGGACTATTCGTAACTATGGAATCATTTATATGAGTTGTGAAAAGCAAAGTATGAATTGTCTGTGAAATTGGGAAATTCGTTGCCCAGGGATTTTTGACTATTTACTTTTTAAACTGGGTCTCTTGTTTCCATTTAACAGAAGTCTATAAACTTAGCAATAACTGTAAACCTGAACATCACCACTATTTGCTATAATGATGGTGTCTGGGAAATGCCTTTAAAAGATAATTCTCAGGAACGTTAAGTACAAACATTAGAGTAAAATAAAGTCAGCATGAATTCCTTTGAACAAAGTACATCTATCTCTGTTGGCCTCTGGTAAATTGACCATTTAAAATCACATTAAATGCCCCAGCTCAGAAGTTCCTGGCCATCACCCTGAACATTCTTTGTGAAAACTCTTTTCATAAATAAGGTACAAAGGAAGCAGGTTTATAGAGGGTTTTGTATTCCCAGTTGCTCATTGCCCCTTGCACAGCTAGAAATATTTAACAGCATACTTTATTATAAAAGTCGATGAACAGAAAGTCAAATCTTTATACTGTACATATCTTTTTAAAAACTACAGCGAATGGCAGCCATACACTTATTATACATTTGATAAATTTAATGTTAGATCATCAATTCTACCAAAGGTCCAACCTGCAGCCCTCCAGTTGTTTAAAAAATTACAACTCCCATCATTCTTCCACTGCATAAGAAGCCAAGGAATTCTGGGAGTTGTAGTTTTCAAACACCTGGAGGACCACAGGTTGGACATGGCATTTATGCAATGGAATGGCATTCATGCAATGTTTCATTTTGAGATTGAAAGTCGACTGTCAGTCTGATGTCGCAAGGACCCTTACGCAAATAGCCTTGGAAGGTAACTTTATGGTGCAGATACTGTACATCAGACTCTCGATTCAAAAGTTTTTATTTGGTCACTTAAGTCTCCAAACTCCTGACTAGTGATGGCCCAGTTCGCAGATCCGAACCCCCAGATCTGTGGCGGATTTACCACGTTCGCAAAAGGTGGATATCGCGGATTTTCCGGTTTTCTGCCTTCCGAACTTTTCCAAAACGCTTTTTCGAAAATTTTCGAAATTTTAAGGATTTCTCATATTTTCGAAAATACGGGAAAATACGAGAAATCCTCGTAAATTCAAAATTTCGCGGATTTTTCAAAAAAAAATTTACGCACATTTTCAGGTCCGTATTTTCGAAGAATCCTCGTATTTTCGAAAAATCCCGTATTTTCAAAGAATCCTCGTTTTTTCGAACAACGGATTTTGCCGAACTTTTATTTTAATAGGTTTTAATGGGTCCGCTCGTGGATTTTCGAATTTTCGAATTTTTTCGGAAAAATTCGCGGATCCACGAGCAGACCAGATTTTGCGCAGTTCGGACATCATTTAGAGAACTAGAGTACTATTAAAGTAAAATGGGCAAATGCGTACTTGTTTTAGTAACCCATATCAACTTAGAGCATTTGCTGCACAATGGCAGTAACATAAACAATGAAGCAAACTTCTTACTGGCTTATCCTATTCTAATCCTATTTCATAATTCCCTGTCTGTTAGGCAGCTATACAAAGTGGCAGCGCTACACTGGGGCACGTGCCCCAGTTCACAGAAGCAGTGCCCCCCTTCCAAACCATACCCATTTTGGCCCTTTAATATCTTTCGTGTGGGATAACGAGCTAGGTAGTAGTGGTTAGTAGGCTGCCAAGGGGGTGGGGTGGGTGAGTGTGACTCACGCTCACCTTGAGGAGCCGCCGTTCGTATTGTCCAATGAGAGAGAGAGAGCATGCCAGTGACGTCACTGTGCATGATTTCACACCTGGTTGCTGTTTGTCTGATGTCTCTACTCTGGCTAGGGGCTTACCTCTGCGGTGCTGCACAGAGTCGGCTTTGTGTCCAATCCATCCAGAAAAGTAAAGGTGATCCTCTGCACTCGTCCACCCGTGGGTGCCCACTCCTCCAGATAGTCCAACCCTTAATGGACATATATCAATTGGAAACAGCAAAAAAGCGAGGGTCGCACTCCAAAGTAAATTAATATATGTGTGGTTTAAAATAAATTCAAGTTAATTTACTTTGGAGTGCGACCCTCGCTTTTTTGCTGTTTCCAATCCATCCAGACTCTGTTAGTGGCACACAGGTCCGGGGATGCTCCATTTATTTCAGTGAGTACTAACTGAAATATAATTACATTTATGATTTATTTTAATTCATTGTTCATCACCCATGCCTGCTGGTGTTGTTGTTGAAGAGCCAGTCAGTAGGCTGTGTGTTAGTGGATCTCTGTCTTCCCACATCTATCTATCTATCTATCTATCTATCTATCTATCTATCTATCTATCTATCTATCTCTATATCTATCTCTATCTATGTATCTCTATATCTATCTCTATCTATGTATCTCTATACTCTATCTATGTATCTCTATATCATCTATCTATCTATTTCCATATCTATCTATCTATCTATCTATCTATCTATCTATCTATCTATCTATCTATCTATCTATCTATCATCTATCTATCTATCTATCTATCTATCTATCTATCTATCTATCTCTCTCTCTATCTCCATATCTAACTAATTATTTGGCTATCTGACTGAACATAAGATTAGATAGATCTATATGGAGATTGATAGATAGATAGAAAGACAGACAGAAATAGAAAGACAGATATATAGATGGACAGACAGCGGAATGGCCCTGTAAGTAGCCAGGCAATGCTCTTCAACTTCTGTAGTAGTTTAATCCTATAAACTTCTCTGTTAAAAACTCACACAGTTAAACTGTAAGGTGTGTAATAGCTGTTCGTGCACCTTACATTATACTGACAAAGATTATTACAAGGAGATTCAATAAAAATTCTTATCATTAAAAATGGTGCTAATTTTGCCCCAACCAATCAGATCTTATTCAACATTTGAAAGCTAACATCCGATTGGTTGAGGCAAAATTAGCACCATTTTAAACGATAAGAACTTTTATTGAATAACCCTGTTAGTGTTTTTTAATGTGCCCGATTTGTTAGCCTTTGTGCCCATGTTGTGCCCCCGGAAAACTCTGGAGCTGGAGACGCCACTGGCTATACATCAGAAACTGCAAAGCCGACATTTTTAGATATAAATAATCATGTAAAAATTTTAAGTTAAAGTATTTTAATTTTGCATTGACAAACAGAAAAAAACAAGTATGTAATCTCATGTTGGCCAATACAGTAATTTCCCCTGTCGGCATCAGTTTCATTGATATCTAATGCAAGAATGGCTGCTGGTCTTTAAGGGTGCATTGTTTACATGCATGTCTATTTTGGTTTGGTGCAGTACAGAGGGATAATCTATATCCCCATGTAGTATTCTAATCTCAGCGCTCATTCTGTCAAACCACAGCATAAATGGTAATGATTGCTGGTACCTGATTTTCTGGAGTTCCAATTCAGAGCATAATATTTATTCCAGATTTAAGAACCTGCAGTTAAACAAAAATAAATCTGCAACGGCACAAAAAAGGAGCTTGTAACTATATTATTTTATGCTCCGAATTTACTCTGAAATTAATGAACTGTAGACAAAGAAAAAGCAGAAGGAACAGAGCTTTCCAGTTTAAATTCCCAACCCTGGCTAATCATTTTTTAAACAATATGCAATTAGAGTTTACGCTACCAGGGATCATGTATGTGATTTAGCCAGGAAATGATGAGTTTCAGCAGTTGGTTTCCAGAGATTATAGCACAGTTTTTCAGGTATCACATTCTACTGACAGTCTGACACTGCTACCAACAAGATAAAGATTAGCGCAAGAGGCTTAAGATCATTTCCCAACAACCTTACAGCAGGACACAATCACAGGAGAACAGGAGAACTTGTCAAAAATGACTGATCTACCTATGCTTATTTGACAATATCTGATTTCTTTTTGGCGCCGAAGGCTTGAGACTTGCTCTGCTGAAAGCCATGGCTAACAGTATTCCTCGGCTCGATTTAGATGCCCAGGGAAATGAGTGCAAGGAAAATCATCTAACTTGGGTCTGAGAAAGGATTTTATACTTATGCAACTTGCAGTATGTTCCTCCAATGTGTGTTATTAGAGTTGTATCATTGGTGTTCTGTTCAAGCTTCTGGGGGAAAATTAGTTCATTAAAGACTTCCACACATGAAATACAGAACTGTCCCAACAGTTTTCATAGACTTCTTAGATTGTAAGCTCTTTAGGACAGGGATTTTTTTCGTGTAAAGCCACACCACACGTATTTTATACTATGTATGACGTTATTCATGTAATTTTAATTCATCTTTTTTATTACTTGCACTTTCCCCCTTGTTTGTATACATACAACGCTGCATACTCGAGTGCTGCTTTAAAAATAAAATTAGACATACTTCCCGCAAACACGTGGCTATTTTACAGAGAGGAATTAGAACATTTTCTATACCTGTTGAATGTAGTTAAGATTAATGTACAGAACAAAATTAGTAATAGGAAAAGTTATTGTAAAAGGGAATCTTTTAAAGCAACTGGTATGCAAGTTATAGTTAATAATACCACCAAACAGACCCTAACAGCACCCAAGAGCCGCACATTCTACTAGCCATACCTATAGCTACTGATAGTTTATGAAGTTCAGTGATTTTATAGGGCTAAGCAATTAACTGTACTTTATCTTTAATTGAGTATAGGGAACCCTGTGTGATCTAAATATAGCTATAATTGAAGATGAGAGTAAAATTCACACATGTATGTTCCCATAGCGACAGCAATCTATGCTTCGTCTATTTTAAAACCCATCGTTAAGTTATAACAGTGAAATAAAAGATAACATACATAAATTACTAATAGTACTAATAGATTATGTGAAATATTTGTTTTAATATAACAGTCCATCAGGTAAAGTTTCTTATGTTTATTAGCAACCTGGCCGACATTTCCAATGTGCACCACCTGATTATTCTACTGCCCTCAGTCTCCTCCCCATTCATTTTAAATATGTGGGGCTATAAGCGTCTGATCTTTACTTATTACAAGACAATTTATACTATGTTCCAGTGTCATTACAGAAGCAATAAAGTAGCTAGGAATGAGGCTGCTATCCTGGGAAATCAAGCAATGCATAGGAAGAATGTGATGTGCTGACTTTGCAGGTGTTAACTCACTTAATGCCAGACTGGGTAGAAATGTATTTTTTTCCTGGTACTAAATGCATTGTATGTTAATACTAAAAGCAAGAAACCAATGTAACGTGTAACATAATCACAGATGAAAATGTAAACCATTATAATCTGATAGAATGAAAAGAAGAATTAGATGCATGGAAACAATGTTTTAACATAGTTTAAAAATAAGTTAAGTACCCATGAGCATAAACTACACTGGGGCAAAAATATTGAGAATGGCTAGCTGCAGTTTCCATTGGGTTCTATCTATTGGTTTATAGAGCTTTAAGTTTCCTTTGGGTTTGAATAAATAAAGCACAGTGGGGCTTATTTCTAGGGGGCAATGGGATAAAGGGCTCTTCATTGTGATGTAATATTGGGTTAGCATAATTTTTTCACAGGTTTTTTTTGGAAACAGTGTAGCGCTGCAGATTCAATGAAATGCAACTTGTGATTTTCCCAACTAGGTATCATGAAACTTCACTTCTATTGAATCAGCCTGTCATTTTACCTTCCATGCTCCCATGTTGCAGTAACCATCGTAAAGTGATTACTGCATCCCAGAAATGTGGAAGAGGTATAATATATTTTTATGAGCAAACCTAGTAAATGGGAGATTTGAATGATCAGTATGTAAGGGCACTGATCCAGGTACAGATGCCTTAAAGATCTGAGATAAGATGCAGCCTGTTAGAGTTAGTCAGACTGACAACACAATGGGACATGGAGCGCAATAAGTGTTTTCTATTGTTTAGAATATTCATAATGCATTGGCTGCTTTATTTTGTCTGATTAAATAATCAGAAAAGAAAGTTCCAATGGAAAATCTGCCTTGCTGTAAATAAGTGACTATTATTGATAATGATAGATTATAGATAGACAGACAGATGATAGATAGATAGATAGATAGATAAAGATAGATAGATAGATAGACAATCTTTCCCAGACAGGAATGTTATATAACAACTGTGAGCCATCTACATTTGTAGGTGCTGCACAGATCATCTACAACTGATAGATGTGACAATTAGGTTATACCAGTAGTTAATACATTAATACAATTCTATAGGTTATAAAAAGATAAAACAATATGAGATACTGACAGTGACTGGGAATTTGCAGAGTTTGTTTTTTTTTCTGTCAAAAAAGCATTTCATTAAGCAATGAATCAATATTTACACTCCTCCAGCTGCTGCTGCTCTAAGCGGTTTTAACCATAAACTGCCTTTTATTTTATTGTTTCTCCTTACATTACAGCATTGAAAGTTAAGAGTAAAGTGATACATTGCATTTGTATCTTCAGTTCAATGCAAAATCTATGCAAAAAAAAATATCTTCACCTACATTTCCACTAATGCTAATCATTGGCATAACAAATCTTTATTAATAAAGAGAAGAACACAACATTTCTCCCTGTTATAGGGCAATAGTAAGATAATAAGGCACTAGTATCATTATAGGGCAATGCCACAAAGGGATCCTGGGTTCCTCCTTTACTATATTGTATGATAAACATGAAGCATGGCAGAGAGGGAGGAAGTTCAGTTTTTAGACCAGGAAGAAACATTTGGGGTTAAAAATAAACAGCAAGTATTGGATCATATAGGGAGGTTAAGTATCATAAACCCTCACTACTGCCCATTCACTTCCCCTCTTTCCATTCTGGCTACTGACATCCTTGCCTTCTTCATCCATTCATAAAACTGCAAATACCTTAGTTGAATGTTGATTTAAACCAGTTACAGCTCAGTCCCACCCCACACACTGACACAGATTAGCAGCTGGGGATGGATCAGCTACTGCTGCTGTCTGACTGCTGTCCAAGGTGCTGAATGAGACTGTGTTCATCTCCCCAAACCCACAACTACATAGAAACTCACCAGGCTGTTCAGTGTGATGGGGATGGAGTGGGATACAGTGGGGAGAGGGGGGTGTTCAGCTTCTCCTGCACAATCCACCGGAATGAGGATGTAGAGTGTCAGCAGGGATCTCGTTCGAGGCTCTCTCGGTTCTGTCTGATCTCAGTGCACAGGGTAACCGTTACTGATCCTGATGTGGTTCATCGGAGTGCAAAAAAGCGATGCTGTCATATATCTCTCTCCCTCCTGGCCCCCCATCAGCTGTGCCCAGTCTACCGTGGCCCCCTAGTGGACAAATACAGACTAACAATGTGAACGCTGCTGGTGAAGTTAAACGTTCAGAGCTTAGAAGAGCAGCACGTCCACTTACAGTGTAGTTACAGGACTCTAGGCAATGTCAGCCAGATATAAATGTAAGTGTCGGGGAAATTAATGCTTAGTTTATGTCAGTCACACCACACCTTACCATCTACAATCTTATCAATATTGTGTCATTATATATTCAGCTGGGCCCACATTTAGGAAGTAAGAATGTACAACCAATCCCATGATACTGGGAGTATTAAAGGGCAAGTCCAAAATGAAAACTTACATACAGGTAAATCACCCCCCAAAACCCTAAATGGTAATAGTTTGAAATCTGAAATATATAAGTCTAACCTGAAATCCTGCACAATGTCCTGTTTCCCCTGTTTCTGCTTCCTGGTTCTTCCAGTTAGAAACTGTCAGTTATGGATTTGACAGTTGACATCGCTGCCAATGGCTGAATGTTAATCCCTTCTTCTGAGCATGCCCAGGCTCAGTACAGGTTTAGTACAGGTACTTAATTGCTCAGTTTCCATGAGGCCTCCAGAAGCATAGCAGGCATACAGTAATTAATTCACAGGACAAACTATGATATATCAACATATTGTAAAGAGGCCATTCTTTCTAAATGATGTTCTTATGAGGGTGGAGTTGTCCTTTAAAGGTTGAGTAATTCACTAACAGTTCATTAAAAGCAATGCCTATGGATCTCTAGGTGTATTGTTATTAAATTGTAGCCCCCACCCCTTTCTGTACATCTGACAAACATCCACTCTCTGACTATATTGACCTTTAATTCAGTCTTGTTACATTGCCCTGGTTTTGAACTGTTTGGCTTTCAGCAGATGGTTTACTTGTTTTACAGCAGAGATGTCTGAGTCTATGTACCAAACTGGGCAATCAATATAAACTGTGTCAACATAACATTATTTTTAGCAAAGGAGAAGCAATAGATTGCAAGCCTTTAAGCCGAGCCCACACCCTGTACACTACATTATTTTTCAAAGATACAACTAATAATCTACATTATCCTACAGTGCTGTATATAGCCTGAATAAGCCAATTGTCTGAAATAGTCAAAGAAACCCATTGTACAGTTCATGGACAGTTCATGGAGATAGATTGTGTTTATGTATCCAGATACTGTATGGTGATGATTAGAGATGGCCGGTTCGCGGACCCGAACCGGGATCCGCCGCGAATTTGTCCCGTCCGCGAATGGCGGATTATTCCGGATTTTCTGCCTTCCGAACTTCCGAACCGCAGATTTTTTTTTTTAACGAAAATTTTCGAAAATACGAGTATCTCCGCAATTACGAGAATCTGTGATCTTCCGGGACCCGGAAAAACCGAAGATCCTCATAATTACGCGGATTCTCGTAATTACGAGAATTTTTGGAAAAACGAGAAATTCTTGTAAATTCTAATTTTTGGGGATTATTTTCAAGACGGAGCAAGCCACATGACCCAAATTAGCCAATGGCAGCTAACATGATTACACGTTTTTACGGGAATCCTCATTTTTCGGAGATCCGCGGGTTTACGGAGGTCCTCGTTTTTACGGAAATCCTCGTTTTTACGGAAATCCTCGTATTTTCGAAAAATACCGTTCTCGCTAGCGGACTGTAATTTTTTGGTATTGTAGGCATTGATACGTGTTTCTAAGGACATTACCCAGGTCCCTGAGTGATTAAGTGTACATTACGGATTTTTTCGAAAATCCGCGGATCCTCGCACGGACCGGATTTTTCGAAGTTCGGACATCTCTAGTGATGATACTGTATGATAATGATACTGTATGGTAATGATACTGTATGATACTGTACTGTATGGTAATGATACTGAATGGTGATGATACTGTATGATGATCATACTGTATGGTGATGATACTGTATGGTGATGCTACTGTATGATAATGATACTGTATGGTAATGATAATGTATGATAATGATACTGTATGGTGATACTGTATGATGATGATACTTCATGATGATGATACTGGATGGTGATGATACTGTATGGTGATGATACTGTATTATAATGATACTGTATGATAATGATACTGTATGATGATGATACTGTATGGTGATGATACTGTATGATGATGATACTGTATGGTGATTATACTGTATGATGATGATACTGTATGATGATAATCCTGTATGATGATGATCCTGTATGATGATGATACTGTATGGTAATGATACTGTATGGTAACGATACTGTATGCTAATGATACTGTATGGTCACGATACTGTATGATAACGATACTGTATGATGATGATACTGTTTGGTGATACTGTATGATGATGATAATGCATGATGATGATACTGCATGATGATGATACTGCATGGTGATGATACTGTATGGTGCTGATACTGTATGATGATGATACTGTATGATGATGATACTGTATGGTGATGATACTGTATGATGATGATACTGTATAATGATGATACTGTATGATGATGATACTGTATGATGATAATCCTGTATGATGATGATCCTGTATGATGATGATACTGTATGTTAATGATACTGTATGGTAACGATACTGTATGCTAATAGTACTGTATGGTGATGATACTGTATGATAACGATACTTTATGATGATGATACTGTATGATAATGATACTGTATGATGATGATGGTACTGTATGATGATGATACAGTATGATGATGATGATACTGTATGATGATGATGATACTGTATGATAATGATACTGTATGATGATGATGATACTGTATGATAATGATACTGTATGTTGATGATACGGTATGATGATGATACTGTATGATGATGATGATACAGTATGATAATGATACTGTATGATGATGATGATGATACTGTATGGTAAAGTAACTGTATGATGATGATACTGTATGATGATGACTGTTGTAATGTACATATGTGATGAGATACTGTATGATGATGATACTGTATGATGATGATGATGGATACTGTATGATTATGATACCGGATGATGAGATGATACGGATGACAATGATTACGTGATATATGTAGATGATGATAATGTATGATGATGATGATACGTATGATAATGTACTGTAGACAAAGTACTGTTTATGCAATGGGACACTGATGATGATGATGATACTGTATGATAATGATACTGTATGTTGATGATACTGTATGATGATGATACTGTATGATGATGATGATACAGTATGATAATGATACTGTATGATGATGATGATACTGTATGATAATGATACGGTTTATGTTGATGATCTGATGATGATGATATGTATGATGATGATGATACAGTATGATAATGATACTGTATGATGATGATGATACTGTATGATAAAGTAACTGTATGATGATGATACTGTATGATGATGATACTGTATGATAATGATACTATATGTTGATGATGATACTGTATGATGATGATACTGATGATAATATGATGATGATACTGATGATAATATGATAATGATACTGTATGATGATATGATGATGATACGTGATGAAATGATTATGATGATGATGATATGATGATGATGATACTGTATGATAATGATAATGTATGATAAGATACTGTATGATAATGTACTGTATGATGATGATGATATACTGTATGATGAGTGATACTGTGATGATGATGATGATGATGATGATGATTACTGTATGATGAGGATACTGTATGATGATGATTACTGTATGATGATGATGATACTGATATTGATGATGATGATGTACTGTATGATGATGATACTGTATGATGATGATACTGTATGATGATGATACATGTATGATAATGATACTGTATGATGATGATGATACTGTATGATAAATGATGATATAGTTATGATGATTGATACTGATGATAATGATACTGATGATGATGATGATACTGTATGATGATACTGTATGATGATGATGATACTGTATTGTATGATGATGATACTGTATGATAATAATACTGTATGATGATGATATTGTATGATAATAATACTGTATGATAATGATACTGTATGATGATAATGATGATACTGTATGATAATGATACTGTATGATGATGATACGTGATGATGATGCTGATGATACTGTATGATGATGATTACTGTATGATGATGATACTGTATGATGATGATGATACTGATATGTATGATGAGATACTGTTATGATAATGAACTGTATGATGATGATGATATACTTATGAATGATTACTATATGATAATGATACTGATGATAATATGATGATGATACTGATGATGATATGATGATGATAATGATGATGATGATACTGTATGATAATGATACTGATGATGATGATACTGATGATGATATGATGATACTGTATGATATGATTGTTATGATGAATGATACTGTATGATGATGATGATACTGTATGATGATGATGATACTGTATGATGATGATGATACTGTATGATGATGATACTGTATGATAATGATACTGTATGATGATGATACTGTATGATGATGATAATGTATGATAATGATACTGTATGATGATGATACTGTATGATGATGATACTGTTTGATGATACTGTATGATGATGATACTGATGTATGATATGACTGATATGATAATGATTGATTACGGTTTATGCTGATGATACTGTATGATAATGATACTGTATGATGATGATACTGTATGATGAGAGGCATTTGTTTTATCCAACAAAAAAATCAAACTTTTTGCCTTCCAATGAGGGAACAGAGATGCAGATACAAGAGATGAAATATGATTATTTTCTCCTTAAAGGACAGACAGTGTAGAGAGCTGCTTCTGAACTTTAACTCCCAGCATCCCCAGGGGAGCAAAAGAGTGCTATAATGCATTAGGCATGTAGTTATAACAACAGCAGGAGCTGCAGGTTCGAAATACCATCAGCTATCAGCTTGCTATACCTGCACAGCTGCTGCAACCTCTAACCCCATAAGTGTTGCCTGTGGCAGAGCAAATACTGGGTGATATGGAAATACTTGCAACCAGGCTAATAAATCTCACAGCATTCGAAAATAATACTCATTCTAGCAATATTGTTTTAGATCAGTATAAAGGATCGGTATCAGACATTACGTATATTTAACCAGATAACAATTTGTTATGCATGACCATTATTACTGTCAAGTGAGGAGAAACTTGAAATGTTGTTTAATTATCCGATGCAGATGGAAGTGGTCAAATGTTTGCCTTTTCAATACGTTTGCCGAAACCCATCAGATGTTAGCTTTTTACTGGCTACATCTCATTGGCTGTTCTAGATGAATTGCCCAGGCAAAGCCCTGAAATATCTTGGAAAGAAAATACCACTAGGAAGCAAGTGATTTGCTAAACAGAGATGAACACACAGTAAGATCTAATGTACAACAATTTCCATCAATATGTATGGTATTTCACTAAGATTCTCTATAATCTATTCCATGTACAATGATTTCATAAACTCATGTTATAAATCAAATAAAGCATCACAATATTTTTTTTTATTAACAATGTCTAGGACCAACCAATTAAATTTCTTCGCCGTATATTAAACTTTTGGGAAAAATCAGATTTCTTTCACACCCTAATCTGTGTGACAAGTTGTGACATCTCATATTGAATTATTAAAAAAAACAAAACACAACACATGTAATTAAAATAATTTCACAGCGCACTCACATAGATGTCTATCTAATAAAGCCAGAATCATCAGGTAAATTAAGCAAATTGAGCTTCAGTTTTGAAACTGTGCGGTAAAATTTAAATAAAGTAACATAGTAACATAGTAATTGAGGTTGAATAAAGACATACGTCCATCAAGTCCAACCTATGGACCCTCTTTTTTTTTTTTCTTTTTTAAACCTACCTAATTGTTGATCCAGAGGAAGGCAAAAAAAAACAGCTTAAAAATAGGAAAACTCCAAACGGCAATCGGAAAGTATCCCTGGAATAACCAGATCTATATGCATTAGATCGTTATGCATACAATAAATTGGTTTCCAGTGTGTTCGTGTGTGGGGTTAGTTCTGGCATTATTTAAAGGGTCAGCAATTCCCCTTAAAGGCTCTTTCAAGGTGAAGCTAATCACAAACGTTACAACTAAAGAACAAGCAGAGGCTAATGCATTTCACCTCTATTGGATGACATATAAGTCAAAGATACAGAGATTTATATTTAATATAGATTTCCTGTTTGAATATTTAAAAATGGCATTTTAATGAATTGAATTAATTTTTTTTCAAGCTAGCATTCAATTTCCAGTCTGCAATTTGAATGAAATTTCAGTATGGGTGCTGGGTGTATTGAAACAATGTCACAGAAAATGCATCGTAGATCATGTAATAGATCATGTGTTCTCTAAACAATGTGCCAGATGCACTGCAGGGAAATATGTTACAAGATGAGTGTGGGATAATCAAAATGGAGCACAACAACTAGGCTTGCTAGTTGTATGTAAAAGGCAATGAAGGAGCCCATGTTCTTGGAATCAACCTCATGGACTCCATGTCTAAACGTTGGTCATATATATCTGTTGTATTCAATTAGATCAACTGGACTTGAAGTTTAGTTCTTGAAGATGTTTCGCTAGTCATCTGACTGGCTTTCTCAATTCAGAATGACTTGTACAAGAATCTGTGCAATTAGTACCCTGGGAAAATCCCAATTAGCTATCACAGCCAAGTGGTAAGGGTGTGATTGGATAGTGGCTAAGAGGTGTTATAGGAACGCCCAGAGTAAGGTGTCAAAACAGCATTGTACATGGCAACAGTTGGTGTCGAACCCCCCCACCTCTATTTAGGCTTGGTTCTTATTTTCACATAAATGGCCTCCTTAACACCTCTCTTGAACCAGTCATGTTCCAAGCCTAAATAGAGGTGGGGGGGTTCGACACCAACTGTCTGCCATGTACAATGCTGTTTTGACACCTTACTCTGGGCATTCCTATAACACCTCTTAGCCACTATCCAATCATCCCTTAACACTTGGCTTGTGATATGCTAATTGGGGTTTTCCAGGTACATAATTGCCACAGATTCTTGTAACAAGTCATTCTGATTGAGAAAGCCAGTCGGATGACTAGCGAAACGTCTTCAAGAACTAATAAAATAAGTTCCAGTTGATCTAATTGAATACAACAGATATACCATGACCTGGATGAATGAGAACCTTCACAAGCAGTGTTGTCATATACTGGCAGGACTCCCAGCATAAGCATATCAACCAGCCTAAAAAATATGATTGATTATTTACTTTTAATTTGTACAGGAGTAAGAGGCAACATATCTGTTCATTGGTCATTGATTGCTATCAGCACCTTTATAACATTTAACATTTCAGTGGCGTAACTAGGAATCACTGGGCCCCCCAGCAAAACTATGATGGGGCCCCTACCATGCTTCATCACAGTGGTTTTATGGGATGAGGCATATGTGTCATAGTAAATAGGAAGATGGGGCCCCTTTGGCTCTTGGGCCCCCCTCTGGTTGCTCCCCCTGCTCCCCTGTAGTTACGCCCCTGATTAATTTAAATAATACTTTAATAAATATAGGTGCAAAGCAACAACTTCTGGCAATTGGCATATTTCTTGCACTGTTACCGAAAATGTACACCTGGTATTAGCCACAAGATACTTATACTGGCTCTCTTTCGGCCTTTCATTCCTTTTGTACTTCCTCTTTAAACATCTTCCAATTAGTGCACTCCAAGTCCAAATGTTTAAAATGTTCATTGTGATGTGCAGCAATTTGTTGAACACGGTCTCCACACATTGATTACACAGTGTTTCTATTTCTGTCACATTAACACGGTTTAAATATTTAAACTTATTGATATGCCCATGGCTGTCACAGTCCAAGAACTATAATGGTTGAAATTGTATTGTCATTTATAGACCCACTTTACAGACAAGAGTATTGCTATTATGAGCCACCTAAATACTTCTAGAATTCTGTATTATTATAATTTCTAATGGTTTCCAGGGTGACTGAAACTATCATTTGAGGCTTTGTCCATTAGTACATTTTTAGCCAAATAAAAACAATAACTGCATTTTTTAATATAATAAACTGTTTTATCTCTATGCCAGCTACAATTACAGTTTTTACTTTTAATTAGATTCAGAACATGCATTGTTTTTATGTTAATGATAACACTTCTGAAGGTCTGTACAGATGTAACGATTTTGCTGACAGCAAGCGGAACAGCAAATGCGGGTAACAATCATACAAATGAAATAACGCCACAGTGCGTGGTTGCTCAGACTGGCTTTAGAGTTTCATTCCAATAGCAGTTCTGAAGAAAAATCCAATGGAATTGGAATTTTTTGAATTTTCTATAGCGATTCAGATTTTTCTATTAACATTTCGATTTTCAAATGGAATTTTTAGATTTTTGATTTCAAAGAAAGGTTCTGCGTTTTCGAAAATCACAAAAAAGTCACAGCAGTTCTAAGTTGAAACCAGGTTTGTTTTTTAAACTGGAATTCATCACTTTAAATTTAGAAGCAACCACTGGTGGCCGATCATCACCTGGATGGCCATGTGCCTGTCACACATCTTGCACCTGTGTGGGGCTTTAGGCAGTGTACACACCAGTCAATTTTCAACTAAGACTACTGATCTGTAAACCTGATTAGTAGTCTGTCGGTGTGATTTTGATGCATTCGTTGGAACAATAGGGCCCATGTTGCTAAATTTTTGAAAATTATCCGTGGTGAAAATTTTGCCTGATATTTCAGCCCAATCGAGTGCATTGACCAAAATATTGGTATATTGGGCCAACATATTGGCCTGTGTTTACACACCCTTATGTGTAGATAGGCGCAATGTTTGTACATTGAATTAACTCGATGTTTGACATTACATAGACTCGATGTTTGTACATTGAAGCTATCTAACCGTCTTTAAGAATGTCTTTTTAGCTGGCAGTTCTTACCTTCTGACATTTCTGTGATTATCTCATCTAGATCATTAATTTTGCAGAAAAAAGATCACTCCAGGTGGTTCAATGGACGCAAGAATATTGAGGGAACATCGGAAGGTGAGTAGTAGTGTATCGGCCCTTAGTATATACAGAGATGGATTAAGATCATATGGGGACCTAGAGCAGGGCCATCATTTAGGGCCCTTTTTTGCTAAATATATTGTATAGACTAAATATTGTTATACTGCTTCTGAAGCTGGGCCCCCAGAAGTTTCCTGGGCCTTAAAGTCCTAAAGGCAAAATGTCTTTGCTATTTTGTTCGCTATTTGCACAGAACAATCATCAGTTTCGAATACAAAGTAGCTGTATAAAGCTTATAGTGATAAAGAATTTAAACATCACTCTCTGAATTGTAGAATATAATGTAGTATATAATGAATATGAACCATGGAAATACAATATTAGGCTAAGCATTTTTATACAGTTTAGAAAACAAAATGTGACTGTTTAAATTCTTACATTTTAAAGGGCAACTATTGGTGTCCCAAAACACTCTCCCTCCCCTATTAGCAATTAGTGTGAGGACCTAAACCTACTGGGTTTGCCCTAAATCTGGCTCACCTAGCATGTTTTTATTATTACAGGGGGGGATGGATTTGGTTGGTAAAAGAACTATACAGTTCTCTTTTAAAGTATATTATATTGCCTTTAATATATGCAAGGAGATTCAATAAAAGTTCTAATCATTTAAAATGGTTATTTTGCCCCAACCAATCAGATGTTAGCCTTTAAGGCTGGTACACACCATGCAATATTCCGATTGACCGATAGTTCAGTGTATCAGTAGATTGGGCCGAAATAATCGCAGGGTTTTTTGGCCGACTGACATTAATCCAAATCAGACAAAAAGGATATCGGACATGGACATGGAAAACCACAGCCAATTGTGCGGTTCCTCTACAGACTGCAGTGCTCCGTCGCGGAAAACTGTCGGCTGCAGCCCCTATTGCTGCGACCAACATCCTTCCTCCTGGCCAATCAGTCAGTCAGGAGAAAATAGTTAAAGAAAAATGTTAAATAAGATTTATTGGTTGGGGCACATTAGCACCATTTAAATGATAAGCAGGCTCATTTACGGAGGAGCGCTGCAAGTACGCAGCACTCCTCTCACTTCTTAACGTCACGCTAACTAATTTACGATCGATTAGCATAACTTAAGGCTCGCTTTGTGGCGGCAGTGCAAGTACCGGTAGAGGCACTCTGCAGCTGTTGCAAAGTAATTTACAGAGGTTGCACCACTCTTGGCGTGTAACGTATTTAATGCCAGCTGATAGCTGGTGTTAAATACTTAGTGTGGTGAGATTCACCCAGAGTCACACAGCTTCTGGTAAATCCCGTATGGGAGATTTGCCCAGGGAGCTTGCAGCTCTAGGTGAATCTCCCTAAAGAACTTTTATGATCTCCCTCGTGGTATTTAATTAATGGTATTATTGAGCATGGCATATCTAAGCAACAATAATAAGAGCCCACACCTGTGCAATATAAAATGAATAGACTATAGAGTCATTTATAATGTTCTTTCTACTATGTCCTAAAATTAAATATTGAGAGGGAGACCTGCTCTGCTACTTCCTGGAACATATGACATAATTCTGCAATGGGACCATGCAGATACAATACAGGGATTGTATGAGGGTGGGCAGTCATCGAACAAACACACACAATGCCTACCTTAAGAAATTGCTATCTCTGTATTTGTAGTAACATTGACATTAGAAAGGATATTATCTTTTCTCATCTCACAGAAATGGATTATTGCTGCTTTACTAGAACTGAGAATATCGAATATTGATCTATTAATACTTGCAGATCCACAGTACTAAAACATTAAGAAAGATCTGTTATTTACCTTAACAAGGAATCATATACATCCCTTGATTATTGACTGCTGGCTGTCTTTGAGTGGCTACAGCATGCGTTTATATACATGTGGTTATATAATAGAACACATTATCACATTTACTGTCTGCTATCTCATCATCAGGTTAGAAAGAGGGAATCTCTAAAGAAATGAAAAAACAGCATAGAAACCAAGAAATAATTTGAGCTACAACAATTTCTGTAGTTATCTGTATTTATCTGTGTTTCTTAATCTTCCTTGAAATAATGCTGGTGTTGATGGCATTTTTACACACATGAGGAAGTCAC
This sequence comes from Hymenochirus boettgeri, assembly GCA_019447015.1. Classification (NCBI taxonomy): domain Eukaryota; kingdom Metazoa; phylum Chordata; class Amphibia; order Anura; family Pipidae; genus Hymenochirus; species Hymenochirus boettgeri. Next base: position 173,235,174 of record CM033472.1, read on the forward strand.
CCAAAATGGGTACAATTTGTCTTTCTAATAAAAGGCATTTGAGAGAGTCTTTGGAAGATGCAACATTTGAAGTTTTGCCCAACTAATTGTTGAAGTGCTCACAAACAACATTATCACACCTCTAACCAAAAACTAGAGTGATTGTAAGTATGCCTTTAGAATAAAGAAACATTTGCAGAGCATATCCATGGCAATTTTAGGGGATAACCAGAATCCCTCCGTTCTTCTGCTGGATTATCAGTTTCTGTTTGTTATGGCATCTTGAGGTCATCGGAAAGTGCAAGGGGTGTCCATCTAAAAGGGGATTAAAACAATGGGAGACAAGATACAGAGATGGACGTTAAAGGTTTTTACACATGGGCATTTATGCCGCAATCTGCATGGTGAAACAACCCACAAAATTTTTAGATCTAATTCTGGTTTTTGAACAAAAGGTTTCATCTAATTTCTAAATTTTGATTTTTTAATATCTAATTTATTTGCTATGAGTTTGAAGATCCCATTAGATCCACAGGTTTTCAAAAAGTGGTTTCAAAGCGAAACCAGGCTCGTTTTGAAACCGGGATCCTATATTTGAAAATGATGGGGATAATTATTCATGCTGTTAAAAAAATCTGGAGGTAAAGAAAAATATAATAAAGGTATACTTTAACATGGAGTGGCATTAAAAGGTTTCATCATTTCCATTGTCATGATAACCCTTTCAAGATCTGCACTTGACCCTGATATCTACATATATTAAACAATTCTAAAATCCAAATCTAGAAGAAAAAAATAACCAAGATCTAATTTCCCTTTATTAAGGGAGTTGGTAAATTCTGACAAAATCTGTTTGCAATCTGCACTGACATAAACAATCAGAGATTGCTCTCCCTAAGGGAAGGCCCACTATCACGCACAGCAGCGCATGCAGGATTTGTGCAATGCGCTGCTGTGCATGATTTGCTGTGTGCGCTGCAATCCTATCCATCAATGTTATTAGGATGAATGCTATAATGCACATGTGCATTCCAATAACAGATCAGAGCGCAGGGTACATAGGGGACACACTCCGATAGCATTGCATTCAAATAGATATGCATTGCAAACTAGGCACTAGTGAGACCTAACATAAAACTTGGTAACACATGGATGAATGTCACCATTAGTCCATAGTAATTTACCGAAAGGTCCGATCAGCCATTTTGGTGAACAGGCAACAGACATCAGTGAGTTGGTGACAACAAAAATGGCACAGATTTTTCGGATACACGGAAATATCAGACGGTTTGGGTGAAAAATTGATTGTGGCGTACCCAGCCTTATTATTGCTGGTAACAGTCACTCATACAATAGTAGTGGAACAACACATCTAGGCTGGGTATTTTTACCATATTACCATGTATATTGGAAAAATCACATGCAAACATGCAGTTTCCTATGGGCCACGCCATTGGTTGCGGTGAACTGTTGAACATGCCTACTTTTGCCACGATCAACAGTGTTTCATCCCAGCCAACTGTTAGCTAGTGGTGCACGATCGATTGAGATGAAACATTTGCTGGTGTGTACCAGCCCTAGTCCCACAGTTCACTAGTAAAATCTTCATGTTATACCAAACTGAGAAGAAAAGAGCAATTCCATGACCAATGGAGATCCCCAATGTGTCAGGATTGAACATTCTGTAAGCATAAAAAGGCAGATATCAGGAGAGGATAGGATTCAATATTAGGATTGATGTCCTGTGCATACCCAGCTTAAGACAAGGCTTATGAACAAAAACTTCTTTTCTATGAACACTGGAAAGGAATTTATTATTTTTTAACCTCGCTTTAAAATTCGCTAAAAGGAAAAACAATTTAAATTAAGACGAGGCTATAGCAAGTGCGGTATGCCTCAAACACTATGGCAGAGCCCAGATATTTCTTTGCCAGTACATTCCCTACCTCCTATTAAATTATTTACTGTTTGGAACCTCTTCATATCTACAACCATTGTCTAGGTTCACTCCCTCAGTGTTCCCATTTGCATGCAGAGGCACTATTTCTCATCAATAGATAAGAAGGATGTAAACTCTATTTATAGCATTATGCTGCCAAAGCAGTCCATTCACAACACGGCCAGCATGGATTAGTATCTTCCGCTGATTAGAAACTTCTCTCTCAGACATCACTACATAACAATATGCCTTATCTTCATCTGCTTTCATTATCCCTTTCCTTTTTCTATCAAACCTTCCCTTTCATTCTACTTTCATTGTATATCTACTTTATAAGGAGAGAATAAGGAGGGGGAAAAATCTGTTTAGCATGTGCCTGTTAAAAATGGAGAATCGCTGGAGAGTAGCTCCTTACAAGTTTATCCTGGATTTCTACTGGAGGCGAGAAGTCTCCTACCTAGTAATTATGTGGTTTTGAATCGTCTTCCCTTTGATCAAAAATAACAATTGCTTATTCTATGGCACGGCAAGTCCCAAAGAGATACTAGCCCTTTAAAGATTCTATGGGGGTTCCACAAACATTCTGTGGTTTCTAATAGTGCTGGAAGATAAGCTATTTGGTTGGAAAGCAAAGACAGAATTTTTCCTGATTCAGGAAAATACATTGTTACAACATCAAAAAAGGTCTGGATTTTCTAGGATTCTGGCAATAAAAGCTCTATGACAGGTGGCAAACACATTTAATTACAGGTGTCTCTTACAGACTAAAGAAAAAAGGAGATGAGAACAGTAAAATAATGATGATATATAACGTTCCTATAGCTCCCAGATCTATGTACATTTGCTAAAAACTTTAGCTGTTTTACCACAGAAACTGTCTAGACAGTTTATTTGTTTTATGAGTACATAAAACTATAACACGGCCATACTGTTTTACAGGTTGAGATTACAAGTTAATCAGAACCCAGATCTTCGTGTTGAGTTATCTTCCAATCATACTATGTCCTGGTCCGTTTTTCTCCTTTTCATCCCTTGCACTCCCACCCCATTTCCCTTCTTGCTGTGTGTCTTTATGCTTTTCATTTTATCTCTTGTATCAGCTTGGCTGCTTGCACACTTCCCCTCCCTGTCCTGTTTGTCTCATTTCGAGCTGTCTTTGTGGTGCTTTATATTTGAGGGCTCTGTAGTAGTAGCATTTTTTGACAGGGGGATAGCAGGCAAAGGCGGGGCTTTATTATCATATCCAGGAATCATCATCATACATAACCGTATCACATCATCATACAGTATCATCATACAGTATCATCATCATCATACAGTATCATTATCATTCAGTATCATCATCATACAGTATCATCATTATCATAATACAGTATCATCATCATCATACAGTAACATTATCTACAGTATCATCATCATACAGTAAATGCATTATCATACAGTATCATCATCATCAGCATATCATCATCATACATATCAGTATCATCAGTACATAACATTCATACAAGTATCATCATCATAACAGTATCATCACATATCGTATCATCATCATCATCATCATCATCCAGTATCATCATCATACAGTATCATCATCATCATACAGTATCATTATCATACAGTATCTTTATCATACAGTATCACTTATCATCAGTATCATCATCATCATACAGTATCATCATCATCATACAGTATCATTGTCATACGGTATCATCATCATCATACAGTATCATTATCATACAGTATCATCATCATCATCATACAGTATCATCATCATACAGTATCATCATCAACATATAGTATCATTATCATACAGTATCATCATCACCAGTAATCATCATCATACATACTTTATCATATCAGTATCATCATCATCATACAGTATCATTATCATACTGTAATCCTCATCATCAATACATTATCATCATCATACAGTATCATCAACATACAGTACATTATCATACAGTATCATCATCATCATCATCATACAGTATCATTATCATACAGTATCATCATCATACAGTATCATCATCAACATCATCATCCAGTATCATTATCATACAGTATCATCATCATACAGTATCATCATCATACAGTTTCATTATCATACAGTATCATCATCATCATACAGTATCATTATCATACTGTATCATCATCATCATACAGTATGCATCCTCATCAGTATCATCAATGATGATGATGATACTGTATGATAATGATACTGTATGTTGATGATACTGTATGATGATGATACTGTATGATGATGATGATACAGTATGATAATGATACTGTATGATGATGATGATACTGTATGATAATGATACTGTATGATGATGATACTGTATGATGATGATATATCTGTGATGATGATATATGTATGAATAATGTCCTGTATGATGATGATACTGTATGATAATGATACTGTATGAATGTATGATGATACTGAGATAATTATATATGATGATATGATATGATGATACTGATATGATAATGATACTGTAGTATGATGATGGATCTGTATGATGATACTGTATGATGATTATGATGACGTAATGTATGATTGATGATACTGTATGATAATATACGTATGATATGATACTTGTATGATACTATGATACTGTATGATGAGTATATGGATTACTGTATGATATAAGATGATACTGTATGATAAATGATACTGTATGATGATGCATGATACTGATGTGATGATGATCTGTATGATATGATACTGTATGATGATGATACTGTATATGATGATGATGTGATAATACTGTATGATGATGATGATACTGTTATGATAATGATACTGTATGACTGATGATGAATGATACTGTATGATTATATACTGTATATGATAATGATACTATGATGATGATACGTATGATGATAATCTGTATGATGAATGATACTGTATGATGTATGATATGTATAGAATAATGATACTGTATGAGATGATACTGTTGATGATTATGATGATATGATGATGATACTGTATGATAATGATACTGTATGATGATGATGATACTGTATGATAATGATGATACTGTATGATGATGATACTGAATGATAATGATACTGTATGATGATGATGATACTGTATGATGATACTGTATGATGATGATGATATCTTTCCACAACCATACATTCAATATAGTATTTGGCATACTACCAGGTATTTCTTCCCACCAAATTCCGCCGAAGTACAGAAACCAATTTCTTGCCCGAAAGTAAAAGGGGTTAGGTGACTTTAATGAATGGATTTCACAGGGCACAACTTGTAGGAAAGTAGAAATAGCGTGGGGGGGGGGGGGGGGGGGGGGGGGGCACGTCCTGGTTTTAATGAACAAACACTGGGTCTTTAAACACAAGCAAAAGGATAAACATAATCAAAATGCAATACCCGGCACACTGGACATATAAGAATGTTCTTTGGCAGGAGCTAAGATAAGTAGTGTGCAAAAGAATGAATGCAAACTAAATCAAACATATTGGTCTAATTAAAGATAATACGGTATTTGCATGTATGTTGAATAAACAAGTATATTGCTCTTTATCCAATCTGATTTTTACAAAAACCCCTTCATATTTCTGCTAAATTAATATTTTTATTATTAATTAACAATCAGTGATATATGCACCCTGGGAAAACATGCCTGCGTTATGGTTGTTTCACTGTAAAAACTTGGGTTTACAGCCAAAACACTTCTTCTAAGAAATTCATAATGTGAGCCATTCTGCCCATTTAGCCATTTTCCAGCCAGATGTCCCCTGAGTGTGAGTGATGTGCGAAAGCTCCTGGGTTTCCCCACAGCATCAGATGAGTGAAGGGGGAGGGTGTGGGGAAAGGAAACGTGCGGACTCAGAGGACTGAAGGTTAGAGAGCAATATAACTCTGTCAAATCAGTTTCGATGATTAGGGGGAAATCTCCTAATGCATTAGTTGGTCAATCTGCGGCTCAGTGGTTCACCTGATTAAAGTACAGCGCTGAGACTAAGTTTAAATCCATCCGTAATAAGTTGTAAGATCTCCCTGTGCTTGCAGGGGATTTCCAGAGTTCTTACTGGACTTATATGCTAGGCAACCTGACAAAGCTGTCAAAAAGCATTATGGAAAGATCCTGCACATTCTATTCTGTTTACTTTTAAAATTAGGCGGGTGTTATTTAAATTGTGTTTTCTAATGAGATGGCACAATACATATGTTTGACTTTTATATAATTTATTATTAAACTGAATGACGATGAACAATGTTGAATGGTTAAATAAAAAAGCGCTGTGGTAAAAAAACTAAAGAAGTAATTAAAAAGAGAACCGTACATTATTTTTAAAGGGCAGTTCACCCTAAGTTTCTGTACCCCCACCCCCTTCTTCCCCCCCCCCCCCGAAGTGTGGTGTTATTTTTTTTTCTTTATTCACATGAATTTCTTCTACTATATTTAATGATAGTATTGGCTCAGTTCTCTCCCCCCTTGTACTTGCATCTCTTCTATACACAGTTGGGGGCAATAATAATCCTTAAAGGGGAATAGAGTCTCCAGAAAACATTGCCCCAAGAGACAAAGAGCATTTGCAAAGATTACAAAAAAACGTTCGCACCTCTCTTTTTGCTGTGGATGGTCTGGTTGATTAGGAAAAATAAACCTGTGGTACTAGGGATCAGCTCCCATATTCACCTTATCTGGAAACACCCAGCTAAGAACGCAGTACACTGTTCACAGGAAAGCTGCAGCCTTGCTTCCTGGAAGCTGACAGCCATCATGCTTACAGCTCAGAGATCATCTCCCTTCTGACAAGAACATAGATTTCAGTGCAGTTTCATGTGTAAACCCCACTACAAATTTTCAGTCCTAACAATGATAAAATTCCTTGCTGTTTCATTACAAAAAAGCAGTTTACTTCTTTGCTAGAATGGAGGTAATAAATTAAATATAACATTCAGTAAAATTCAAAAGTGAGGGGGGAGTGGGGGAATCGAACCTGCACCTTGATACTGTGTCTTTCTAAAAATCAAGCTTTCTAACTCGGTGCCACAAGGGACTACTAGGAAGGAATAAGAACATGTAAATCTTATCGATTATCGTAGATATATCATTGTTGTTCAATACGATCGCTAAACCGATAAAAGAAATTAACCAATAGGTTAACGATCGCCTAAAAGCGAACCTTTACACTGATAACGTATGGCAATTTACCTTTCGCTAGAAAAAGAAGCTAGAAACTCTGGCATAGAGACAGTGAATCCTGGGGGTCAGGGGTTTGGCTCTTGAACCAACATGGACTATGAGTTGTACCTGGCAACAACATGGAAGCTGGCAAAATCATGGCAAGTATGCTGGTGCAGGCTTGACAGGTTGAGTTTGTGGAAAAAAAGTAGGCATGGAAAGTGGAGTGGTAAAAGAGGGGGAGGATACTGCTCCTACCAAAATGTGTGCTGATTTGAAAGCATTGCAGCACACACACAAATCAGAGTAAGTGACTACTTAAGTATTGCAATTAAAGATAAGATGAGTCAAAGTATTTGTCTGTATAGTGTCCCTTTAATCATTTGTTAAAGCTAGAAACAGCTCTCAAAGAAAAACAAGGTGAAGAAGACAGATATGGTTTCAGGTCTTCAAATAGCTTCAGACAATCATATGGGGGTGGGGACTTCTTAAAAAGCAGATCATGTGACGTCACACACCTTGTTATCTATGTCGAGTGTAACTTTAAAAGCCTATAATTAAGACCCAGAAAAGAACTTAAGACCAGTAAACAGCTTAGGACATATTCCTAGACTTATTAGAAAGAACAAGAGAGAACACTGTGTGGAGACAGTTACCCTAAAAACCTAAAGGTCCATTAAAGACGCACAATCGCAGGGTACACCCGTGACAACACATGTCTGTAGGATGAACATCCATTTTGGCCAATTGGGCAGTGGATCATCTACAACCCAACATGAACAACCTAGATAATGCTCAAAGTCCCATGACACACATTTGTAGGACCTTTTACAATTGAACCTGAACAACATATCATTTGTAAAAAATGTGATGTTCTTTACAAAAAAAGGATAAAACCACATTCTAAGTCATAAAAGAAATTATGTACCTCAAAATACACATATAACGTAGTGTCTAGTTTGATAGACGTACCAAAATGATAGGATCTAAATCTACGAAAGCAATAATAATGTTACGATCCTCATAGATTGATGCATTAATTGTATCGGAATTGACAATAATAACATTAACAATCATTGACAAGTTGTAAAGGCGGCGGTATGATGTATTGTAGAATTTGTATTTATAAAGTGCCACTTGGGTACGCCAGTGTAGAGAGGTAGGGAGGTGGCGTCAGAGTGCAGGGGATTTAAATGTTAAAAAGAGGGTATTGAATAGGATTCTTTGGTGATAGGAAGCCACCCTATGGATGGGGTTGGGTTCTCTTTGGAGGAGATGACGAGCTGCCGAGTTTAGATAGATTGGAGAGGAGAGAGTGAGAAGCTGGGGGTCCAAGTAGCTAGAATGTTGACAGTAGTCAGGCGGGAGATTATAAGGGCATGGCATGAGCATTTTTAGTGGAGCGAGAGAGAAAAGGGCAGATCTGGCAGTACTGGCGGTACGCGAAAAAGCAATACTGTGCCTTTATAAATAGGCCCATGGTTTATGTGATATACTGTAAGTTTACAGAAAATGTATTTTAAACATGAAGACAACTCTTTCTTCTGTACCCAATATTTCTCAGCACAATTGTCCTAAAGAATGGCCCAAATGAAGACAATTTGATGAGCATGTTAGATAGTTTTCACAGTTGATTATCTCCTACTACCTCACTACTACTGTGCGTATCTATCATGTCCAATTTAAACTTTGTATCTATCTGGTCTACCCATGTATTATAGATGAAAAAGGTATGATAATAAGCTGTCATTGTTTATATTGATGGTGCTGTGCATTTTTGTCTTCTGTGTAAGCTTGCTTACCACATAGTAATCACTATGCCACAATCGCCTATTTAGGTTTACTACTCTAATGTCCTGTGTATCACCAATCTAGATAGCCCATGGGGTTTGAAATAGACCTAATTAAAATTCTATCTTTGTGGCTTTGTCAGTATGTAGCAGTTCATGCAGTTTTATTTTCTGTTCTTTGTACCAATTTCTAAAATTGAATAATAATCGCAAAGCAATTACCCAGTGCCAAAGAAATAATTGACTATGAACTTTCCAGATTCTAATGAAAGTGAACCATTTCCCCCAAAGCACTAAACATTACATAGTCTATGCACACAAATATTAAAACTTTATTGTATTGGAATGTCCCCTTCACCCGTAGCTAGAAGAACATAATAACAATTAAAGCACAAAAATGCACTGTGAACATCTTATGTTCCTTTTTCATTTACATCTTTAAAGCCCACTTAAGGCAACCAATACATTAGTATTGATGTGTGAGTATCCTGGATTCTTTATTACGGTCATTTGAGAAATATAAGTACTATCCGTGTATTAGCTAAACTAAAAAAATTGCAGCTCCTTCTTGTGTTTGTTTGTTTTTTGGACTGGTTAGATCGTTGTATGCGGGGTTTGGGGGGGGGGGGGGGTACTCCCTTACAGATCCCCCTTATTTACACAAATCCTTCTCAATTGGTATTCACTCTTATGGCACAAAACCAAATCCAGCACTCGCACATGTGCCAGATCTGCTTTGAGATGTTATTTTGTGCAGAACAAGGCCCCTGACACGAGAAAGGATGAACCACAAGGGAAGAAGGAAACAAGAGGGAAACATAGAGGATTGAGAGACTACAGTATTCAACTGATGACTTTCTGGTTGACTGACAAAAAAAGTAAAGTGAAAATGGATTCCTTAGGCTTAGTCAACCTTTAAATGTAGAAATACAGACTCACAAAAAAAGGGCATAAGCAGAAGGATTTTCAACAGCTAGATGACGGCTTTTTCTACAAAGGCAGAAAGCACAGGGCTTTTATAATAGATTTTTCCCTTCAAGAGGGCTACATGATGTACATTGTACTTTCCAGTTTCCAAACAATTACTGCACCAGCAGTGATTGCTGATTAAATTAAATGAGCGAAGGCAAACATTGATCAGAGAATGATCAATCAGGGATGTAGATGTAAGCAATGCCTCACATGTTCAAAGCAAATGGCGCAGGGTTAATAGGAGGGAAAGGGCAACTGAAGCCCCAGTTTAGGTTAAAATAAAGAATTCATCTGTCTTGTAGTTGCGTCTTTTACATGTAAACTTAATCCCATTCCCATAGAGAAAGATTTACACAAACAATTTAGCTTCAAGAATTACAAGTACCTAGTATCAAAGCTCAACAAAGGTCTGCAACATTAAAAATGAGTCAACTAGTTAATGTAATTATCAAAAGCAATGAAAATGTTGTCTTTGAAAACGGGTGACATCACAGATATAAATGTGCTCTCTTCAAGTTTAATTTAAATGGAATCTGACATCATATTCACAATGCAGATATATAAAACAAATAACTTTCACGGTAAATATAGGACATCAATGGTTGATAATTAAAAATGATTCTCTCTGTTTCTTTCATATCTTGCAGAACAACTAGGGTGAACAGACACCTTCAAACATATTCCGTTTCACCCCCACAGCATAACAAAATTGGGACAGAAGAAAGAGATGTCATAAATTTGAATCAACTCCTCTCCCAGCTAGTGTCTCTTTTCAGACATTTTGTATGCGGGTGGCTGTCTTCCCCTACCAGAAGCAGTTCTTCTGGGCTAAAGCTTAGCCATTGTAGGGAACGCGGTGTCCCTCAGTTGCGTGGCTTAGTTGCGTCTATGCGGGTCATGTTTATGCGTTCCATAACTGCCTTTTTACCCAAGGGATGGTGGTACATTCCTAATTATCTAATATTGTTCTACTTTCAGGGGGTAATATATGCATTTATAGGTTTCAAATAGGGGAACAGGTGTATATATTGACTCTAATATTATCATGGGCATAATATTAGAAGCTGATATATACACTGTTCCCCTATTTGAAGGACTGTAAAAGCAACTTTGCATGGGGATATGATGACTTTATATAAATAATAGATTAAAGAGCCATCAAATAAAATGTGGGGGTATTGTTCACCAATAGGTCATAACACTGACTAAATACTGGACATTCATTTAAGATTAGAAGTCAAGTTTAAGTAAGAATGGGAAGCTGTCAGAAAGTCTACAGAGCAAATGATAATGACAGGTTCATGAATAGCTTTAAAGTGGGCTGGATATGTTTCTAAATAATACTGGTATTAATAACATATACATGAGGCAGGGGCATCTCGTTTTGCCATTTGAGCCAAACTTTTGAATTGCCGCCCCTATGTACCACTTGGCACTAGGGTTAGGTGTACGCTGCTTCTAGGATGAATTCCAGAAATAAATATTTGCCTGACTGTAGTTCTGGTTGATCCAGAAAACCATTTTCCTTTTCAGCTGGGATTATTTTTTTGCCTTGTTCGGGATATCTGCTATGTAGAGATGGACGAGAACTCGAACTCAAACCCGAGTTTGAAGGACTGGGACTTCTGGAACATCCCGGACCAGATTTTCGATATTTTCCAGACTTTTTGATAATTAACGAACAGTCTAGGCGTGCAAATAAAATGTCTATTATACCTATCCGCAAGTAAATATGAATATCGAATCCGCGAGAGTAAAATGGTATTATACCTATACGCGGGTTTAAATATCGAATTATCGAATCCGCAAGTAAAATGTCTCTTATACTATACGCGAGTAAATATCGAATCCGTGAGTAAAATATCTATTATACCTATACACTAGTTAAATACTGAATTATCGATCCGCGAGTAAAATGTCTTATTAACCTATACGCGAGTAAATATCGAATTCTCGAATCCGCAAGTAAAATGTCTATTATCCCTACGCGAGTAAATATGAATATTGAATCCACGAGTAAAATGTCTATATACCTATACGCAAGTAAATATTGAATTCTCAAATCCGCGAGTAACATGTTATTATACCGGGGTAAAATCGAATTATCGAATCCGCAAGTAAAATTCTTTATACCTATACGCGAGTAAATATCGAATCGTGAGTAAAATATCTATTATACCTAACATAGTAAATACTGAATATCGAACCACGCGAGTAAAATGTCTATTATACCTATACGCGAGAAATATCGAATTCTCGAATCCGCAAGTAAATGTCTATTATCCTATACGCGAGTAAATATTGAATATTGAATCCACGAGTAAAATGTCTATTATACCTTTACGCAAGTAAATATTGAATTCTCAATCGCCGAGTAACATGTCTATTATACCTATACGTGAGTTAAATATCGAATTCTGAATCCCGAGTCCTTCATGGGATAATTATCGAATGGTCGAGCGCGAGAGCTCGAAGTAGCGCGCGTGAGAGTAAAATCAAGTTTTTAAAAGTCCGGATATTCGAACGTGTTTCCAGATCATTTCCCAGGTCCAGAGCCATTTACATTAAGTTACCATTGATATTATAATATATTTCATTCAAACTTTTCAAAACTATTTGACTCCCATTGACTTTAATGGGTCCGTTTTCGAATTTAGAACTCTCCATAATAGCGAACTTTCGAAAAGTTCGGCCATCTGTCTTTGCATGTAGGGTTTAGAGGAGGGTATAAAGGTTTGACTAGATGTACGTATGTCTTTATTCAACCTCAATTACTATGTTAGTGAAGACTGTCTGCAATGCAGCCATATGGTCTAAGCCTAGCACGTTTATTAGGACACTAAAATTAGATGTCAATTGGTCAGCTAGAGCTTTTTTGGACTGAAAGTCCGAAGTCCCTTATGTGAAGTTAAAATGAAAACATGATTTCTGTACAGGTTTACCATCTTATAGTTTTATTTTATTTTTGCTCAGCCAGGATTGCTTGTTATTTCCAAATTTCCCATCCTGATGAGGGCAATGGCCGAAATGCATTGAAGTTTGTTGTGAACAATAATTAAAGGGAACTAAAGTCCCAAGACAACATTGTCCAATAGAGAGAGGCACATTCACAAACACACAACAAGCTGTGTCTCATGGTCTCCCTTTGCTGTGCAATGCTGGGTGATTTATGATATAACCTGTGTGTACTAAGGGTCAGCTCCATAATTCACCTTAATCTGGGAACACCCAGCTAAGTGTGCACCGGACAACTTCACAGGAAAACTGCAGTTTGCTTCCTAGAAGCTGACAGCCAATCATGTTACAGCCAGAGATCCCTCCCTCTGACACAGAACACAGATATCAGTGCAGTTTTTGGTAAACCACATTAGAAATGCTCCGTCCTAACAATGAGAAATTCCTATGCTTTTCATACAAAAAAACCCTAATCTGCAGTGTATGTCTGCTTGCTAGCACGGATGAAAAGAAACAGAACATTAACATTTCAGCCAAACAAAAATAAAAGTAAGTATGGGGAATCAAACCAGCAACTTCTATTCTGTGTCTTTCTAAAAGAAAGCCTTTCTACCTCATGCCACATGGGCTAATGAGTAAATGAACACATAATAAAAACAAAAATAGGGAACATGGGGAATCAAACCTGTGCCTCAATAGTCTGATTTTTTCCTAAACCCAGCACTTTAGCAGAACACGCACAGGTGAACGCTCAATCGATAGAAGTAAATGCAAGTAAAATCAGTTCACTATTTGTATGCTACTGGAAGACTGTCAGCAATTGCATGTGGTACATAATTAACAGAGCTGCTATATGTAAAGTTTGAACATATGTGAAACTTCAATTTTTCTAGAAAACATGGAAAACACAAAAAAAGCATAAAACTCAGGCAGTAGACTATGTTATAGTGTCTCATAAGAAAACTAGGGGATTTGAACTTGTGACTTTTGTTCCTAAAACACAGCATTACATGGTGCGCCACCATCCAACTCAACTGTGATCACAGGTACATTTAGAAAGTTTCACTGAAGAGATGCTAGAACTCTGCACATAGAGACAGTGAATGCTGGGGTCAGGGGGCGTGGCTCTTTGAAGCAAACATGGGCTATGAGCTGTACTGGCAACAACATGGAAGCCTCCTTTGTTACAGAATCTATAACTTTATCTACTAAATGCAAATAACTAGAGAAAAATCTTCAACGTGTAGTATTCTGGGCAGAAAAACTTTCACATTAGGATTTGAAAAAACTAAGCTTAGTTCTCCTTTAAGAAACATTTATTAATAAGATCCTGGAGTTCTCCCTGGAGGGGCATATTATCCTCTGTCAAGAGTGCGGGATACTTGACACACACACACACACACACACACACACACACACACACACACACACACACACAAATATAATTGTCCAAAAATAACTATATAAGTCATTTTTACATGTCTAAACAAACTCAAGCATGTCTGCACAATGTAAATCATACCACCCTACTGCGTGTGCTACAAAAAAATTCTCACCATGGCTGGATATTAATATGTTTAGATATCCGAGTGCAGATACCACAGGAGGGGTTTTTGATGAAAAGTTAAAGTGTTTTTCCTTGTTGATTTTAGGATATTTATTAAAAGGTGTATTAGGGCTACCTAATAACTAATAGCATTGTAAATGGCCTGCATCAGACCATCATTCAAGAGCTTTAGGGCCGTATTATAAAGTCACGGTTCACTAAAAAGCTATACCGTGCCGTTAACGATCGGGTAAAAAACACGTTTAAACCGATAGTTAATTCCATCGGTTTAATGATCGTTAATTTTGAGCGTTAATCTCCGATCGGTAGTAAGAGTACCAATCGTAAATCTACGATATGAAATCGGAGATTTCGATCCCCATAGAATACCATTGCGGTAGTTTGCTACCGCACAATATTTACGACTGAATGTTCGGTAATTACCGAATTCAGTCGGAAATGTACGATCGCGATTAGGACTGCAATCGTTACATTAACCGCGGTATCGCTAAAAAAACAATCCACAGCTTATAAATACGGCCCTTAATGGCAAGGCTTTATAAGTGTGTTCTACACACTGCCCCACATACAGCCTTGTTCAAGAATTCAAAAAGTTGCCTGAGCGGTTAATTTGCCTCAACCAATGATGGAACCTTTTTACTTAGAAAATATTTTACAACTTGGTTGTAGCAGATTAAGAACTTCTTAACATATATATCCTTTTATGGCATTTCCAGTTTTGTCTCTCAAAGTGGATGCAGTGGCCTCTATTTAAACTTGAGTAGTTCCCATCTGCTCCCGATTTTGTCTACAATCTGCATTCTAAATATGACGTCTGCAGTCATCTTAATAGCCTTTGAGTTAAAGTTGGGGTGAGGTCACTATGTAGATTTGCAGATGTACAGTGAACCTGCTCCACCTGGGGCTTATATTCCTATTCATAATGTCGTTTATTTATTTCAAGAAAAACAGGATTGTGAATTTTAAATTTTTTTTTTTTATTTATTTATTTTTTAATTAAAATATTTTCACTGCAACATAAAGCAGAACTTATGAGGAAATGTACATTAATAAGCCTAAGGGCGATTATATAATTCATTTCAGATAGATTCAAACACTGAATCTATCTAATGTCTTATAAGTGTCCATCCAGCATACACTGCTGCATCTATTCCTATTATCTGTAATGATGCAGGGTTCTGTTTTTTCCTTAGCTTTCTCTGTTCCTCTATTCCTTTCACTTCTATGTCAGACAGTAGTGGGGCACAGAACACACAATGGGGGAGATTAGAACAAGCCACTAATGCAGGCTGTCTTCTTTAAGTACACTAACACATTGCGAAACGTTATTGTGACTTCATAATGGAACATCGGCAGCTGCACCAATTTTGCAAAATTTAATATTGATTTTGCAGCACATGATCAGGACTTCGATGCCTGAAGAAGTCACGTGATCAGGTGAAGAGGAATCGCGAGTTTGTATGATCGCTCGTACAGCAATGTGGCTGATAGCAGTAACAGACCTGGAGTATGGTTAAGGCTATGGTAATGTATGCATTTAAGTTGTATTTAAGGGGAGAGCTCCTGGGAGTATAGGGAGGGATACCCGAACCTGAATACTATTGTATGTGTAACTAGGTGCTCATATTAGGTGCAGCCGTTTTATGCCTATTATTCCTTATAAGTAAGGCGATGTAAAAGGGGTACTAATTGCTTTAGAGACTGTCAGCCTTACCCAAATTCTATGCACAAGACTTTTTTATCAGGAGTGGGCCCCTCGCAGATGTTGGAGGAAGGGTGTTGTTGGTAGAAGGCACTGAACGGGAACCAGTGGTTCTTGAACTTAGTAACCTATTTATTAACAGAACAATATTAAAAGGCATTGCAATTAGCAAAATAGAGGTGACATAGCATGGCAACCTATATCACATAAATACTCACAAACCAGAGGAATTGGAAACAGCATAAATAACAATCAGCTTGTAAATGCCACCCCAGGCTCTCAGGTGACCGTAGTAGAATCTTCTACCACCTATGTCTGTGCTTATTCTTAGGTGGTATACCCAGGACTCTAGTCCTTAGTAAATCACTGTTGGAGCTCCGGCGTTCACTAGAACCCTATTCCTATCTATCACTCCTGGAGTGATCTATAACAAAATCTAATCTCACATTAAATGGACCTGTCTGGTTATCTAGGTTCCCAGGCTCATCCCCTCTCCTCTGGGGAAACTAGTGACCTATAATATATTATATATGATTTATGCTGGCTTATGCATTCTTAACATATTTTTAAAGTGTGTGTTGGTTTTAGGGGGTAGGTTGTGTATTTGATAGACACCAGGGTTAATACTCAGGCCACTCTACCATTAGGCAGAGTGAGACATTTGTCTCAGGTGGCACCCCTGCACTGAAGAAGAAAGGCGGCAGACAGGCAGTGGTGAAAAAAAAATGTTTTTTCCCTTGACCGGTCATGAAAAAAAGGAATTTTCCTTAGTAACAGAAATGATGTTGTTAAATAATTTTATATATTAGCTTAGCTTTAGTAGTTTGTAGGAAAAGGTTACACTAGTGGGTTAGTTGAGCCGTGCTGAAAGAGTCACAAAACAGCAGCTTCCCAGCCGCCTGGAAATAATCAAGGCTCAGGCAGCAGAAACCCTAGAAGTGCCCCTGTAATACTGGTTAAGCATAATTATAAAAGAGCAAGAATGATGATATGGCACTAACCCACATGATATGTATATATAAAGGGTAAGTTTATCATGACCCAATATTATAGGTATCATCAGGACTTTATATTGCCAGATTAAATTCAGCTATACCTCAGGATTTCCCAAGGGCTTGCTACTCTGGCTAAATCTCCCCTTATGTCAAAACACTTTATTGCATTCTTAAGTGTAACAATGACGTATTTTGAAACTTTCAATAAAACGAGTTTAAAAAAAAATCTCCTCGTTTCCAATAATAGCACTTTGCACACGATTCCATACCTTTAAGATTATGCTATGAGCCCAAAACTTAACTTCATTTATTTGGGATATAAACCTTATGACGAGTACATCTTCCCCCCATCCTGAATGCACTTACGTTACAAAATACTAGAGTTACTCCCCTTTACATCTGCAAGTAGCAGGTTTCAATAACACAAAAAAATCAGAACAATTCCTCCACAAGGCAGATTTCATAGGTGGGAGAGGGAACTAAGTAATATTTGGAATTAGCAGAATGTAATCAGGCTTATTTATCATTTAGTTTCTGGTCCCCATATATTATGCAGCAGCAATATTTTTCTATTTAAATTTTCAATCATTTAACAGCGGGGAAATCCCCACACAAATCTCGATAGAGATAGATAGACAGACAGACAGACAGACAGAACAGACAGACAGACGAAAGACAGACAGATGATAGATAGATAGATAGATAGATAGATAGATAGAATAAATGTGGCTCTCTACCATCAAAAGTCAGTTTGCCTGGGTGCTGCATGTATATGGTTCCTATGCATCCAACAAAGTAAATTCCAGGGCAATCGCCTTTATTCATGTGCAAAGAAACAGTAAGCAACGTTTCAGTCACCTTCTCAGACCTTTTTCAAGCATAACTTGAGAAGGCGTCTGAAAAGGTGTTTGAAACGTTGCTATCTGTTTCTTTGCACATAAATAAAAGATTTGATTTGCACAAGGTCTGCGAGTGCCCTGGAATGATAATTAACATATGAGGAAATGACATTTAAGTACATAGATTACAAAATTCATTAAAGGGTATGTCCACCCTTAAATGTAATTTTTTATATGCTGTTCCCCATGTCTCCCAGCCCCAACCGCGTAATTTTCAGAAAGCCCCCTCAGACTCTTACTTACCTCTCCTCTTTCCTCCGCTGCGCTCCCGGCCTTCTGCTTGCAAGAAAATCAAGCAGAGGGGCCGGACGGCAGTCGCGTCTGTGATTGCTGAGCGGCAGCCAATCACAGGATGCGGCTGCCGGTCATTCCGTGCAGCGGAGGAAAGAGGAGAGGTAAGTAAGAGTTTGGGGAGCTTTTTGAAATAAAAAATATGCGGTTGGGCTGGGAGGACATAGGGGAACAACATATTAAAGGGGTTTTATGCTAGGGGAGGGATAGTAGAACGGGGGGAGAGGGAGGGAGAGGGAGGGGGGGGAGGGGAGGGGGGGAGAAGGGCTGCAGTACGCATGGCAAATATCTACCGGAGGCAAGGTAGCAGGCAGAGCCCTATATGGACTCTGCTAGCCTCCTGGTGGGCAGTTTTTGGGACTTGGGGGGGGGACTACAGGCGAACCCTATGGAGCTGGGATGTGAGGTAAGGATTAAACTACAATACATGGGGGCCAGTAGTTGGGGGGATTATAGTTTTGGGGGTGGACATGCCCTTTAAAATGTGTATTTTTATATCTAATACTTAAAGAGTCACTATACTCACCGAAACAACTTTACATTTCTGAAACTACAATTTGTGACAAGTAAAATGGTGGTACTCACATGTTTATCTGGCTTGCTTTGTCATTAAATTATTAATGTTTAGTGGAGTACTCTTAATTCCCCCCCCCTCCCTTACTCACCGCCTCCTTTTAGTGTCTGCGAAACTTATGTGTTTGCACAGCCTCTTCATGGACACTGCTCTGCTTACACATCTCCCCCTCCCTCCCACCTGCTGTCTTTTCTCGCTGATTTCTTAAATGATGCAGAAAATGTGTGGCAGGCAGCCAAAGAGGTCAAGATGAGTTACATGTTATATTGCTTCTGGAGTGACAGGTCTTTCCCTGTAAATGCTGTGATTAAAATGATGATTTCTCAGAATCTACTGCTCAGATTAAAATCTGAAAAAGTTTCGGAGAAGTGTAATATGCGTATCTAAAAATTTTTCGATTAAAGAATTTATATTGCCTTTTATATTTACTTTATTGCAGTCCAAATTCCCAATCTCTACTAATAAGCAGTTTTTTTTTATTGGCAATAATGCAGCATTCGTTAATTTATGCCAGGATAAAACAGCAGATGAATGTTTTAAACGCACGAGTAGATTTGGACCACAAAATATATACACCATAAGGTACAACCTAATGTCTTAAAGGGCATCTATACTGAAAAACAGGTTATTTAAATTGACCATAAGTGAAAACTATAATTGTTCCCAACCACAACTGTATCATTTTTGTGTTGACGCCCCTATTCTTTAGATATCCAATCTAAAACTACTTATATTTCAGCTGTCAATCAAGTTCCTTGCTCTAAAAAACTATTCTTCGTAAGTAGTTTTACTGTAGCCGGAATGTGACAGAGTTTTGACAGTTGGAATGCGTATCTGCTGTGTGCAGGTGACAGTTGGTTTGTGGGGAAAAAGTCAGGTTGGGTGGAAGTGAGAGTGGTTAAAAGAGGGAGGGGGGGATACTGCCCTAAACAAAATGTGTGCTGGATTGAAGGCAGCAGCAACATACGCCAATCACGAGCAAGTGCTACTTACATGTATTCAATTATAGATTAAGATGAGGCAAAGAAATTTTTTCAGTATAGTGTCTCTTTAATAGTAGGGTGTGGGATGGGTAGTTGTCCTTTAATATTGTTAGAAAGTGCTTAACAACAGTGAGCTGGATTAGAGATTGTTTTTGTACTAGTATTTAGTGGCACAGTCTGTAAGAAACGTGGGTTTGAGAAAATATTGAATTCAATGACCTAAACCTTTAAGGGTAATCACTTGATTCATTGATATTCTATTCGTTCCCAAACAATAAATCAAATGCAATGAGAAGGAAAAACACTCATGTTTATTCAAAGTATAAATATTTTGTGATTTATTATCTTAAACAGCTAACAAATAGTAAAGCAGAAATATTACCATATGATAACTTTAATGCAATAATCTTTCTGTATTGTTTAAAACAGATGATTCGTTTTGAGGACTGGAAGTTTGGAAGTTTTTGTTTGGCGTGCTCAGCAAGAGTTATGTGTGTGGCATGAAGGAATACAGCCACCTCATTGCTATCTCAGGATTAAAGGGCAAATTGCTCATAAATATGTATAAGGCTGTATACATACCATGCAATTATTCAGCCAGATTGAACGATAGTTCACTGTATTTGGTGATGTGGTGAAAAAAATTGCACGGCTTTTGGTGGCCTGCTGAACCGACGTCCGACCATTTGTTCTTCTGAACTGGACGAATGGGAGTTCGGACATGTCGAAAAACCACAGCCAAACATCACAAACTTATGACCAAAAACTTTGCCGCAACCAACAGTCCTTCGTCCTGACCGACAAGTCGCCTGGTCAGGATGAACGAACCTATACTGTGTACCCACCTTAAGGGACGATACACAATTACACAAACCTTAGCCAAACAAAAACTATTTCTCTTCACTCATATCTACACAATATTCATAACTTCAAACAGCTCTTCAAAGTTTTAAAGGACAACAATACCAAAAAAATAACATCACCCCCATTACATGTCCACTCTCAAAGCAGCTAAAATCACTTACTCACATTTACAGATGTGCTGCCCTCCCTTAGATATCACACAGCAAAATGAGGGCTAAAAGCCCGCTCCTTCTAGAGAGCCCAGGGCCGTGAGATTAACATATCACTTGTGATTGGTGGTGGGAATGTCTTTTACAACCCGCTCCTCCTCCTCCTCTAGTTAAACAAACTTGAAAAGTCCTGTTATTAGGATACAGCTTACATAATATAGCTGATCAAGGATGGGTGGAGAGTTTTTTTTCGCATGCTAGCTTTGAGTTAGCAGACAGTTACAGGCAGACAGAATTTTATGCCCCCTTACAGCATGGCTAATTGAAGCAAAGAAAGGCTCGAAATCAGGGAAAAAATGTATGGGGAGGGCTGCATACCTTTACTCTTTTTAAAGCAATTGAGGCAATACTCCCTGTCTGTCCGTCACCTCCTCCGCCCTACTCCCTGTTTATCAGCTGATGTAATAGCTTCATATTTCACAAGAAAAATCAAAACACATCAGAAATAGATTTCTGCTCACCCTAGCCCCTCCCTATAGTTCCAACCACTACACTGCACCGCCTTTCCTCCCTTATTGTTCAACCCCCTCTATCTATACCTACCACTGCATTGACTACCCTCCTTTATTGGCTACTCCCTCTACTTGCCCTTAATGTGCTTCATCACTATTACCGAACAGGAATTTATCTCTCCTATCCCGGACACGTCTCACCACCTGTTCCCTTGACCTTATCTCCTCTTATCTCATTCCCCACCTTCTCTTCCTTCCATACAGCTCTAACCTCTCTCTTTAACTTGTCCCTATCCACTGGTAATTTTCAGGGTATCCCTATACTTAAAAAAAATCTCCCTGGACCCGTCCTCTCTTTCCAGCTTCCAGCCTGTCTCCCTAAATCTCCATCTCCCCATGTCTGTTGCCTGGGAAAGAAAACTTGATTCAGGTCTTATCTTCAAATCCCATTTCAATTTTTTCCATCTCCTGTTGGCTCCAACTTAAAAACATCTCCTGCATTCGAAGCTACAAAATCCTAGTCCATGCCCTAATCAAATCCTAGCTAGGACTGCTGCAAAACACTTGTGTGGTTTACCAAACAACCGCCTGGCACCACTTCACAATCCATCCTCAACTCTGCTGCCGGCTCATTCACTTCACTTCTTGCTTCTCTAAGCACTCTCCTCTCTGTCAGGCCCTCTACTGGCTGGCCATTACACAAAAGGATCCAGTTCAAGTTGCTAGCCTACCCTTTAAAGAACTATCCAACACAGTCCCTCCATATATCTCAGAGCTGATCCACTGATTACCATCCTAGACGCAACCTCGGCTCTACAAATTTATCCTCCTCTCATCCACCCTTGTCACCTCTTCCCATACCCGCATTCAGGACTTTTTTGTGCTGTCCCTCTGCTCTGGATTTCATTTCTTCCGTCTGTCCATCATTCACCATCTCTTAATACCTTCAAACATAACCTTAAAACCCACCTCTTCAGGCAAGCATATAACTTTGCCTAGACATTAGCCCTCTTACTGACCCCTACTAATCCTAACCGCCTCTACCATTCCCACTGCCAATATATTTACAGCAGGGATAGGCAACCTGTAGATCTCCGATGTTTAAAAACTACAAATCCAGAATTCACCTAACTACAAGTGTGTAGAAAAATGCTGACAGTTGTAGTTTTCAAATATTCTGGAGATCTACTGGTTACTTATCCTTGATATACAGCCTACGATTCCCATCACCTTATGTCTCAACCCCATTTCCTCTAGTCTTGGGCAGGGTCCTTTCCTATAGTATCATGGTATTGCTGTAGGTAACTTGTGTTATTATTATTATGTATTACCTGTGTATGTAATATGTATGACTTTGTAATATGTATTACCCTGTGTATGTAATGTATGATTATTTAATTGTAAAGTACCACATAAGATTTTGGCGCTTTTATAATCAATAATAATAATATTTTCTAATAATTATTGATGTAATAATAACAATTTCCCTAATAATATTTTGCCTTAGAGGCAGTTCCGAGGTTATGAACAAAGTCTGTTTTTAAGAAGGTGTCGAATTTGTACATAAATCAGAGAACCATTACAGAACATGAGGCTGATGCAATAAGACCAAGACATTGAGTGAAGGTCTGGGGGATTCCAGGACTATTGTAACTATGGAATCATTTATATGAGTTGTTGAAAGAACAAGTATGAATTGTCTGTGAAATTGGGAAATTCGTTGCCAGGGATTTTTGACTATTTACTTTTTTAAACTGGGTCTCTTGTTTCCATTAACAGAAGTCTTAAACTTGCAATAACTGTAAACTGAACATCACCACTATGCTATAATGAGTGTGTCTGGGAAATGCCTTAAAAGATAATTCTCCGGAAAAGTTAAGTACAAACATTAGAGTAAAATAAAGTCAGCATGAATTCCTTTGAACAAAGTACATCTATCTTGTTGGCCTCTGGTAAATTGACCATTTAAAATCACATTTAAATGCCCCAGCCGAAGTTCCTGGCCATCACCCTGAACATTCTTTGTGAAAACTCTTTTCATAAATAAGGTACAAAGGAAGCAGGTTTATAGAGGGTTTTGTATCCCAGTTGCTCATTGCCCCTTGCACAGCTAGAAATATTTAACAGCATACTTTATTATAAAAGTCGATGAAACAGAAAGTCAAATCTTTATACTGTACAATATCTTTTTAAAAACTACAGCGAATGGCAGCCATACACTTATTATACATTTGATAAATTTAATGTTAGATCATCAATTCTACCAAAGGTCCAACCTGCAGCCCTCCAGTTGTTTAAAAAATTACAACTCCCATCATTCTTCCACTGCATAAGAAGCCAAGGAATTCTGGGAGTTGTAGTTTTCAAACAACTGGAGGACCACAGGTTGGACATGGCATTTATGCAATGGAATGGCATTCATGCAATGTTTCATTTTGAGATTGAAAGTCGACTGTCAGTCTGATGTCGCAAGGACCCACGCAAATAGCCGGAAGGTAACTTTATGGTGCAGATAATGTACATCAGACTCCGATTCAAAAGTTTTTATTTGGTCACTTAGTCTCCAAACTCCTGACTAGTGATGGCCCAGTTCGCAGATCCGAACCCCAGATCTGTGGCGGATTTACCACGTTGCAAAAGGTGGATATCGCGGATTTTACTGTTTCTTGCCTTCCGAACTTTTCCAAAACGCTTTTTCGAAAATTTTCGAAATTTTAAGGATTTCTCATATTTTCGAAATACGGGAAAATACGAGAAATCCTCGTAAATTCAAAATTCGCGGATTTCAAAAAAAATTTACGCACATTTTCAGGTCCGTATTTTCGAAGAATCCTCGTATTTTCGAAAAATCCCGTATTTTCAAAGAATCCTCGTTTTTCGAACAACGGATTTGCCGAATTTATTTTAATAGGTTTAATGGGTCCGCTCGTGGATTTTCGAATTTTCGAATTTTTTTCGGAAAAATTCGCGGATCCACGAGCCGACCAGATTTTGCGCAGTTCGGACATCATTTAGAGAACTAGAGTAATTTAAAGTAAAATGGGCAAATGCGTACTTGTTTTAGTAACCCATATCAACTTAGAGCATTTGCCACAATGGCAGAACATAAACAATGAAGCAAACTTCTTACTGGCTTATCCTATTCTAATCCTATTTCATAATTCCTGTCTGTTAGGCAGCATACAAAGTGGAGCGCTACACTGGGGCACGTGCCCCAGTTCACAGAAGCAGTGCCCCCCTTCCAAACCCTACCCATTTTGGCCCTTTAATATCTTTCGTGTGGGGATAACGAGCTAGGTAGTAGTGGTTAGTAGGCTGCCAGGGGGTGGGGTGGGTGAGTGTGACTCACGCTCACCTTGAGGAGCCGCCGTTCGTATTGTCCAATGAGAGAGAGAGAGCATGCGTAGTGACGTCACTGTGCATGATTTCACACCTGGTTGTGTTTGTCTGATGTCTTCTCTGGCTAGGGGCTTACCTCTGCGGTGCTGCACAGAGTCGGCTTTGTGTCCAACATCCAGAAAAGTAAAGGTGATCCTCTGCAATCTTCCACCCGTGGGTGCCCACTCCTCCCATAGTCCAACCCTAATGGACATATATCAATTGGAAACAGCAAAAAAGCGAGGGTCGCACTCCAAAGGAAATTAATATATGTGTGGTTTAAATAAATTCAAGTTAATTTACTTTGGAGTGCGACCCTCGCTTTTTTGCTGTTTCCCATCCACCAGACTCTGTTAGTGGCACACAGGTCGGGGATGCTCCATTTATTCAGTGAGTACTAACTGAAATATAATTACATTTATGATTTATTTTAATTCATTGTTCATCACCCATGCCTGCTGTGTTGGTGTGAAGAGCCAGTCAGTAGGCTGTGGTTAGTGGATCTCTGTCTCCCACATCTATCTATCTATCTATAATAGATCTACTCTATCGATCTATCTATCTATCTATCTATCTATCTATCTCTAATCTATCTATATCTATGTATCTCTCTATCTACTCTATATGTATCTCTATACTATCTAGTATCTCTATATCATCTATCTATTATCTATTTCATCTATCTATCTATCTATCTATCTATCTATATCTATCATCTATCTATCTATCTATTCTATCTATCTATCTATCTCTCTCTCTATCTCCATATCTAACTAATTTTTTGGCTATCTGACTGAACATAAGATTAGATAGATCATATGGAGATTGATAGATAGATAGAAAGACAGACAGAAATAGAAAGACAGATATATAGATGGACAGACAGCGGAATGGCCCTGTAAGTAGCCAGGCAATGCTCTTCAACTTTGTAGTAGTTTAATCCTATAAACTTCTCTGTTAAAAACTCACACAGTTAAACTGTAAGGTGTGTAATAGCTGTTCGTGCACCTTACATTATACTGACAAAGATTATTACAAGGAGATTCAATAAAAATTCTTATCATTAAAAATGGTGCTAATTTTGCCCCAACAATCAAAAGATCTTTCAACATTTGAAAGCTAACATCGATGGTTGAGGCAAAATTAGCACCATTTTAAACGATAAGAACTTTTATTGAATAACCCTGTTAGTGTTTTTTAATGTGCCGATTGTTAGCCTTTGTGCCCATGTTGTGCCCCGGAAAACTCTGAGCTGGAAGCGCCACTGCTATACATCAGAAACTGCAAAGCCGACATTTTTAGTAAATAATCATGTAAAAATTAAGTTAAAGTATTTAATTTTGCATTGACAAACAGAAAAAAACAAGTATGTAATCTCATGTTGGGAATACAGTAATTTCCCCTGTCGGCATCAGTGTCATTGATATCTAATGCAAGAATGGCTGGGTCTTTAAGGGTGCATGTTTACATGCATGTCTATTTTGGTTTGGTGCAGTACAGAGGGATAATCTATATCCCCATGTAGTATTCTAATCTCAGCGCTCATTCTGTCAAACCACAGCATAAATGGTAATGATTGCGTGGTACCTGATTTTCTGGAGTTCCAATTCAGAGCATAATATTTATTCCAGATTTAAGAACCTGCAGGTAAACAAAAATAAATCTGCAACGGCAAAAAAGGAGCTTGTAACTATATATTTTATGCTCCGAATTTACTCTGAAATTAATGAACTGTAGACAAAGAAAAAGCAGAAGGAAACAGAGCTTTCCAGTTTAAATTCCCAAACCTGGCTAATCATTTTTTAAACAATATGCAATTAGAGTTTACGCTACCAGGGATCATGTATGTGATTTAGCCAGAAATGATGAGTTTCAGCAGTTGGTTTCCAGAGATTATAGCACAGTTTTTCAGGTATCACATTCTACTGACAGTCTGACACTGCTACCAACAAGATAAAGATTAGCGCAAGAGGCTTAAGATCATTTCCCAACAACCTTACAGCAGGACACAATCACAGGAGAACAGAGGAGAACTTGTCAAAAATGACTGATCTACCTATGCTTATTGACAATATCTGATTTCTTTTGGCGCCGAAGGCTTGAGGACTTGCTCTGCTGAAAGCCATGGCTAACAGTATTCCGGCTCGATTTAGATGCCCAGGGAAATGAGTGCAAGGAAAATCATCTAACTTGGGTCTGAGAAAGGATTTATACTATGCAACTTGCAGTATGTTCCTCCAAGTGTGTTATTAGAGTTGTATCATTGGTGTTCTTGTTCAAGCTTCTGGGGGAAATTAGTTCAATAAAGACTTCCACACATGAAATACAGAACTGTCCAACAGTTTTCATAGACTTCTTAGATGTAAGCTCTTTAGGACAGGGATTTTTCGTGTAAAGCCACACCACACGTTTTTATACTATGTATGACGTTATTCATGTAATTTTAATTCATCTTTTTTATTACTTGCACTTTCCCCTTGTTTGTATACATACAAAGCTGTATACTCGAGTGCTGCTTTAAAAATAAAATTAGACTACTTCCCGCAAACACGTGGCTATTTTACAGAGAGGAATTAGAACATTTTCTATACCTGTTGAATGTAGTTAAGATTAATGTACAGAACAAAATTAGTAATAGGAAAAGTTATTGTAAAAGGGAATCTTTTAAAGCAACTGGTATGCAAGTTATAGTTAATAATACCACCAAACAAGACCCTAACAGCACCCAAGAGCCGCACATTCTACTAGCCATACCTATAGCTACTGATAGTTTATGAAGTTCAGTGATTTTATAGGGCTAAGCAATTAACTGTACTTTATCTTTAATTGAGTATAGGGAACCCTGTGTGATCTAAATATAGCTATAATTGAAGTTGAGAGTAAAATTCACACATGTATGTTCCCATAGCGACAGCAATCTATGCTTCGTCTATTTTAAAAACCCATCGTTAAGTTATAACAGTGAAATAAAAGATACATACATAAATTACTAATAGTACTAATAGATTATGTGAAAATTTGTTTAATATAACAGTCCATCAGGTAAAGTTTCTTATGTTATTAGCAACCTGGCCGACATTTCCAATGTGCACCACCTGATTATTCTACTGCCCTCAGTCTCCCTCCCATTCATTTAAATATGTGGGCTATAAGCGTGCTGATCTTACTTATTACAAGACAATTTAAACTGTTCCGTGTCATACAGAAGCAATAAAGTAGCTAGGAATGAGGCGCTATCCTGGGAAATCAAGCAATGCATAGGAAGAATGTGATGTGCTGACTTTGCAGGTGTTAACTCACTTAATGCCAGACTGGGTAGAAATGTATTTTTTTCCTGGTACTAAATGCATTGTATGTTAATACTAAAAGCAAGAAACCAAAGTAACGTGTAACATAATCACAGATGAAAATGTAAACCATTATAATCTGATAGAATGAAAAGAAGAATTAGATGCATGGAAACAATGTTTTAACATAGTTTAAAAATAAGTTAAGTACCCATGAGCATTAAACTACACTGGGGCAAAAATATTGAGAATGGCTAGCTGCAGTTTCATTGGGTTCTATCTATTGGTTTATAGAGCTTTAAGTTTCTTTGGGTTTGAATAAATAAAGCACAGTGGGGCTTATTTCTAGGGCAATGGGGCAATGGGATAAAGGCTCTTCATTGTGATGTAATATTGGGTTAGCATAATTTTTTCACAGGTTTTTTTTGGAAACAGTGTAGCGTGCAGATTCAATGAAATGCAACTTGTGATTTTCCAAACTAGGTATCATGAAACTTCACTTCTATTGAATCAGCCTGTCATTTTACCTTCCATGCTCCCATGATGCAGTAACCATCGTAAAGTGTAATGCATCCCAGAAATGTGGAAGAGGTATAATATTTTTTATGAGCAAACCTAGTAAATGGGAGATTTGAATGATCAGTATGTAAGGGCACTGATCCAGGTACAGATGCCTTAAAGATCTGAGATAAGATGCAGCCTGTTAGAGTTAGTCAGACTGACAACACAATGGGACATGGAGCGCAATAAGTGTTTTCTATGTTTGAATATTCATAATGCATTGGCTGCTTTATTTTGTCTGATTAAATAATCAGAAAGAAAGTTCCAATGGGAAAATCTGCCTTTGTAAATAAGTGACTATTGTAATGATAGATTATAGATAGACAGACAGATGAAGATAGATAGATAGATAGATAGATATAGATAGATAGATAGATAGATATAGATAGATAGATAGAGAGAGAGAGAGAGAGAGATAGGTACAGATAGATAGATAGATAGATAGATAGATAGATAGATAGATAGATAGATAGGTTGATAGATAGATAGGTAGGTAGGTAGATAGATAGATAGATAGATAGATAGATAGATAGTTGATGATGATAGATAGGTAGGTAGATAGATAGATAGATAGATAGATAGATAGATAGATAGATAGATAGATAGATAGATAGATAGAAGATAGATAGATAGATATAGACAATCTTTCCCAGACAGGAATGTTATATAACAACTGTGAGCCATACATTTGTGGTGCTACAGTCATCTACAATGATAGATGTGACAATTAGGTTATCCAGTAGTTAACATTAAATACAATTCTATAGGGTATTATAAAAAGATAAAAAATATAGAGATACTGGACAGTGACTGGGAATTTGCAGAGTTGTTTTTTTTTCTGTCAAAAAAGCATTTCATTAAGCAATGAATCAATATTTACACTCCTCCAGCTGCTGCTGCTCTAAGCGGTTTTAACCATAAACTGCCTTTTATTTTATTGTTCTCCTTTACATTACAGCATTGAAAGTTAAGGTAAAGTGATACATTGCATTTGTATCTTCAGTTCAATGCAAAATCTATGCAAAAAAAAATATCTTCACCTACATTTCCACTAATGCTATAATTGGCATAACAAATCTTTATAATAAAAGAGAAGAACACAACATTTCTCCCTGTTATAGGGCAATAGTAACTAATAAGCACTAGTATCATTATAGGGCAATGCACAAAGGGATCCTGGGTTCCTCCTTTACTATATTGTATGATAAACATGAAGCATGGCAGAGAGGGAGGAAGTTCAGTTTTTAGACCAGGAAGAAACATTTGGGGTTTTAAAAATAAACAGCAAGTATTGGATCATATAGAGAGGTTAAGTATCATAAACCCTCACTACTGCCCATTCACTTCCCTCTTTCCATTCTGGCTACTGACCTACTTGCCTTCTCATCCATTCATAAAACTGCAAATACCTTAGTTGAATGTTGATTTAAACCAGTTACAGCTCAGTCCCACCCCACACACTGACACAGATTAGCAGCTGGGGAGGATCAGCACTGCTGCTGTCTGACTGCTGTCCAAGGTGCTGAATGGAGACTGTGTTCATCTCCCCAAACCACAAACTACATAGAAACTCACAGGCTGTTCAGTGTGTATGGGGATGGAGTGGGATACAGTGGGAGAGGGGGGTGTTCAGCTTCTCCTGCACAATCCACCGGAATGAGGATGTAGAGTGTCAGCAGGATCTCGTCGAGGCTCTCTCGGTTCTGTTGATCTCAGTGCACAGGGTAACCGTTACTGATCCTGATGTGGTTCATCGGAGTGCAAAAAAGCGATGCTGTCATTATATCTCTCCCTCCTGGCCCCCCATCAGCTGTGCCCAGTCTACCGTGGCCCCCTAGTGGACAAATACAGACTAACAATGTGGAACGCTGCTGGTGAAGTTAAACGTTCAGAGTTAGAAGGCAGCAACGTCCACTTACAGTGTGTTACAGGACTCTAGGCAATGTCAGCCAATATAAATGTAAGGTCGGGGAAATAATGCTTAGTTTATGTACAGTCACACCACACCTTACCATCTACAATCTTATCAATATTGTGTCATTATATATTCAGCTGGGCCCACATTTAGGAAGTAAGAATGTACAACCCATCCCATGATACTGGAGTATTAAAGGGCAAGTCCAAAATGAAACTTACATACAGGTAAATCACCCCCCAAAACCCTAAATGGTAATAGTTTGAAATCTGAAATATATAAGTCTAACCTGAAATCCTGCACAAGTCCTGTTCCCTGTTTCTGCTTCCTGGTTTTCCAGTTAGAAACTGTCAGTATGGATTTGACAGTGGACATCACTGCCAATGACTGAATGTTAATCCCTGTCTGCTTCTTTGAGCATGCCCAGGCTCAGTACAGGTCTCAGTACAGGTTACTTAATTGCTCAGTTTCCATGAGGCATCCAGAAGCATAGCAGGCATACAGTAATAATTCACACGACAAACTATGATATATCAACATTGTAAAGAGGCCCATTCTTTCTAAATTATGTTCTTATGAGGGTGAGTTGTCCTTTAAGGTTGAGTAATTCACAACAGTTCATTAAAAGCAATGCCTGTGGATCTCTAGGTGTATTGTTATAAATTGTCAGATTCTTGTACAAGTCATTCTGAATTGAGAAAGCCAGTCGGATGACTAGCGAAACGTCTTCAAGAACTAAACTTCAAGTCCAGTTGATCTAATTGAATACAACAGATATACCATGACCTGGATGAATGAGAACCTTCACAAGCACGTTGGTCATATACTGGCAGGACTCCCAGCATAAGCATATCAACCAGCCTAAAAAATATGATTGATTATTTACTTTTAATTTGTACAGAGAGTAAGAGGCAACATATCTGTTCATTGGTCATTGATTGCTATCAGCACCTTTATAACATTATAACATTTCAGTGGCGTAACTAGGAATCACTGGGCCCCCCAGCAAAACTATGATGGGGCCCCTACCCATGCTTCATCCACAGTGGTTTTATGGGATGAGGCTATATGTGTCATAGTAAAATAGGAGGATGGGGCCCCTTTGGCTCTTGGGCCCCCCTCTGGTTGCTCCCCCTGCTCCCCTGTAGTTACGCCCCTGATTAATTTAAATAATAATTTAAGTAAATATAGGTGCAAAAGCAACAACTTTTGGCAATTGGCATATTTCTTGCACTGTTACCGAAAATGTACACCTGGTTATTAGCCACAAGATACTTATACTGGCTCTCTTTCGGCCTTTCATTCCTTTTGTACTTCCTCTTTAAACATCTTCCAATTAGTGCACTCCAAGTCCAAATGTTAAAATGTTCATTGTGATGTGCAGCAATTTGTTTGAACACGGTCTCCACACATTGATTACACAGTGTTCTATTTCTGTCACATTAACACGGTTTAAATATTTAAACTTATTGATTGCCCATGGCTGTCACAGTCCAAGAACTATAATGGGTTGAAATTGTATTGTCATTTATAGACCCACTTTACAGACAAGAGTATTTGCTATTATGAGCCACCTAAATACTTCTAGAATTCTGTATTATTATAATTTCTAATGGTTTCCAGGGTGACTGAAACTATCATTTGAGGCTTTGTCCATTAGTACATTTTTAGCCAAATAAAAACAATAACTGCATTTTTTAATATAATAAATTGTTTTATCTCTATGCCAGCTTACAATTACAGTTTTTACTTTTAATTAGATTCAGAACATGTATTGTTTTTATGTTAATGATAACACTTCTGAAGGTCTGTACAGATGTACGATTTTGCTGACAGCAAGCAGAACAGCAAATGCGGGTAACAATCATACAAATGAAATAACGCCACAGTGCGTGGTTGCTCAGACCGGCTTTAGAGTTTCATTCCAATAGCAGTTCTGAAGAAAAATCCAATGGAATTGGAATTTTTTGAATTTTCTATAGCGATTCAGATTTTTCTATTAAACATTTCGATTTTCAAATGGAATTTTAGATTTTTTGATTTTCAAAGAAAGGTTCTGCGTTTCGAAAATCACAAAAAAGTCACAGCAGTTCTAAGTTGAAACCAGGTTTGTTTTTAAACTGGAATTCATCACTTTAAATTTAGAAGCAACCACTGGTGGCCGATCATCACCTGGAATGGCCATGTGCCTGTCACACATCTTGCACCTGTGTGGGGCTTTAGGCAGTGTACACACCAGTCAATTTTCAACTAAGACTACTGATCTGTAAACCTGATTAGTAGTCTGTCGGGTGTGAATTTTGATGCATTCGTTGGAAACGAATATGGGCCCATGTGTTTACACACCCTTATGTGTAGATAGGCGCAATGTTTGTACATTGAATTAACTCGATGTTTGACATTACATAGACTCGATGTTTGTACATTGAAGCTATCTAACGTCTTTAAGAGAATGTCTTTTTTAGCTGGCAGTTCTTACCTTCTGACATTTCTGTGATTATCTCATCTAGATCATTAATTTTGCAGAAAAAAGATCACTCCAGGTGGTTCAATGGACGCAGGAATATTGAGGGAACATCGGAAGGTGAGTATGTAGTGTATCGGCCCTTAGTATATACAGAGATGGATTAAGATCATATGGGGACCTAGAGCAGGGCCATCATTTAGGGCCCTTTTTTGCTAAATATATTGTATAGACTAAAATATTGTTACTGCTTCTGAAGCTGGGCCCCCAGAAGTTTCCTGGGCCTTAAAGTCCTTAAAGGCAAAATGTCTTTGCTATTTGTTCGCTATTTGCACAGAACAATCATCAGTTTCGAATACAAAGTAGCTGTATAAAGCTTATAGTGATAAAGAATTTAAACATCACTCTCTGAATTGTAGAATATAATGTAGTATATAATGAATAATGAACCATGGAAATACAATATTAGGCTAAGCATTTTTATACAGTTTAGAAAACAAAATGTGACTTTTAATATTCTTACATTTTAAAGGGCAACTATGGTGTCCCAAAACACTCTCCCTCCCCTATTAGCAATTAGTGTGAGGACCTAAACCTACTGGGTTTGCCCTAAATCTGGCTCACCTAGCATGTTTTTATTATTACAGGGGGGGATGGATTTGGTTGGTAAAAGAACTATACAGTTCTCTTTTAAAGTATATTATATTGCCTTTAATATATGCAAGGAGATTCAATAAAAGTTCTAATCATTTAAAATGGTTATTTTGCCCCAACCAATCAGATGTTAACCTTTAAGGCTGGTACACACCATGCAATATTCCGATTGACCGATAGTTCAGTGTATCAGTAGATTGGGCCGAAATAATCGCATGGGTTTTTGGCCGACTGACCATTAATCCAAATCAGACAAAAGGATGATCGGACATGGACATGGAAAACCACAGCCAATTGTGCGGTCCTCTACAGACTGCAGGCTCCGTCGCGGAAAACTGTCGGCTGCAGCCCCTATTGCTGCGACCAACAGTCCTTCCTCCTGGCCAATCAGTCAGTCAGGAGAAAATAGTTAAAGAAAAATGTTAAATAAGATTTGATTGGTTGGGGCAAAATTAGCACCATTTTAAATGATAAGCAGGCTCATTTACGGAGGAGCGCTGCAAGTACGCAGCACTCCTCTCACTTCTTAACGTCACGCTAACTAATTTACGATCGATTAGCATAACGTTAAGGCTCGCTTTGTGGCGGCAGTGCAAGTACCGCTAGAGGCACTCTCGCAGCTGTTGCAAAGTAATTTACCAGAGGTTGCACCACTCTTGGCGTGTACGTATTTAATGCCAGCTGATAGCTGGTGTTAAATACTTACATGTGGGTGAGATTCACCCAGAGTCACACAGCTTCTGGTAAATCCCGTATGGGAGATTTGCCCAGGGAGCTTGCAGCTCTAGGTGAATCTCCCTAAAGAACTTTTATTGAATCTCCCTCGTGGTATTTAATTAATGGTATTATTGAGCTAATGGCATATCTAAGCAACAATAATAAGAGCCCACACCTGTGCAATATAAAATGAATAGACTATAGAGTCATTTATAATATGTTCTTTCTACTATGTCCTAAAAATTAAATATTGAGAGGGAGACCTGCTCTGCTACTTCCTGGAACATATGACATAATTCTGCAATAGGACCATGCAGATACAATACAGGGATTGTATGAGGGTGGGCAGTCTATCGAACAAACACCACACAATGCCTACCTTAAGAAATTGCTATCTCTGTATTTGTAGTAACATTGACATTAGAAAGGATATTATCTTTTCTCAGCTCACAGAAATGGATTATTGCTGCTTTACTAGAACTGTGAATATCTGAATATTGATCTATTAATACTTGCAGATCCACAGTACTAAAACATTAAATGCAAAGATCTGTTATTATTACCTTAACAAGGAATCATATACATCCCTTAGATTATTGACTGCTGGCTGTCTTTGAGTGGCTACAGCATGCGTTTATATACATGTGGTTATATAATAGAACACATTATCACATTTACTGTCTGCTATTCTCATCATCAGGTTAGAAAGAGGGAATCTCTAAAGAAATGAAAAAACAGCATAGAAACCAAGAAATAATTTGAGCTACAACAATTTTCTGTAGTTATCTGTATTTATCTGTGTTTTCTTAAATCTTCCTTGAAATAATGCTGGTTGTTGATGGCATTTTTACAACATGAGGGAAGTCACCCAAAATGTGTACAATTTGTCTTTCTAATAAAAGGCATTTGAGAGAGTCTTTGGAAGATGCAACATTTGAAGTTTCTGCCAACTAATTGTTGAAGTGCTCACAAACAACATTATCACACCTCTAACCAAAAACTAGAGTGATTGTAATTATGCCTTTAGAATAAAGAAACATTTGCAGAGCATATCCATAGGCAATTTTAGGGGATACCCAGAATCCCTCCGTTCTGCTGGATTATAGTTTCTGTCTGTTATGGCATCTTGAGGTCATCGGAAAGTGCAAGGGGTGTCCATCTAAAAGGGGATTAAAACAATGGGAGACAAGATACAGAGATGGACGTTAAAGGTTTTTACACATGGGCATTTATGCCCGCAATCTGCATGGTGAAACAACCCAAAAATTTTTAGATCTAATTTCTGGTTTTTGAACAAAAGGTTTTCATCTAATTTCTAATATTTTGATTTTTTAATATTCAATTTATTCGCTATGAGTTTTGAAGATCCCATTAGATCCACAGGTTTTCAAAACCAGTGGTTTCAAAGCGAAACCAGGCTCGTTTTGAAACCGGGATCCTTATATTTGAAAATGATGGGGATAATTATTCATGCTGTAAAAAAATCTGGAGGTAAAGAAAATATAATAAAGGTATACTTTAACATGGGAGTGGCATTTAAAAGGTTTCATCATTTCCATTGTCATGATAACCCTTTCAAGAATCTGCACTTGACCCTGATATCTACATATATTAAACAATTCTAGAAATCCAAATCTAGAAGAAAAAAATAACCAAGATCTAATTTCCCTTTATTAAGGGAGTTGGTAAATTCTGACAAAATCTGTTTGCAATCTGCACTGACATAAACAATCAGAGATTGCCTCTCCCTAAGGGAAGGGCCCACTATCACGCACAGCAGCGCATGCAGGATTTGTGCAATGCGCTGCTGTGCATGATTTGCTGTGTGCGCTGCAATCCTATCCATCAATGTTATTAGGATGAATGCTATAATGCACATGTGCATTCCAATAACAGATCAGAGCGCAGGGTACATAGTGGGACCACTCCGATAGCATTGCATTCGAAACGATAGCATTGCAAACTAGGCACTAGTGAGACCTAACATTAAAACTTGGTAAACATGGATGAATGTCACCATTAGTCCATAGTAATTTACCGAAAGGTCCGATCAGCCATTTTGGTGAACAGGCAACAGACATCAGTTGCTGGTGACAACAAAAATGGCACAGATTTTTCGGATACACGGAAATATCAGACGGTTTGGGTGAAAAATCTGCTTGTGCGTACCCAGCCTTATTATTGCTGGTAACAGTCACTCATACAATAGTAGTGGAACAACAGCATCTAGGCTGGGTATTTTACCATATTACCATGTATATTGGAAAATCACATGCAAACATGCAGTTTCCTATGGGCCACGCCATTGGTTGCGGTGAACTGTTGAACATGCCTACTTTTGCCACGATCAACAGTGTTTCATCCCAGCCAACTGTTAGCTAGTGGTGCACGATCGATTGAGATGAAACATTTGCTGGTGTGTACCCAGCCCTAGTCCCACAGTTCACTAGTAAAATCTTCATGTTATACCAACTGAGAAGAAAAGAGCAATTCCATGACCAATGGAGATCCCCCAATTGTGTCAGGATTGAACATTCTGTAAGCATAAAAAGGCAGATATCAGGAGAGGATAGGATTCAATATTAGGATTGATGCCTGTGCATACCCAGCTTAAGACAAGGCTTATGAACAAAAACTTCTTTCTATGAACACTGGAAAGGAATTTATTATTTTTCAACCTCGCTTTAAAATTCCCTAAAAGGAAATAACAATTTTAAATTAAGACGAGGCTATAGCAAGTGCGGTATGCCTCAAACACTATGGCAGAGCCCAGATATTTCTTTGCCAGTACATTCTCCTACCTCCTATTAAATTATTTACTGTTTGGAACCTCTTCATATCTACACCATTGTCTAGGTTCACTCCCTCAGTGTTCCCATTTGCATGCAGAGGCACTATTTCTCATCAGATAAGAAGGATGTAAACTCTATTTATAGCACTATGCTGCCAAAGCAGTCCATTCACAACACGGCCAGCATGGATTAGTATCTTCCGCTGATTAGAACTTCTCTCTCAGACTAATCACTACATAACAATATGTCCTTATCTTCATCTGCTTTTCATTATCCCTTTCCTTTTTCTATCAAACCTTCCCTTTCATTCTACTTTTCATTGTATATCTTACTTTATAAGGAGAGAATAAGGAGGGGGAAAAATCTGTTTAGCATGTGCCTGTTAAAAATGGAGAATCGCTGGAGAGTAGCTCCTTACAAGTTATCCTGGATTTCTACTGGAGGCGAGAAGTCTCCTACCTAGTAATTATGTGTTTTGAACTCGTTTCCCTTTGATCAAAAATAACAATTGCTTATTCTATGGCACGGCAAGTCCCAAAGAGATACTAGCCCTTTAAAGATTTCTATGGGGGTTCCACAAACATTCTGTGGTTTCTAATAGTGCTGGAAGATAAGCTATTTGGTTGGAAAGCAAAGACAGAATTTTTCCTGATTCAGGAAAAATACATTGTTACAACATCAAAAAAAGGTCTGGATTTTCTAGGATTCTGGCAATAAAAGCTCTATGACAGGTGGCAAACACATTTAATTACAGGTGTCTCTTACAGAACTAAAGAAAAAAGGAGATGAGAACAGTAAAATAATGATGATATATAACGTTCCTATAGCTCCCAGATCTATGTACATTTGCTAACAAACTTTAGCTGTTTTACCACAGAAACTGTCTAGACAGTTTTATTTGTTTTTATGAGTACATAAAACTATAACACGGCCATACTGTTTTACAGGTTGAGATTTACAATGTTAATCAGAACCCAGATCTTCTGTTGAGTATTATCTTCCCATCATACTATGTCCTTGGTCAGTTTTTCTCCTTTTCATCCCTTGCACCTCCCACCCCATTTCCCTTCTGCTGTGTGTCTTTATGCTTTTTCATTTTATCTCTTGTATCAGCTTGGCTGCTTGCACACTTCCCCTCCCTGCTCCTGTTTGTCTCATTTCGAGCCTGTCTTTGTGGTGCTTTATTATTTTGAGGGCTCTGGTAGTAGCATTTTTTTGACAGGTGGATAGCAGGCAAAGGGGGCTTGTGAATAATGCCTCTCCCTCTCCACGCAGCGTGACACCCTTAAGTGCATGGTGTCAGTGCCAGATCTACCCTTGCTCTGCAATCTGAGCAAACAGCCACTTTATCCTGAACAAGACTGCACAGCAGTTAACTCTCCTTGCATGGGGAAATGTATTGCAGTCTTTCACAGCACAATTAAACTAGCACTATTTCATTTCTGGAGCATACGAAGAGTAACTGACTTTGTGCAGGTGTGCACCGAGGCAGATTTAACAGCTAGAAGTACAACTGTGAATTGAACTTGGAAATTCAGAAATGCCTTTTATTGATCCGCTTCTCGAAACAAGTGAGATATACGAGCAAGAGATCTATTTACAGTAGTACATCCAGATGTCTCACTTGCTTATCATTGGCCTTCACCCATTACTACACAGTTTTAATGAACTCACAACAACCGAGCTGAGGATCTTTATCATTTCTAAACAGTTCTGCTTTTCTACCATGTAATTAGTGAAGGAACTGGGTAAAGACTCGCTGGTTGCCCATTTGTGAAAGGAGCAGCAACTAATAACAGATGTGAGAGAAACACATTTTGAGATTTTTAGAGCTGTTGGCAGTTCACTCGTATTGTGGAAAATGGCTCAAAATGTATTTTATGGATATTTTATGGATATTTTATTTTATGCAAAATAATGGAATAGTTAATGAAATCCAAATGAAATACAGTTCGGAATAATGGACGGTATTCCTTTAGACTACTGTATTGCATTGCTGAGAATTTTGCTTTAGAAATGCAGATTTAACAGTTTCTACTCGCGCTAGCCAATGGCATTCCTCGTTGCATGCGAGTGAGTGACAGGAAAGTGCTGTTCAAATTAAAATGGGTTATTGGGAAAGTGTGAAATCCAAAGCTGATGTGGGAACAAGAGACAGATACTACTGGGAACCATCTGAAGATTTCCTCCGCTTTCATTTCATCTCTGAAATAGTGATTGGCAGAACTAGACAGGCGCTGTATAAAAACAGATCAACACTTCATACTTACCATTCCTATTTTCAGTTTAGCTAAATATTTGCACTTCCACCCAACCAATACTAAACAACAGAATGTACAATTCCTTACTAGCAGATCGCTGTTACCTCTGAAATTAGCAGCATTGTAAAGGAATTAACAAATTAATTGTGTGTGTTTTGTTTCTATAGTGGATAATGCACCCCCAACTGTAAATTATAAAGATATTAGAAGTCACAGAGGAGTTCTGTGACCATATAAAAGCACGAGGCCACAGGCCTTTTATACAGGGCAGGGAACTCCAAGGTGACTTCTAATATCCCTTTAATTTACAGTTGGGGGTCCATTATATATTATAACCTACCCCTTTGTGGCTTCTGGTTTCCTTCTCCTCCTGGAACTGTAAAATTATAAGGCTAAAATCTTACAGTTTCTCCCACTACAGGGGTAGGTTTTAGCATCCTTCTTTAAGAGTAAAGGCTCACGTGCAATCACAGGGGCCGACCCACAACGCACAATGTGTATTAGCACCCATTTTGTCCGACAATCATAGCGTGTATGGGCTCTTTCTCGGGCGAAATGGACGTTTGGGTGGGGCTTGTTAATGATCCGCCTGGCAGATCGGGCAACAAGCCCTGACCGAACATTCTTTTCGCCCGGCAAAGTGCCCATACACAGCACAATTGTCGCCCAAAATGGGCACTCATACACATCGTGCGTTGCAGGTCATCCCCCACGTATGTATGAGACTTACAATAACAATTATTTTTTGATGGCTGGACAGTAAATATTGAAGGATACTCCTTATTTAGACATGACAGAGTTAATAAGAAAGGAGGAGGAGTATGTATGTATGTTAAACAGGAGTTGAAGCCAAATTTAAAAGATGGAATAGATGGGGGAGTAAACGATACGGCAGAAACATTATGGGTGGAACTGTGTACAGGAAGCAAGAAGGTAGGTAAATTAATTGTTGGAGTATGTTATAAGCCGCCAAATGCCGGGGAGAAGGTGGAAATGAATCTCCATATGCAGTTGGCGAAGGCTGCTGGTATGGGGCATGTTCTGGTCATGGGGGATTTTAACTACCCTGACATAGATTGGAGTAAGGGAACTGCCAGCTCCTCAAAAGGTATAAAGTTCTTAAATTTCCTATATGAGCATTTTCTTTCACAGATGGTAGAAGTTCCTACTAGACAGAATGCGTTGTTGGATCTGGTGATATCTAATAACCCTGAGCTCATTTTGGAGATGAGGGTAATGGGAAGCTTAGGGAATAGTGACCATGATATAGTGTCATTTAATAGGTTGCAAAAAACTAAAGTGCACTGGGTTAACAAAAACTTTTAACTTTAGGAAAGCAAATTTTATGCTGTTAAAGGAATCGCTCCTGCTCATAGACTGGGGGGAACTGTTGCTAGGTAAAGATTCTGAGCAGATGTGGACCACTTTTAAAGGGATATTAAACTATTACATTTCTAAATCGGTACCTTTAGGTAACAAGTGTAAAAAAAATAGATCCAGTCCTGCATGGCTTAATGCTCAGGTAAAAAGGGAAAT
Organism: Hymenochirus boettgeri; assembly: GCA_019447015.1. NCBI lineage: Eukaryota > Metazoa > Chordata > Amphibia > Anura > Pipidae > Hymenochirus > Hymenochirus boettgeri. The sequence goes on from CM033472.1 coordinate 173,276,069, forward strand.
GGAAAAAAAGAAAAAGGCTTTTAAAATTTTGAAAACAGAAGGCACAGAACAGGCTTACAGGGAGTACAAAAGCTGTAATAAAGAGTGCAAGAAAGTAATTAAACTATCTAAAATAGAAAATGAAATACGGATTGCCGAACAAAGCAAGTCCAACCCCAAAATGTTTTTTAAGTATATAAATGGTAAAAAGATGAGGACTGAGAATGTGGGACCATTAAATAATGGAGCTGAGGTGGTAGTAGAGGATGCCGAAAAGGCTAATCTGCTAAACCGTTTTTTTACATCGGTTTTTATTGTTGAGAATCCTTGTCCTTACAGTAGGGATTGTAATAATATGCAGGGAAGAAATGAAGAGTTTTCACATTGGATAACAGAGGATATGGTACGGAAACAATTAGACAAGGTTAATATCAATAAAGCGCCAGGACCAGATGGATTGCATCCTCGGATTTTAAAGGAGCTTAGTTCAGTTCTATCTAGACCACTGTTTCTCATCTTTTCAGATTCGCTTTTGTCTGGGGATGTGCTGCTGGATTGGAAAAAAGCCAATGTAATACTAATATTCAAAAAAGGTAGTCGTTCACAGCATGGAAACTATAGACCTGTAAGCCTAACATCAGTGGTAGGGAAGGTGATGGAAACCTTGTTAAGGGATCATATCCTTGACTTTGTTTTCAGGGATCATCTTATTAGTAGTAGTCAGCATGGATTTATGAGAAATAGATCATGCCAGACAAATTTAATTGTTTTTTATGAAGAAGTGAGTAAGAAGCTAGATTCAGGCACAGCAGTGGATGTGGTATATTTGGATTTTGCAAAAGCTTTTGATACTGTGCCTCATAAGCGACTAATGTATAAACTGAGGACTGTTGGCCTTGAAGAAAACATTTGTTCATGGATAGAGAACTGGTTATTGGACCGCAAACAGAGAGTGGTGGTTAATGGAGCTACATCTATGTGGGCTAAAGTTCTAAGCGGAGTGCCTCAGGGTTCTGTACTGGGGCCCCTCCTGTTTAATCTGTTTATAAATGACTTAGAAGAGGGCATTGAGAGCAAGGTCTCAGTATTTGCTGATGACACTAAACTATGCAGAGCTTTGGAAACTTCCAATGATGTACAAGTGCTGCAAGCAGACCTAGATAGATTATCAAAATGGGCAGCAGAATGGCAGATGAGATTCAATGTTGATAAATGTAAGGTGATGCATTTGGGATTTAATAATCCCTATGCCACCTACACCATAAATAACTCTGTGTTAAGTGCATCTGTAATGGAAAAAGATTTGGGGGCTCTGGTAGATAACAGACTTAGCCATAGCAAACAATGCCAGGTAGCAACGGCTAGAGCTAGCAAGATATTGTCTTGTATAAAAGGGGGAATAGATTCAAGAGAGAAAAATATTATTTACAAGGCACTGGTAAGGCCTCATTTGGAATATGCGGTGCAGTTTTGGAATCCCATATACAAAAGGGACATCTTGGAAATTGAGGCAGTTCAGAGAAGGGCAACTAAATTAATAAGGGGAATGGAGGGGCTCGAATATGCAGGCAGATTAGACAAGTTAGGGCTGTTTACATTGGAGAAGCGACGTTTGCGTGGGGACATGATTACCTTATACAAATATATTAATGGCCCATACAATGAGCTCTCTGGTGCATTGTTCACTAATAGGTCATATCAGAGGACTCGTGGACATCCTCTAAGGTTGGAAGAAAAGAAGTTTCATCTTCAGGTTAGGAGGGGTTTCTTTACCGTGAGAACGGTGAAATTGTGGAACTGTCTTCCGGCAGATGTGGTAATGGCAAGTTCATTGAATAGCTTTAAAAAAGGCCTGGATAAGTTTAAAAATATTGAGAATTACTGGTATTAATGCATATAGATCTGGTTGATCCAGGGATACATTCCGATTGCCGTTTGGAGTCAGGAAGGAATTTTTCCCCCCTTTTTTAGCTTGGGTTTTTTGCCTTCCTCTGGATCAACTGTTAGGTAGGGTTAAAAAGGGGGAGTATGGTGTACGCAAAAGAAGAAACGTTGAACACACGACCAATAGAAAAGTACCTGTCTACACACCAGATAATTGGATGGAAAGTGACACAATTTAAAATATGCGGGGACCGCGATTACCGCAGCGATAAATGGCAAAAAGCAAAATAGAGTAAGTATCGGTATGACTTTTCGCCACTGTTTATCTTTGCTTTAAAAAATAGCAAAAAATCCAAATTTGGTGAAAAGGCGTCGATAACATGTGAAAAGTTTAACAAACCTTTATAAATATGCCCCCAATTGTCTCATTCCACACCCATGGTTAATTTTATTCTACCAATTAAGTGGTATAGGAAGATTTGGTCAATAACTGTAGCGAGGAAACCACTGTACGGGACCGGCGGCCATTTTCTCTCTACCGTTATTGACAGTTGGGAGCAAGTGAAGTGTACGGGGCAAGCTGCACCCGGACCACATGGACGGAACGGTGAGTTATCACATTACACCGTTTGATACTTATAGATGTGTTGTGCAGAAGCGACATTTTACCGGTGGAGATCTGAAAAGCTTAAGCGAGGTTCAGGGTGGGTGCACCGGAGCCAACCATTATTAAAAGTGAGCGGGTGTTAATATATTATTAAATATAACAGTAATTGTTTGGGCTAAGATGGCCAGTCATAGTAATGGGGTTTACCTAGTTCCATCTCATTGTACATATTTAACATGGTATAGGAAGATTTGTCTGGGTATTTAGCTTCATTAATCCAGGAGTAGATTAGTGCTTTTTCCCGTGGATGGTCAGTCAGGACAAAGGATCAAGTGGTGTGTATCCAGTTTAAGAGGTGGAGGATTTCTGTGTAGGTGAAACCATTTGGGGGATTTCAGTAGGCATTGTGCTGTCTCCATGTCACTACCTTTGTGCGTTTATAAGATAGGTCGCTTGTATATGCAATAGTGTTACCAGACTTTATCACACCTAAGAGTTGGATATAAGAATGTTTGCCCAATGGGTTGTGGTCTCTTTTTAGATCTTGGAGTAGGTTAGTGAGGGGGGTAGGGAGATAATAGCGCTTTCAATTTCTTTATTGGACTCCATAAGTGCCATTTAAGTCTTTAGTTTAAATAAAAAACACACATTAGATGTCATCTTACATAGTGCAGTTAGACTATTTTTCTTACTACATAGATCCTACTCAGAATTTTGCTGAGTCACAAATACATGTGAATACAGATAATATTCCATGGATCTGTTGTAACTGATTCATTTATGTCTCACCCATTTCATATAATATCATTTACATTAATCTGAACTGAAAACATCGCATAAAGATGGTTCTTCGGGGCCCTAACAGTTGTTGAGGACCATAATCGTGTGTTACTGTAGGAAGAATCAAGGGAATGCTAGAGGTAAGAGAGGCTCTTTTATATCACATTTTAGCATCCAAAAGAACTGTCACGCATGATGGTGTTTAAAAAAAGAGTTTTGCAACTGTCAAAATTCCATTCTCCTTAGTACAGATAGTTGCCGCTATGTCAGATAACAACGTGATAAGGGCAAATGATGTTTGTTGACTTGAATACACTTAAACATCATAAAAGCAAGACCAAAGCATCATTTGCTCAGCTGGAGGAAAGATTTAAGAAGAAAACAGGGACAATGCCAATACCATGGAAAAAAGGAATAGAGGCAGGATTATAATGTGTTAAAGGCAAAGTATTAATCAACTGCCATTTTAATAGTGCCAAGTCCCCCACCTCCAGCAGCCCAAAATGGAATGTTAGGCAGTTAGATGGAGATTTATATTCAATCGTGTGTCTACCTTTCGGTGATTCCGTGATGCAATACCGGACGTAAACACGAGTACTTCTGTTTTATTACATAGCGGACCCAACAAATTGATTATTTATTTTGGAAAGTGATTACAATGTCACTTTTATTACAGTATTTGAATTTTTGGGGTAATGGGAGACCTGCAAAATAATGGATTCTTATTATTTAGTATATATAAGAACAAACATTATTCAAGTAGGAATGTGCATGTACAGTATGTCCTTACAGCAGATTGTACAGTACAGTATGTCCTTACAACAGATTGTACTGTACAGTTTGTCTATACACAATTGTACAGTACAGTATGTCCTTACAACACATTGTACAGTACAGTATGTCCTTACAACAATTGTACGTACAGTATGTCCTTACAACAGATTGTACAGTACAGTATGTCCTTACAACAGATTGTACAGTACATTATGTCCTTACAACAGATTGTACATACAGTATGTCCTTACAGATTGTACAGTACAGTATGTCCTTACAACAGATTGTACAGTACAGTATGTCCTTATACAGATTGTACAATACTAATGTCCATACAACAGATTGTACAGTACAGTATGTCCTACAAAGATTGTACAGTACAGTATGTCCTTACAACAGATTGTTACTGTAACATTTTGTCTATACACAGATTGTACAGTACAGTATGTCCTTACAACACATTGTACAGTACAGTATGTCCATACAACGATTGTACAGTAAAGTATATCCTTAAAACAGATTGTACAGTACGTATGTCCATACAACGATTGTACAGTACAGTATGCCTATAACAGTGTACAGTACAGATGTCCTTACAACAGATTGTACGTACACAGTATGTCCTTACAACAGATTGTACAGTACAGTATGTCTCTTACAACAGATTGTACAGTAACGTATGTCCTTATAACAGATTGTCAATACAGTATGTCCATACAACTTGTACAGTACAGTATGTCCTTACAACAGATTGTACAGTACAGTATGTCCTTACAACAAGTTGTACTGTACAGTTTGTCTATACAACAGATTGTACAGTACAGTATGTCCTTACAACACATTGTACAGTACAGTATGTCCATACAACAGATTGTACAGTAAAGTATATCCTAAACAGATTGTACAGTACGTATGTCCTACAACAGATTGTACAGTACAGTATGTCCTATAACAGATTGTACAGTACAGTATGTCCTTATAACAGATTGTACAGTACAGTATGTCCATACAACAGTTGTACAGTACAGTATGTCCTTATACAGATGTAACAATACAGTATGTCCATACAACAATTGTACAGTACAGTGTGTCCTTACAACAGATTGTACAGTCAGTAGTCCTTACAACAGATTGTACAGTACAGTTGTCCTTACAAACAATTGTACAGTACAGTATGTCCTTACAACAGATTGAGCAAGCAAACACAGACCCCCCAAATTCAGATTGAAACACCCTCATTACCCAAACTGCAGAATGAAATGGAGATTAGAACGTACAGTAACCAGTTGGGTTAGAGCCATCCAACCTCACAGAAACCCCCGCCCCAAAAATAGTGATAGTACATACTTATAAATTTGGCCTGAACACAACAACAGCCACGGTTTGCCAACGAGTGATGAAATGCTTGCAAACCGCTGTGGTCCAAACAATAGAGAGCAAGGCACTTGTTTAGCGCAGCCCTTCTGCATAGATAAATACAGGTATAGTAAATCATTTCTCTTTGTGTCTTGTCTTTTATACTGCTTTAGAAATCAAGGTCTATGAACATTGGAATTGATCAGTCTCAATGAATTTAGTTTCAAGAGAGAGAGAAAAGATTATTAAGAAGCGGTAAAAAAAATGATTCTGACCCTTTCAGCGTTAATTTATTCTGCTCTTGAAATCAGGAGCCAACATTTTAATCATACAGCACTGGTAGAACCTGGGTCGGAAATAGCAGATATATTTTACTAGTGGAAAGAATGGAGAAAATCTCCAGGCTGCACTAAAAACAATATATTATCACACAAATCACATAATAAATATTACACACGGTGTGCATAACTAAATGTGTGTATTATTTTATACCCTTCTACCACTATAAAACTAAGCTACGTCTCCCCTCTTTCATATTGCATGGTTCATAGATTTGGGCCAAATCCATTTTTTAAAGTACAAAAAACAATTTGATCGTGAAAGCATTAAACATATTGCATTGAACTGACCTAAATCACTCTCCTTATTAGGGTTGTGCATTGATGTGGGCTGAGTCTATATGGTTTACCAAGGCAAACTATTCCATCTGACAAACATACTGATTGATAAATTGATCAAATTTCTGTCTGTTGGCATTCAAAGGCAGCACTGGCCCAATCACACCTTGCTATCTATTAAAGACCACAGATTGACCATGATTTATCGACATGTCTGGCTTTTTTTCTTAAAATTGGTCTGGAGTGATTATCGTGTTGGAAAGTACAGATTATTTTTTGCCCAATTTACCAAAATATTGGCCAATTTGTGTACCAGCCCTGATTCTGGGAAGCGCTTGAGCATATCAGAAGGGTCTGAGTAGATTAGAATCTCAATTAAAAAATCTTACACTGCCCAGTACAAGGGAAAAGGATTAACTTGTGCTACTTTAGTTTTTAGACCGTTTTGTTGGCTACTTCATTAAAAAGCTGCATGCCTGTGAGCAATGTTCCCTCTAGTTTAAATTGTCTGTATCCGCACCACTTATATTCCGGGGATTTTTGTGCAGCATCACAACTTCAACCTGTGTGCGCAGGCCTGCAGAGCTGTGTGTGCACGCACAAGCACACAGCTTACAGGAAACCACCTGTGGGAGAGTGGTATTAAATGGTAATTGGCAATTTAGGTTAGCAATTTAGGTAAGCAATTTAGGTAAGCAGTTTATGTCTTTACTGGGCAGCAAGATAATATTTTAGGTGTTTCTAAGGGTGGTTGCTAATAGCGTTTGGTTGGTGGCAAATACCATGAAAATAAGATGTTTGTTCTCTGCAATCAGTGGGTTAACATGTAGGCCATTCAGCAAAACTAGAGTTTCTCAATTTAGAAATATGACACATCAGATCCATACCAGGCTGGCCATACATTACAAAGTGTACCTTCTGATGTCACCATGACATTTAGACAGCCTTTGAAGAACATCACGTGATGCGGAAGCGCGTGAGAGATGGAATACCTAAACCGGTTCCTTAATGGACACTTAAGGCGGTATTGTATAAAGAGGGTAGGGAGAGCGCTCCTTTTGGAAGTACGAGCATGCTTAGCCCTATTAACTGTATACATCCTCAAACAGTGCTGATACCATTTTTATTGATGATACATGGCTCCAAATTAGATAGTCTAATGTAAGTATGGTGAAAGTAAATGCATTATGATGATAGCACTACCCTAATGATATATTATATATCGATGGGTAAGATATCTGAACTGACGCTAGATAAAGGGGGTGCTGTTCTGCGAATATTTCATAAGTTTGATTACGTTTAGTCTATATTTGAGATATGTGCATTTGGGCAGCCTTGCCTGGTCAACATTAAATCAGAAATACAGAGAATATTGCATTCGGTGGGGGTTTTGAAATTAGATTTGTGTCAACAATCAAACTTCATATCTATCTAATGTAAGGGTATGGCCAGAATAACCATTAAACTGTTAATGCAGTAAACAGGATAATCTCTCTTCCTGATTTAGACTCCGATTCAAGATCATGACATATACAGCTGGCAACCTCACCATCATTTGAGCCAGGCAATTAAAGGAAAATGAAAGCTAAAATAGAAAAGCCTGAATGGATTCTATATTTCCTAATATAGTGGATAATGCATCCCCAACTTTAAATTATAAAGATATTAGAAAACACAGAGGAGTTCCATGACCTTTTATACAGGGCACGGAACTCCAAGGTGACTTCTAATATCCCTTTAATTTACAGTTCGGGTCGCATTATTTTATTAATAACCTACCCCTTTGGTGGCTTCTGGTTTCCTTCTTCCTGGAACTGTAAGATATAAGGCTTTAATCTTACAGTTCCTCCCATAGAAATCCACCACAGGGGTAGGTTATAAAATGATAACTACAACTGTCACTTCTGAAATCAGTAGCATTGTGGAAAATCATCTGTATTTCTGCAGGTGGCATTTCCTTGATATGCAGCCCTCCTTCCAAATGAGTTATGATTGGTTTTCTGGCTGTTTATTACATTGTGCTTATTACTACAAGTAACTACATAGTAATATATTGGCTTCGTACATGGAGGTCACATAAGGACACCTACAGTAATAGTCACATATAGTGGAGGGGCTAGAGACTCACTTAGCACATACAAATATGTAAACGTGTGTAAGCATGCACTAAAGTATATAGGGCTGCAGAACTTTTGAGGACTTTAACTTCATTCACATGTGCGATTGCAGGACCGACCCTCAATGTTTGCTGTGTAATGAACGTCTGTTCAATACACATTGCTGTGGTGGGTCAGCCCACAAATGTTCGTTCATTCACCATCCTGTGTCATAGGTCGGTTATGCTGGCCACACACCTATTGAGACATTTACCATAATACCTTCAATATTCATTTGCTATTTCCATTAAGTGACTCAAGACATAATAAACCACTAGTAATTCTGACCTTCCTACGACATTCGTTGCACACCATTTATTTTCAATGACAAAAAATCATTGGGACAGTCAGTTCCTCTGATGTCATGCGAACTTTGGGGGAGCATTGCAGGAAAGTCGGAAGGATACCTTTACAGTGTATGGTCACAATAGTAAAAATAACAATCTTCTAAGAGGTTATCTGACTGTATCATTTTATAGACAAAAACAAACCTTCTATATAAAATTGTTCAAGTTGCGATAGTTAATTGCCAATCAAAATATTTTTCCCCTGCTAAATCAAATTGTATATTTCAGATTTTGCTTTGTTTAGAAAAAATACATTTTCTATAACTGCATAGAATTTATAATTGTAAGGCTGTGGAACAGAAGAGCAGAAAGGCCGGATCAGCAGCCATGCTGTGATTGGAAAAGACTCAGCCAATAACTGATGCGGCTGACTGTCAGCTGAGGGAGCCGGCACGAGCTTGGGTAAGTACATATAGGGGCTGATTCCAATGTTTTAAATATTTTTTAGGTTTGGGCAGCTCCTCTAAGAGGAGCAGAATGTGGCAGACACGGATTACACACAGACAGTTCATCAGGCCCTGAAGGACAACCATAAAGAATAGAGATGGCGCAACTTACTCAAGTTCGGTTTGTTTCCGTAAAATTTTGGAGGTTTGGAACAAACCCATTAAAGTCAACCCGACAAGCTTTTCATGTGCGTAGGAGTTAATAGTTCAACATCCTGAAAAAAACACCCACGCACAGTGGCTATTAGAAAGCAAGCTGTCCTGGAGACACGGATATCTCCGTGTCCTGACCCATCATCATCAGTGAAAGCTATCAAGAAGGGGGGTCAAATACAGCCTTATCTCTGCAGTCAAAGCTACCTCTTTCCCCCTGGCAGTGCTCTTGTTTGTTACAGAGCAGGAGTGAGGAGGGACTTGAGCAGGGAAGAGATATACGTCACAGGGATTTGATTGACATTTCAAATAGTAGTAGGAGGAATGCATTCACCGTCTTCTTCTAATTTGTGTATCTTAGAACAGTGTGAAAACACCTGGGGGTTGGGAAGAATTATAGAACACATGGAAGGAAAGAAGTTCATTTCCCCACAAATAACAATGGTAACTTACAATAAATGCTGTGGCACCTGGCAAATGGTCTGTGGAACATGTCACTATTACCAAAATGCATTAAACCTCTTTCCCCGCAGTCGGGCAATTGTCAGGTTCAGCACGCTACATTCAAGGGTTATGGCAAATCGAGGGTTACCGAACACATACTTTTAGGGTTACGAGCAATCATTTGAGGTTACTAAAATGAACCGCTACATTCAAGATTACCAAAATCGACCACTACATTCTAGGGTTACCAATGATGTATTCCGAAATTGGACGCTACATTCGAGGCTTACCAAAATCAGCTGCTACATTTGATTATTACCGAAATTGACTGCTGCTCATTCAAGGGCTACTAAAATTGACCGTTACATTCGAGGGTTACTGAAATTGACCACTGTATTCGAGGGTTACCAAATCGAAGGCTACATTTGAGGTTACCGAAATCAAAGGATGCATTTGAGGGTTACCGAATTTAAATGGCACATTCGAGGGTTACCAAAATCGAAGGCTACATTTGAGGGTTACCGAAATCGAAGAATAACTTCGAGGGTTACCGAATTCGAATGGTTCATTCGAGGGTTACCAATTTAGGAACTCTCATAATCGAAAATAAGTCCCAAATTCGGAAAACCCGAACTATTCACATAGAGTTCTCATGAAGTTCGGCCCAAACTTGGGTTTGTGTACATCACTAATAAGGAGCAGAAGAAAGGTAAGATCTTTCAAACACTACACAGTGGGGCCAACAATGGGGCAAATTTAATTGGGGGGGTGTACATGCCCTTTTAACTGCTTTTACATTTCTTATAAAATTACTCAGTATAAATTGAAATCATAAATCTAAAATATCTATTCCTAAATTTCCGAAAGTGCTTTTTCATGATCTTTTCAATTGAACTAATTGATCACTGTCTGAAAGTAGCAACTCACAATGGATATTAATGACAGCATTGTACATCAGATATCTAGTTTGTTTTATATTCTTACTAATCATTTTCAGCTCCTAGTGTGTCTAGAAATAGTTGAAATAGGATTTTCTTTCTCTTTAAAATTCTGAAAATGTGTCTATGAAAAGAAAGTTACAGTATATGCAAAAAACGTCTTAATCATGTGCAGAAAAATTCCATATTCATGGCAAGAAGCACGGTGTTTGGTCATCCAATCAATTCATTGCTGAAAATAAAAAACACAAACATCCTATCTCCCCTGCATCTTGAAAAACCTGGCAGGTATCAGCAACCCTGAAAAATACAATGTATTGTGCTCAGCCAAATCTTATATCAAACACCCCACACATTACTCTTTGATAACTGATTACAACTCAGATTGCTAGATTGGTTTTATAGAATAGAATTGTGGAGGAAGTTCATCTCCGAGTTCAGTTTGTTTAGATTTGAACACAAATCACAATGACTTCACTGTAAAGAGCTATAAAATCCATTCTTACCACCCCAAGATTTCACTCGACTGTAAAATGATCCACTTTGAATGTTCCCTAAACACCAGTAACTTTTAGTTCAACATGAATTTTGCATTGACTGAATCACTAAATAATTATTGTGTTTTTTAAAGGGGGTGGGGGATGATATATAACTAGCAAAGTGTGCCCACACAGTCAAAATGATGTGTGTGTATTTTTTTGCTATGGTGGTACAGTGGATATGAATCTTTACACAGATATATTTTAAACTTTTACTCAGACAGTCACCAGCATCCAGGGGGAAACAAATAGGATAATTGTGCAGGTCTGAGCAATCCTGCCACACTGTGTGGTTCAAACTAAACAGCTCAATGGGTGACCTGAGACCCTAACAGATCCAGATTAACATACTATGTTTATAGTCATTAGTACATTTATTGCTGCTTATGTTAAGACTTGGGAGCACAGGATACTGATTAGCTTTATAATTTGGGGTTAAAGGTGATAACGCTCTCTACAGAGTATAAATAAAATGAATATAGCCTTCTATAACAGAAGTACCCTCACAACCTCATGTTATTATAATAGGATTCCCAATATTCTAACTTATAAACACATATTTCTCACTGACCTTGCACATGTTTGAAAAAAAACAACTCCCACATTCTGTTTGCAGAAAGTTTCTCCTTTATGTCCATGCTAATGAATGTATACAGTATACTATACAGCCTAATGATATGCGCATGTGTGTTAAACTTTTCATATGTTTAAAAACTACACTCCCAGCATTTTTTGGCTTTACGAAGGACTTGAATATGTAAGTGATCCATCTGCCCTTCCCTTACATCCATACTATTACACTATTAGCCTGGGAAGGATTATTAGGTCACTTCAGGCAGTAGGATTTATGACCCTTACCAAACTTGCTCTTCCTTTCCTATTACATCTACCTGCCAGCTAGAATCCGGGGTCTAAGTGGATGAAACCTGCAGATCTGAGAATAGACCCAGACAATCTTGCCACTATGTGCAGTTCAAACTAAACAGCCACAATTAGGTTACCTGTAAACGGAATCCATATTAACATGCTATCTTTATACTTATTATGTATACCAAAGCAAGTCCCAGATTTACTGTTGCTATTGGGTTAGGACTTGGAGCACAGGATACTGATTATATCTGTTGTATTCAATTAGATCAACTGGACTTGAAGTTTAGTTCTTGAAGACGTTTTGCTAGTCATCCGACTGGCTTTCTCAATTCAGAATGACTTGTACAAGAATCTGTTGGCAATTATGTACCCTGGAAAATCCCAATAGACATATCAAAGCCAAGTGTTATGGGCGTGATTGGATAGTGGCTAAGAGGTGTTATAGAACACCCAAGTAAGGTGTCAAAACAGCATTGCACATGGCAGACAGTTGTTGTCGAACCCTCCCACCTCTATTTAGGCTTGGTTTCTTTATTTTCACATAAATGGCCTCCTTAACACCTCTCTGAACCAGTTCACGTTCATTTGCCAATATGTTAAAATTCAATCTTCAAGGTATGTCCTTTATCCTTAAGATGCAGGTACATGGCTGAGACTCTCATCCTGACCTGATGAGAGAACCTTCACAAGCAGGATACTGATTAGCTTTATAGATGAAGGTGAGGTGGGGTTAAAGTCTAAATGCTACCCACTGTGTATAAAATGAATAGAACCTTCTATAACAAAAGGTACATCACAGCCTCATGTTATTATAATAGCATTGCCCTAATAATCTAAACATATAAACACATTTCCAGGTTACCTAGAGAAATGGGTGGGGACATGTATAAATCATCGTTTATATACTCTTTCATACAGATTCTAGTTAAGAAACTTGCTTCAGAGCACTTTTTAATACGATAACTGCTTATAAACCTTGGTATACTGGCGTAGCTTTACCACTAAGCAAAAGGCTAAGGATTTGCAAGCGAGCACCTTCATCCCAACCATTAATAGTGGCTGCCAATTGGGGCATTTCACCTGCAGGTACAAGGACAGGAGTATTTAAATCAATACTTTCAGTAGCGCCATCATAGTTTAATACAGAGAACAATATACAAAGAAAACCAAATAATAATGGTATTACCAGTTTGCTGCCACTAATTTGTACCAGATCACTGCTTTATGGAAGGATTATGGGTAGCATGACACACCGTGGGTTATTGGTACAAAGCAAACAAGATAAACCAGTTTTTAATTACCATTTAACAGTAAGCTTGCAATGATTTAATAACAAACATAAACAGTTTCCCCACATAACATATGCAGTAATGGAGTAGTCCCTGCCTATAATGCACCACTTTAAATATTGCCCCCAACTGTATATTGTGTGTTTTTGTAAGTTGGTGTACACTCTGTTTCCCTCAGAGTTTGTATCCAATAAGGTAAATTGTCTGTCCATATAATCTGTCCCAACAGTGGTAACAAATCTTATACACAGGATTTTGTGTTGCTTTTTAATTAGGGACATCACACTGAAGCAGGGGATCACACCAAATGATCAGTCCAATCAAAGGCACGCAACACATACTTCTATCTACTTTTACTTCCTCTCCTCCTAGCCATAGAGAGCAGGGGTCTTGTCTTTTATTACTCATTATATCACCTGCAGTCTCTGGAGGTGTATATAGGAGTTGGGGGGCATATTTTAAAAGGGCGTTAACTTTCCGCTGGCGTGTTTCCCACCGTCTTCACCAAAATCGGAATTACCGCGATTTATAAAAACGGCGAAACCCGGCACCGGAACAATAACAACACACGCAATTGGATTTTTGGCAATTGTGGACATCGCATCAGTTACTGCTTGTGATGGTTAATATTTCAATGCTTGCGATCATCAGATTATACAGTAGCCAATCATATTTCAGAAATATGACAAGGAGAGGGGGAGTCCCGGTATGAGCTGCAGGACTCCATAAGCCCAAAAGGCCCTTGTCAGGCTGCAAGGGCACTTGTGAGTGCCGATGAAGAGGGTCCCAGTAGAGCTGCGGAACCCTTAAGCCCCAAAAGGCCTTTGTCAGTGCCCCCAAGAGTACGGGGAGGGTTTTTTGAAGGGACTGCTGGGAAGAAGTTGTGCCGCGGTTGGTCACATCTGCTGCCAGCAGGGTGGTGATGGGGTGGGTACACCCCGCCCCCTCTGCCGTGGATGCGACCACCCGCGGCACAACCCTTTCCCAGCAGCCCCTCGCCCCCTTCCACGTACGTCAGGATTTGAACTCTTTGCCGCAATACTATACTTAAGAGCATTGCTTTCTTAGCGCGGTATGACTTTCCACCGTGATAATGATGTGTGTATATGTCTATTACAATACACATCACATCCTTCGTAGTATACAGAAACTTTTTTTGGATAATTTCCTTTTATGTATTCACATGGAGCAGACCCAGGGGTGTGGTTTAACCTCCCATTTTGACTATCCCAATTAAAAAATGATCTCAGCTGTTTATATATTTTGTCTTGTACCTAATATTACATATCGATACTTTATACACGCTTATTGATGGTCTTTAAATGGTAATAGTGAGATAATCCTTTAAAGGAATAATTCCTACCAAAGTGAACTATTCCTTAATGCTTTGATTGAAGACCAGGAATAAGGAGCTATGCCTTACCTCCCATTCTTCAATCAATGCAAGTGCAGCCAGGAACGATCTTAGAGCAACTTACCTGTTACATGATCTTCTGCAGCAGCACTGAATTCCCAATCACTTCCGGGTTCTGTTTAACTATAGCGCGCCATTATCCTGCATGCACGCTATATCTGTACAAAAACGGAATCGGTCGGGACCTGAAAGTGCTGCTGCAGAGATCGCGTAACAGTAAGTTTGATCTAAGTTCGTTCCCGGTTCCACTTGCATTGATTGAAAAACGGGAGGTAAGGCATAGTTCTTTCTTTCTTTAATTTTGGAAAGGCCCAGTCTGGATATCACACAAGTTTAAGGGCTCCTCTGATGTTTTATTTCCTTAAGATGGGTACACACATTACCGATAAAGGGACAATCCTTTTGGTTCCATCAGGATTGGTCTTTTTTTCGTTACTGTGCATACCTACGAATACCATTTGCAATGCTAATGAATGTTCAGCGTCGGCATTGTAAATGGTTGTTACTTATTTACTTGGTCGTGATGGCTCCCTATACAAGTATAGGAGGCCATCCACATGGTAAGATTGTTGCAGTCCAGAACGATCTCCCTACATCTGCATCAAATATTGGTACAGTGTGTTCACAGCTTTAGACTTATGATGGCCATACAGGATACGATTGTGGTTAATTGTGGCCTGTGTATGGATGATCGGCAGCATTATTTCCTATGTACCATTTGGGGAAATAAATTCCGTTGGCCAATAAATCGCATTAGCCAGGATCGTACAGCCATGATCATAACGTGTATGGTTCCATTAGCCTCTGTGCTAGTGCTGATGTTCTTTGCTCTGCGTTGTAGGGTTCTGTTGACCACCAGCTTGTGATCTACAGGGTGGTGGGAGTCAAACTAAGTACTGACAAATAATATTCTTCGATCTGCAATATTGATGCAGAAATGCCTGTCAGCTTATCTCAATGGAGAATAAACCTATTACAAGGTTTTAATGACTATTAATATAGCGTTAATATTGCTAAAGTAGTGAACGCTTGAGTAAGTTTGGCAGGTACATTTGTTAAATATATCACTGTTGCTGAGGACCTATAATATATATATTATAAATATATTATAAATAAACAAATAATGTTTTGACAAAAGGAATGAAGGACTGTGAGTCTGTGATGAATCAGAAACAAAACTCTCTTAACAAATCTACTGTACTTCTAGGTGGCCAGTTCATCCTATTAGTATAATAATACTTACAGTATTTCTGTTACTTGTTGATGAGTGATATTATCGGATACTTCGGGTTTTTATTTAGCCGCACAACAAGTATCTCTTTAGCAGTTTGTTTTGTTTATTTATATACCATATTTACTACAACATTTATATACATAGATACGTTTGTGCTTGTGTTTATTTATAAAAGTTGTTGCTGAATACAAAACCAACCGTCAATATACACCAATGAAATATGCAGACTGTCAATCTCTCTATCTTGCTGCACAATTAAGGGGGTTATTCAATAAAAGTTCTTATCGTTTAAATGGTGCTAATTTTGCCCCAACCAATCAGATGTTCGTTTTAAAATTTTACATAAGTTCTGATTGGTTGGGGCAAAATTAGCACCATTTGAAACGATAAGAACTTTTATTGAATCCCCTGTAAGTTTTGTGCCTTTTAAGTGATTGTCTTAACTTTTGAATTAGTGGTTTTTTTTTGATGGAATTTTGTGCAAATGGGTTAAAAATGTCAAACAACTTAGATTAGCTATACTTTAAAGTTAACTTTTTAAAAATGGAAAGTACTGGGGCAGGAGTAGGATTGGTTATTCCTACCTCTCAATACATTAATTGAGGAGCTACACAGCATACAGTTTTCATTTGCCATTTTAGTCCTGGACTAATCCAGTATTAAAGATAGTGCTGAAGCCAGGAGGAAGACTCATCAGTTTTATTTGCTGGTGCTCCTCACAGAACAATATTGGGAGGTAGGAATTCCCAGACCTATATCCCTGTCCCAACTAATTTTCCTTTTAACTGTTTTTTTAAAAAAACTTTACACCCAATAGTTATCCTTTAATCTGAAATGGTTACTACACAGCTTTATGAGCTAATTGTACTTATCTGTGCACGGGCACTCTATTAAAGGATAAGTCACTGTAAACAAGTATGTTCATTTGGAAAGCTGCAGCTTTAAAAACACACCGTTCCTTTTTTTTTTTTTACCTATGCCCCTCCAGAGCCTTGAAAGTTGCTGACATCTTGTTACTGGTTTGCTGAATGTTAAGTTCTGCCCCTCTGAGATTTCCTCTGCTTTCTCCTGCTTGAGCCTCAAACAGTAATGCCTGTGAGTTCCGTGCACTCTCCTGCTTGAGCCTCAAACAGTAATCCTGTGAGTTCCGTGACCTCTCCTGCATGACCCTCAAACAGAAATGCCTGTGAGTTCCTGCACTCTCCTGCTTGAGCTTCAAACAGTAATGCCTGTGAGTTCCGTGCACTCTCCTGCTTGAGCCTCAAACAGTATGCCTGTGAGTTTCGTGCACGTGCGTGTCACGTCAGATAGTTTGAGGCTCAAGCAGGAGACGCAGAGGAAATCTCAGAGGGGTGGAGCTTACATTCAGCAAACCAGTAACAAGATGTCAGCAACTTTCAAGGGCAACTAGGCTCTGGAGGGGCATAGGTACAAAAAAAATATGGCAACGGTATTTTTAAAGCTGCAGCTTCAAATGAACATAACTTGATTTTACAGTGCACTTATCCTTTAATCTTTTTATGGTCTCTCTTCAAGTGTCTGCTAGTTTTTGCATATTTAACATGTAAAAACATTGCACAGTAAATTTTGGGGGAGAATCACCACAGATACTATAATTCCCAAGGTGCTTCAAACTACAGGAGGTATTGTTTCCTGAGGGCTCGATCACACTACATCAGTTTTGTATGCGTTTTTCAAACGCAGGGACAGTAAAACCCCATAGGATTTCATAATATCGTTCACACTTGCTGCGTTGTATTCCGTTCCGTTCCAGTCTGTTAAAAAACACTGCTGCATGCGTTTCTGTCCATCTAAAATGCAGAAAATGCGGTACACGACAACAACGGATAACAATGCACACATTTTTGAAAAGGATGCCTGGGAGTTCCTGTGACGTCATTTTTAGTGTTCTTTGGCCCTGCCCCTTAATTTGAAAATATGCGTTCAGCAAAGGACAGAGATGCAGAAAAAACGGACACAAACGCATAATAACGCATACGCAAACGGTTACCAAAGGATACAAAAACATGTTAAAACGTTGCGTTTTAACACGTTGTTAAGTTGTGTTTTTGTCCGTTCTAGTGTGAACGAGCCCTGAGAGATTGACGTGTTTTTGCAGGGGAAACAAGCCAATCAAGTAGCCCAATATCAGACTTTTACTATACCGCCTCACATCATTGATCTTTATTTTACATGATCTTTTTCTTCGCCTTTCTTTTCTATATGCACCCCCTATGTAATATAGGTCCTCCCATTTCACGTGTTTTGCTGAGTACCTGTTTACTTATTCTTTCCAGCAACAAAAGCTGTCACCTTTCAGAGCAACCCTTTGTCAGGATTATCAGTATATTTTATTGCTTTGCAGTAGCTAAACAGAGAACACATTAGATAGACAAGTAAAAGGATTAGATGCTGAACAGCAGTGTCTGCACATCTTTTATAGCTAGTTAAATGAGTTGCTGTCTAAATTTGTCTCTTGAAAGCAATGTATTAATTTAAAAATGTTCTTGGTTTTCCCAAGCAAAAACTAAGATGGTTTGGCAATAGCCACTCCCCATTTTTCTTTAAAGTGAGCTTAAAGGGCATGTCCACCCTTTAAATAATTTTAATATGTTAGAAGTGCTAGCTCCCCCAGCCCCAACCGCATTAATATTATTTGCAGAAACTCCCTTGATCTTTATTTACCTTCCCTCTATCCTCCCGCACTGCCAGCCCTCTACTTGCATGGAACTGCAAGCAGGGGGCGGGACCGGCAGCCCCGTGTGTGATTGGCTGAGATGCAGCCAATACAGACCTGCCCGGCAGTTCAGAACGCGAGGATTACAGGAAGGTAAGTAAAGATCAGGGGACTTTCTGCATAATAATGCGTTGGGCTGGGGGAGCTAGCACTATAACATATTAAAAGGGATTTGTGCTATGGGGAGGGAGACCAAAACAGGAGGGAGAGGAGGGAGAAGAGGAGGAGAGGAGGAAAGGAGGAGGAAGAGGGGCTGCTCAGAGCATGCCACAAACCTCTCAGAGGAAGCCTCAGCGAAACTATTTCCCCCTCTGCTAGGCTCCTGGTGCCAGTTTTCTGGACTTTGGAAGGGCATTAAGGGCAACATTTGATCTGGGATGTAGTATGGATTTTTCTACACTACAGTGTGGGCCAGTAGTGGGTTAAATTATAATTTTGGGGGGTGGACATGCCCTTTATCTGCTAGATTGTCAATGAAAACTGTTATTGGAGATTTGGCTGAAATGTTCAATGTTTCAATACAGAATAAAAATACGAATATGGATCTCTCTTTTGGAGATTCACCTGTAATTCTTCAGTGTCGGAGCTTTTACTAGGACATCTCAGTTCTCTAGCCCAGAGGTTCTCAAATCTTTTCAGGTTACAGCACACTTGGCATATGATGTTTTTTGTGGCACCCTGTGTGAGTACTATTGTAATCACCCATATTTATACACATCACTGCATATATTGTAATTAATGTCATTATATTCAATGTAACACTACATTGACTACATTGAAATGTATCAGAATATTTATTTTTATTGTAAAATAGACAGAAATGAAAGGTGTACAGGCGACAATTTAGCCATCTTACCAACTTTTTGAGGCCAACCTTGCTCTAGCCCCACCAGTAACTACTAGGCTGGTCAGACTGATTGGGAAAAATAACAATATGGAAATGTATGTAATTAACAGGGCTGCTCTGATTGCTAACTGATGGCAATTAAACAACATTCATTTTAATTCAGCCTTGTTTTATATGTTTTTAATAGGGGTTCCTACTGTTTTTACTGATCTGGCAACCCAACTATTAGATGATCTCTGCAATCAAGACTATCCATAGTAACATAGTAATTAAGGTTGAATAAAGACATACGTCCATCAAGTCCAACCTATTCACCCTCTTTATATATATTTTTTTTTTTAACGAGCTCTCTGGTGCATTGTTCACTAATAGGTCATATCAGAGGACTCGTGGACATCCTCTAAGGTTGGAAGAAAAGAAGTTTCATCTTCAGGTTAGGAGGGGTTTCTTTACCGTGAGAACGGTGAAATTGTGGAACTGTCTTCCGGCAGATGTGGTAATGGCAAGTTCATTGAATAGCTTTAAAAAAGGCCTGGATAAGTTTAAAAATATTGAGAATTACTGGTATTAATGCATATAGATCTGGTTGATCCAGGGATACATTCCGATTGCCGTTTGGAGTCAGGAAGGAATTTTTCCCCCCTTTTTTAGCTTGGGTTTTTTGCCTTCCTCTGGATCAACTGTTAGGTAGGGTTAAAAAAAAAAATATATATAAAGAGGGTGAATAGGTTGGACTTGATGGACGTATGTCTTTATTCAACCTTAATTACTATGTTACTATGGCATAGTCTTGATTGCAGAGATCATCTAATAGTTGGGTTGCCAGATCAGTAAAACAGTAGGAACCCCTATTAAAAACATATAAAACAAGGCTGAATTAAAATGAATGTTTTTTCATTGCCATATCAGGTAAAGAATCAGAGCAGCCCTGTTAATTACATACATTTCCATATTGTTATTTTTCCCAATCAGTCTGACCAGCCTAGTAGTTACTGGTGGGGCTAGAGCAAGGTTGGCCTCAAAAAGTTGGTAAAGTGGCTAAATTGTCGCCTGTACACCTTTCATTTCTGTCTATTTTACAATAAAAATAAATATTCTGATACAATTTCAATGTAGTCAATGTAGTGTTACATTGAATATAATGACATTTAATTACAATATATGCAGTGATGTGTATAAAATATGGGTGATTACAATAGTACTCACACAGGTGTGCCACAAAAACATCATATGCCAAGTGTGCTGTAACCTGAAAAGATTTGAGAACCTCTGGGCTAGAGAACTGAGCATGTCCTAGTAAAAGCTCCTGACCTGAAGAATTACAGGTGAATCTCCAAAAGAGAGATCCATATTCGTATTTTTTATTCTGTATTGAAACATTGAACATTTCAGCCAAATCTCCAATAACAGTTTTCATTGACAATCTCAGCAGATAAAGGGCATGTCCACCCCCAAAATTATAATTTAACCCACTACTGGCCCCACACTGTAGTGTAGAAAAATCCATACCCTACATCCCAGATCCAAATGGTTGCCCTTTAATGCCCTTCCAAAGTCCAGAAAACTGGCCACCAGGAGCCTAGCAGAGGGGGAAATAGTTTCCGCCTCTGAGGCTTCCTCTGAGAGGTTTGTGGCATGCTCTGAGCAGCCCTCCCCCTCCCTCTCTTCCTCTCCCTCCCTCCCTCCCTTCCTCTCCTCCTTCCCTCACTTCCTCTCCCTCCCTCTCCCTCCTGTTTTGGTCTCCCTCCCCATAGCACAAATCCCTTTTAATATGTTATAGTGCTAGCTCCCCCAGCCCCAACCGCATTATTATTTGCAGAAAGTCCCCTGATCTTTACTTACCTTCCCTGTATCCTCCGCCGTTCTGAACTGCCGGAAGCCGCGTCTGTGATTGGCTGCATCTCAGCCAATCACACACGGGGCTGCCGGTCCCGCCCCCTGCTTGCAGTTCCATGCAAGTAGAGGGCTGGGCAGTGCGGCGGAGGATAGAGGGAAGGTAAATAAAGATCAAGGGAGTTTCTGCAAATAATATTAATGCGGTTGGGGCTGGGGGAGCTAGCACTTCTAGAACATATTAAAATTTTATTTAAAGGGTGGACATGCCCTTTAAGCTCACTTTAAAGAAAAATGGGGAAGTGGCTATTGCCAAACCATCTTAGATTTTCTGCGTTGGGAAAACCAAGAACATTTTTAAATTAATACATTGCTTTCAAGAGACAAATTTAGACAGCAACTCATTTAACTAGCTATAAAAGATGTGCAGACACTGCTGTTTCAGCATCTATATCCTTTTACTTGTCTATCTAATGTGTTTCTCCTGTTTAGCTACTGCAAAGCAATAAAATATACTGATAATCCTGACAAAGGGTTGCTCTGAAAGGTGACAGCATTTTGTTGCTGGAAAGAATAAGTAAACAGGTACTCAGCAAAACACGTGAAATGGGAGGACCTATAATTACACTAGGGGGGTGCATATAGAAAAGAAAGGCAGAAGAAAAGATCATGTAAAATAAAAGATCAATGATTGTGAGGCGGTATAGTAAAAGTCTGATCATTGGGCTACTTGATTGGCTTGTTTCCCCTGCTAAAAACACGTCAATCTCTCAGGGCTCGTTCACACTAAGAACGGACAAAAACACAACTTAACCAACGTGTTAAAATGCAACGTTTTAACATGTTTTTGTATCCTTTGGTAACCGTTTGCGTATGCGTTATAATGCGTTTGTGTCCGTTTTTTCTGCATCTCTGTCCTTTGCGTGAACGCATATTTTCAAATTAAGGGGGCAGGGCCAAAGAACACTAAAAATGACGTCACAGGAACTCCCAGGCATCCTTTTCAAAAATGTGTGCATTGTTATCCGTTGTTGTCCGTTGTACCGCATTTTCGTGCATTTTAGATGGACAGAAACGCATGCAGCAGTGTTTTTTAAACAGACTGGAACGTAACGGAATACAACGCAGCAAGTGTGAACGATATTATGAAATCCTATGGGGTTTTACTGTCCCTGCGTTTGAAAAACGCATACAAACTGATGTAGTGTGATCGAGCCCTCAGGAAACAATACCTCCTGTAGTTTGAAGCACCTTGGGAATTATAGTATCTGTGGTGATTCTCCCCCAAAATTTACTGTGCAATGTTTTTACATGTTAAATATGCAAAAATCTAGCAGACACTTGAAGAGAGACCATAAAAAGATTAAAGGATAAGTGCACTGTAAAATCAAGTTATGTTCATTTGGAAGCTGCAGCTTTAAAAATACCGTTGCCATATTTTTTTTGTACCTATGCCCCTCCAGAGCCTAGTTTTGCACCTTGAAAGTTGCTGACATCTTGTTACTGGTTTGCTGAATGTTAAGCTCCACCCCTCTGAGATTTCCTCTGCTGTCTCCTGCTTGAGCCTCAAACACGCACGTGCACGGAACTCACAGGCATTACTGTTTGAGGCTCAAGCAGGAGAGTGCACGGAACTCACAGGCATTACTGTTTGAGGCTCAAGCAGGAGAGTGCACGGAACTCACAGGCATTTCTGTTTGAGGCTCATGCAGGAGAGTTCATGGAACTCACAGGCATTACTGTTTGAGGCTCAAGCAGGAGAGTGCACGGAACTCACAGGCATTACTGTTTGAGGCTCAAGCAGGAGAAAGCAGAGGAAATCTCAGAGGGGCAGAACTTAACATTCAGCAAACCTGTAACAAGATGTCAGCAACTTTCAAGGCTCTGGAGGGGCATAGGTAAAAAAAAAAAATGGCAACGGTGTTTTTAAAGCTGCAGCTTCCAAATGAACATAACTTGATTTTACAGTGCACTTATCCTTTAATAGAGTGCCCGTGCACACGATGAAGTACAATTAGCTCATAATAGCTGTGTAGTAACCATTTCAGATTAAAGGATAACTATTGCGTGTAAAGTTTTTTTTAAAAAAACAGTTAAAAGGAAAATTAGTTGGGACAGGGATATAGGTCTGGGAATTCCTACCTCCCAATATTGTTTCTGTGAGGAGCACCAGCCCAAATAAAACTGAGTCTTCCTCCTGGCTTCAGCACTATCTTTAATACTGGATTAGTCCAGGACTAAAATGGCAAATGAAAACTGTACATGCTGTAGCTCCTCAATTAAATGATATTGAGAGGTAGGAATAACCAATCCTACCTCCCTGCCCCAGCTACTTTCCATTTTTAAAAAGTAAACTTTTAAAGTATAGCTATATCTAAGTTGTTTGACATTATTAACCCATTTGCACAAAATTCCATCAAAACAAAACCACTAATTCAAAAAGTTAAGACAATCACTATAAAGGCACAGAACTTACAGGGAGATTCAATAAAAGTTCTTATCGTTTAAAATGGTGCTAATTTTGCCCCAACCAATCAGAACTTATGTAAAATTTTAAAACGAACATCTGATTGGTTGGGGCAAAATTAGCACCATTTTAAACGATAAGAACTTTTATTGAATAACCCCCTTAATTTGCAGGCAAGAGAGATTTGACAGTCGGCATTATTTCATTGGTGTATATTGACGGTTGGTTTTGTATTCAGCAACAACTTTTATTAAATAAACACAAGCACAAACGTATCTATGTATATAAATGTTGTATGTAAATATGGTATATAAATAATACAAAACAAACTGCTAAAGAGATACTTGTTGTGCGGCTAAATAAAAACCCGAAGTATCCGATAATATCACTCATCAACAATGTAACAGAAATACTGTAAGTATTATTATACTAATAGGATGAACTGGCCACCTTAGAAGTACAGTAGATTTGTTAAGAGAGTTTTGTTTCTGATTCATCACAGACTCACAGTCCTTCATTCCTTTTGTGCAATAACATTATTTGTTTATTTATAATATATTTATAATATATATATTATAGGTCCTCAGCAACAGTGATATATTTAACAAATGTACCTGCCAAACTTACTCAAGCGTTCACTACTTTAGCAATATTTAACGCTATAATTAATAGTCATTAAAACCTTGTAATAGGTTTATTCTCCATTGAGATAAGCTGACAGGCATTTCTGCATCAATATTGCAGATCGAAGAATATTATTTGTCAGTACTTAGTTTGACTCCCACCACCCTGTAGATCACAAGCTGGTGGTCAACAGAACCCTACAACGCAGAGCAAAGAACATCAGCACTAGCACAGAGGCTAATGGTAACCATACACGTTATGATCATGGCTGTACGATCCTTGGCTAATGCGATTGGATTGGCCAACGGAATTTATTTCCCCAAATGGTACCATAGGAAATAATTGCTGCCGATCATCCATACACAGGCCACAATTAACCACAATCGTATCCTGTATGGCCATCATAAGTCTAAAGCTGTGAACACACTGTACCAATATTTGATGACAGATGTAGGGAGATCGTTCTGGACTGCAACACTCCTTACCATGTGGATGGCCTCCTATACTTTAGTATAGGGAGCCATCACGACCAAGTAAAATTAAGTAACAACCATTTACAATGCCGACGCTGAACATTCATTAGCATTGCAAATGGTATTTCGTAGGTATGCACAGTAACGAAAAAAAGACCAATCCTGATGGAACCAAAAGGATTGTCCCTTTATCGGTAATGTGTGTACCCATCTTAAGGAAATAAAACATCTCAGAGGAGCCCTTAAACTTGTGTATATCCAGACTGGGCCTTTTCCAAAATTAAAGAAAGAAAGAACTATGCCTTACCTCCCGTTTTTCAATCAATGCAAGTGGAACCGGGAACGAACTTAGATCAAACTTACCTGTTACGCGATCCTCTGCAGCAGCACTTTCAGGTCCCGACCGATTCCGTGTTTTGTACAGATATAGCGTGCATGCAGGATAATGCGCGCTATAGTTAAACAGAACCCGGAAGTGATTGGGAAATTCAGTGCTGCTGCAGAAGATCATGTAACAGGTAAGTTTGCTCTAAGATCGTTCCTGGCTGCACTTGCATTGATTGAAGAATGGGAGGTAAGGCATAGCTCCTTATTCTCCTGGTCTTCAATCAAAGCATTAAAGGAATAGTTCACTTTGGTAGTGAATTATTCCTTTAAAGGATTATCTCACTATTACCATTTAAATGACCATCAATAAGCGTGTATAAAGTATAGCATATGTATATATTAGGTACAAGACAAAATATATAAACAGCTGAGATTCCTATTTTAATTTGGGATAGTCAAAATGGGAGGTTAAACCACACCCCTGGGTCTGCTCCATGTGAATACTAAAAGGAAATTTAATCCAAAAAAAGTTTCTGTATACTACGAAGGATGTGATGTGTATTGTAATAGACATATACACCATCATTATCACGGTGGAAAGTCATACCGCGCTAAGAAAGCAATGCTCTTAAGTATAGTATTGCGGCAAAGAGTTCAAATCCTGACGTACGTGGAAGGGGGCTGAGGGGCTGCTGGGAAAGGGTTGTGCCGCGGGTGGTCGCATCCACCGGCAGAGGGGGCGGGGTGTACACCCACCCCATCACCACCCCTGCTGGCAGCAGATGTGACCAACCGCGGCACAACTTCTTCCCAGCAGTCCCTCTCAAAAACCCCTTCCCCGTACTCTTGGGGGCACTGACAAAAGTGCCTTTTGGGGCTTAAGGGGTTCCGCAGCTCTACTGGGACCCCTCTCATCGGCACTCACAAGTGCCCTTGCAGCCTTGACAGGGCCTTTTTGGGCTTATGGAGTCCTGCAGCTCATACCGGGACTCCCCCTCTCCTTGTCATATTTCTGAAATATGATTGGCTACTGTATAATCTGATGATCGCAAGCATTGAAATATTAACCAATCACAAGCAGTAACTGATGCGATGTCCACAATTTGCCAAAAATCCAATTGCGGTGTTGTTATTGTTCCGGTGCCGGGTTTCGCCGTTTTTATAAATCGCGGTAATTCCGATTTTGGTGAAGACGGTGGGAAACACGCCAGCGGAAAGTTAACGCCCTTTTATAAATATGCCCCCAAGTCTCCTTATATACCACCTCCAGACTGCAGGTGATATCAATGAGTAATAAAAGACAAGACATCCCTGCTCTCTATGGCTAGGAGGAGAGAAAGTAAAAGTAGATAGAAGTATGTGTTGCGTGCCTTTGATTGGACTGATCATTTGGTGTGATCCCCTGCTCAGTGTGATGTCCCTAATTAAAAAGCAACACAAAATCCTGTGTATAAGATCTTGTTACCACCTGTTGGGACAGATTATTGGACAGACAATTTACCTTATTGGATACAAACTCTGAGGCAACAGATAAGTGTACACCAACTTACAAAAACACACAATATACAGTTGGGGGCAATATTTAAAGTGGTGCATCATAGGCAGGGACTACTCCATTACTGCATATGTTATGTGGGGAAACTGTTTATGTTTTGTTATTAAATCATTGCAATGCTTACTGTTAAATGTAATTAAAACTGGTTTATCTTGTTTGCTTTGTACCAATAACCCACGGTGTGTCATGCTACCCATAATCCTTCCATAAAGCAGTGATCTGGTACAAATTAGTGGCAGCAAAGCTGGTAATACCATTTATTATCTTGGTTTTCTTTGTATATTTGTTCTCTGTATTAAACTATGATGGCGTCTACTGAAAGTATTGATTTAAATACTCCTGTCCTTGTACCTGCAGGTGAAATGCCCCAATTGGCAGCCACTATTAATGGTTGGGATGAAGGTGCTCGCTTGCAAATCCTTAGCCTTTTGCTTAGTGGTAAAGCTACGCCAGTATACCAAGGTTTATAAGCAGTTATCTGTTATTAAAAAGTGCTCTGAAGCAAGTTCTTTAACTAGATCTGTATGAAAGAGTATATAAACGATGATTCTATACATGTCCCCACCCATTTCTCTAGGTAACCTGGAAATGTGTTTATATGTTAGATTATTAGGGCAATGCTATTATAATAACATGAGGCTGTGATGTACCTTTTGTTATAAGAAGGTTCTATTTCATTTTATACACAGTGGGTAGCATTTAGCTACTTTAACCCCACCTCACCTTCATCTATAAAGCTAATCAGTATCCTGCTTGTGAAGGTTCTCATTCATCCAGGTCAGGATGAATGAGTCCTCAGCCATGTACCTGCATCTTAAGGATAAAGGACATACCTTTGAAGATTGTAATTTTAACATATTGGCAAATGAACGTGACTGGTTCAAGAGAGGTGTTAAGGAGGCCATTTATGTGAAAATAAAGAAACCAAGCCTAAATAGAGGTGGGAGGGTTCGACAACAACTGTCTGCCATGTGCAATGCTGTTTTGACACCTTACTCTGGGTGTTCCTATAACACCTCTTAGCCACTATCCAATCACGCCCATAACACTTGGCTTTGATATGCTAATTGGGATTTTCCAGGGTACATAATTGCCAACAGATTCTTGTACAAGTCATTCTGAATTGAGAAAGCCAGTCGGATGACTAGCAAAACGTCTTCAAGAACTAAACTTCAAGTCCAGTTGATCTAATTGAATACAACAGATATAATCAGTATCCTGTGCTCCCAAGTCCTAACCCAATAGCAACAGTAAATCTGGGACTTGCTTTGGTAATTACTAATAAGTATAAAGATAGCATGTTAATATGGATCCCGTTTACAGGTAACCTAATTGTGCTGTTTAGTTTGAACTGCACATAGTGGCAAGATTGTCTGGGTCTATTCTCAGATCTGCAGGTTTCATCCACTTAGACCCCCTGGATTCTAGCTGGCAGGTAGATGTAATAGGAAAGGAAGAGCAAGTTTGGTAAGGTTCATAAATCCTACTGCCTGAAGTGACCTAAATAATCCTTCCCTAGGCTAATAGTGTAATAGCTATGGATGTAAGGGAAGGGCAGATGGATCACTTACATATTCAAGTCCTTCGGTAAAGCCAAAAAATGCTGGGAGTTGTAGTTTTTAAACATATGAAAAGTTTAACACACATGCGCTATATCATTAGGCTGTATAGTATCTGTATACATTCATTAGCAATGGACATAAAGGAGAAACTTTCTGCAAACAGAATGCTGGGAGTTGTTTTTTTTCAAACATGTGCAAGGTCAGTGAGAAATATGTGTTTATAAGTTAGAATATTAGGGCAATCCTATTATAATAACATGAGGTTGTGAGGTACCTTCTGTTATAAGAAGGCTATATTTCATTTTATATTTATACTCTGTAGAGAGCGTTTATCACCTTTAACCCCAAATTATAAAGCTAATCAGTATCCTGTGCTCCCAAGTCTTAACATAAGCAGCAATAAATGTACTAATGACTATAAACATAGTATGTTAATCTGGATCCTGTTTAGGGTCTCAGGTCACCCATTTGAGCTGTTTAGTTTGAACCACACAGTGTGGCAGGATTGCTCAGACCTGCACAATTATCCTATTTGTTTCCCCCTGGATGCTGGTGACTGTCTGAGTAACAGTTTAAAATATATCTGTGTAAAGATTCTATATCCACTGTATCCACTCATAGCAAAACATACACACACATCATTTTGACTGTGTGGGCACACTTTTGCTAGTTATATATCATCCCCCACCCCCTTTTAAAAAAACACAATAATTATTTAGTGATTTCAGTCAATGCAAAATTCATGTTGAACTAAAAGTTACTGGTGTTTAGGGAACATTCAAAGTGGATCATTTTACAGTCGAGTGAAATCTTGGGGGTGGTAAGAATGGATTTTATAGCTCTTTACAGTGAAGTCATTGTGATTTGTGTTCAAATCTCCAAACAACTGAACTTTCGGAGATGAACTTCCTCCACAATTCTATTCTATAAAACAATCTAGCAATCTGAGTTGTAATCAGTTATCAAAGAGTAATGTGTGGGGTGTTTGATATAAGATTTGGCTGAGCACAATACATTTGTATTCTCAGGGTTGCTGATACCTGCCAGGTTTCTTCAAGATGCAGTGGAAGATAGATGTTTGTGTTTTTTATTTTCAGCGATGAATTGATTGGATGACCAAACACCGTGCTTCTTGCCATGAATATGGAATTTTTCTGCACATGATTAAGACGTTTCTTTGCATATACTGTAACTTTCTTTTCATAGACACATTTTCAGAATTTTAAAGAGAAAGAAAATCCTATTTCAACTATTTCTAGACACACTAGGAGCTGAAAATGATTAGTAAGAATATAAAACAAACTAGATATCTGATGTACAATGCTGTCATTAATATCCATTGTGAGTTGCTACTTTCAGCACAGTGATCAATTATAGTTCAATTGAAAAGATCATGAAAAAGCACTTTCGGAAATTTAGGAATAGATATTTTAGATTTATGATTTCATATTATACTGAGTAATTTTATAAGAAATGTAAAAGCAGTTAAAAGGGCATGTACACCCCCCCAATTAAAATTTGCCCCATTGTTGGCCCCACTGTGTAGTGTTGAAAGATCCTTACCTTTCTCTTCTGCTCCTTATTAGTGATGTACACAAACCCAAGTTTGGGCCGAACTTCATGAGAACTCTATGTGAACTAGTTCGGGTTTTCCGAATTTAGGGACTTATTTTCGATTATGGAGTTCCTAAATTGGTAACCCTCGAATGAACCATTCGAATTCGGTAACCCTCGAATGTATTCTTCGATTTCGGTAACCCTCAAATGTAGCCTTCGATTTTGGTAACCCTCGAATGTGCCATTTAAATTCGGTAACCCTCAAATGCATCCTTTGATTTCGGTAACCCTCAAATGTAGCCTTCGATTTTGGTAACCCTCGAATACAGTGGTCAATTTCAGTAACCCTCGAATGTAACGGTCAATTTTAGTAGCCCTTGAATGCAGCAGTCAATTTCGGTAATAATCAAATGTAGCAGCTGATTTTGGTAAGCCTCGAATGTAGCGTCCAATTTCGGTAACCCTGGAATACATCATTTGGTAACCCTAGAATGTAGTGGTCGATTTTGGTAATCCTTGAATGTAGCGGTTCATTTTAGTAACCCTCAAATGTATTGCTCTGTAATCCTCAAAAGTATTGTTCGGTAACCCTCGAATTTGCCATAACCCTTGAATGTAGCGTGCTGAAACCTGACAATTGCCCGACTGCGGGGGAAAGAAGTGTTTAAATGCATTTTGGTAATAGTGACATGTTCCACAGACCATTTGCCAGGTGCCACAGCCATTTATTGTAAGTTACCATTGTTATTTAGTGGGGAAATGAACTTCTTTCCTTCCATGTGTTCTATAATTCTTCCCAACCCCCAGAGTGTTTTCACACTGTTCTAAGATACACAAATTAGAAGAAGACGTGAATGCATTCCTCCTACTACTATTTGAAATGTCAATCAAATCCCTGTGACGTATATCTCTTCCCTGCTCAAGTCCCTCCCTACTCCCTGCTCTGTAACAAACAAGAGCACTAGCAGGGGGAAAGAGGTAGCTTTGACTGCAGAGATAAGGCTGTATTTGACCCCCCTTCTTGATAGCTTTCACTGATTGATGATGGGTCAGGACACGGAGATATCCGTGTCTCCAGGACAGCTTGCTTTCTAATAGCCACTGTGCGTGGGTGTTTTTTTCAGGATGTTGAACTATTAACTCCTACTGCACATGAAAAGCTTGTCGGGTTGACTTTAATGGGTTTGTTTCCAAACCTCCAAACTTTTACGGAAACAAACCGAACTTGAGTAAGTTGCGCCATCTCTATTCTTTATGGTTGTCCTTCAGGGCCTGATGAACTTGTCTGTGTGTAATCCGTGTCTGCCACATTCTGCTCCTCTTAGAGGAGCTGCCCAAACCTAAACAAAATATTTAAAACATTGGAATCAGCCCCTATATGTACTTACCCAAGCTCGTGCCCGGCTCCCTCAGCTGACAGTCAGCCGCATCAGTTATTGGCTGAGTCTTTTCCAATCACAGACATGGCTGCTGATCCGGCCCTTTCTGCTCTTCTGTTCCACAGCCTTACATATTAATAAATTCTATGCAGTTATAGAAAATGTATTTTCTATAACAAAGCAAAATCTGAAATTATACAATTTGATTTAGCAGGGGAAAAATTATTTTGATTGGCAATTAACTATCGCAACTTGAAACATTTTAATATTAGTAAGGGTTTGTTTTGTCTATAAAATGATACAGTCAGATAACCTCTTTCAGAAGATTGTTATTTTTACTATTTGTGACCATACACTGTAAAGGTACCTTCCGACTTTCCTGCAATGCTCCCCCAAAGTTCGCATGACATCAGAGGAACTGACTGTCCCAATGATTTTTTGTCATTGCAAAATAAATGGGCTGTGCAACGAATGTCGTAGGAAGGTCAGAATTACTAGTGGTTTTATTATGTCTTGAGTCACTTAATGGAAATAGCAAATGAATATTGAAGGTATTATGGTAAATGTCTCAATAGTGTGTGGCCAGCATAACCGACCTATGACACAGGATGTGTAATGAACGACATACTTTGTGGGCTGACCCACCACATGCAATGTGTATTGAACAGACGTTCATTACACAGCAAACATTGAGGGTCGGTCCTGCAATCGCACATGTGAATGAAGTTAAAGTCCTCAAAAGTTCTGCAGCCCTATATACTTTAGTGCATGCTTAACACGTTTACATATTTGTATGTGCTAAGTGAGTTCTCTAGCCCCTCCACTATATGTGACTATTACTGTAGTTGTCCTTATGTGACCTCCATGTACGAAGCACAATATATTACTATGTAGTTACTTGTAGTAATAAGCACAATGTAATAAACAGCCAGAAAACCAATCATAACTCATTTGGAAGGAGGGCTGCAAATATCAGGAAATGCCACCTGCAGAAATACAGATGATTTTCCCACAATGCTACTGATTTCAGAAGTGACAGTTGTAGTTATCATTTTATAACCTACCCCTGTGGTGGATTTCTATGGGAGGAACTGTAAGATTAAAGCCTTATAATCTTACAGTTCCAGGAGGAGAAGGAAACCAGAAGCCACAAAGGGGTAGGTTATAATAAATAATGCGACCCGAACTGTAAATTAAAGGGATATTAGAAGTCACCTTGGAGTTCCGTGCCCTGTATAAAAGGTCATGGAACTCCTCTGTGTTTTCTAATATCTTTATAATTTAAAGTTGGGGATGCATTATCCACTATATTAGGAAATATAGAATCCATTCAGGCTTTTCTATTTTAGCTTTCATTTTCCTTTAATTGCCTGGCTCAAATGATGGTGAGGTTGCCAGCTGTATAATGTCCATGATCTTGAATCGGAGTCTAAATCAGGAAGAGAGATTATCCTGTTTACTGCATTAACAGTTTAATGGTTATTCTGGCCATACCCTTACATTAGATAGATATGAAGTTTGATTGTTGACACAATCTAATTTTCAAAACCCCCACCGAATGCAATATTCTCTGTATTTTCTGATTTAATGTTGACCAGGCAAGGCTGCCCAAATGCACATATCTCAAATATAGACTAAACGTAATCAAACTTATGAAATATCTTCGCAGAACAGCACCACCTTTATCTTAGCGTCAGTTCAGATATCTTACCCATCGATATATAATATATCATTAGGGTAGTGCTATCATCATAATGCATTTACTTTCACCATATCTTACATTAGACTATCTAATTTGGAGCCATGTATCATCAATAAAACTGGTATCAGCACTGTTTGAGGATGTATACAGTTAATAGGGCTAAGCATGCTCGTACTTCCAAACAGGAGCGCTCTCCCCTACCCTCTTTATACAATACCGCCTTAAGTGTCCATTAAGGAACCGGTTTAGGTAATTCCATTCTATCACGCGCTTCCGCATCACGTGATGTTCTTCTAAAGGCTGTCTAAATGTCATGGTGACATCAGAAGGTACACTTTGTAATGTATGGCCAGCCTGGTATGGATCTGATGTGTCATATTTCTAAATTGAGAAACTCTAGTTTTGCTGAATGGCCTACATGTTAAACCACACTGATTGCAGAGAACAAACATCTTATTTTCATGGTATTTGCCACCAACCAAACGCTATAGCAACCACCCTTAGAACACCTAAAATATTATCCTCTGCTGCCAGTAAAGACATAAACTGCTTACCTAAATTGCTTACCTAAATTGCTAACCTAAATTGCCAATTACCATTTTAATACCACTGCTCCCACAGGTAGTGTTCCCTGTAAGCTGTGTGCTTGTGCGTGCACACACAGCTCTGCAGGCCTGCGCACACAGGTTGAAGTTGTGCATGCACAAAAATCCCCTGGAATATAAGTGGTGCGGATACAGACAATTTTAAACTAGAGGGAACATTGCTCACAGGCATGCAGCTTGTTAATGAAGTAGCCAACAAAACGGTCTAAAAACTAAAGTAGCACAAGTTTAATCCTTTTCCCTTGTACTGGGCAGTGTAAGATTTTTTTAATTGAGATTCTAATCTACTCAGACCCTTCCTGATATGCTCAAGCGCTTCCCAGAATCAGGGCTGGTACACAAATTGGCCAATATTTTGGTAAATTGGGCAAAAATATAATCTGTACTTTCCAACACGATAATCACTCCAGACCAATTTTAAGAAAAAAAGCCAGACATGTCGATAAATCATGGTCAATCTGTGGTCTTTAATAGATAGCAAGGTTGATTGGGCCAGTGCTGCCTTTGTAATGCCAACAGACAGAAATTTGATCAATTTATCAATCAGTATGTTTGTCAGATGGAATAGTTTGCCTTGGTAAACCCATATTAGACTCAGCCCACATCACTGCACAACCCTAATAAGGAGAGTGATTTAGGTCAGTTCAATGCAATATGTTTAATGCTTTCACGATCAAAATTGTTTTTGTCACTTTAAAAAATGGATTTGGCCCAAATCTATGAACCATGCAATATGAAAGGGGGAGACGTAGCTTAGTTTTATAGTGGTAGAAGGGTATAAAATAATACACACATTTTAGTTATGCACACCGTGTGTAATATTTATTATGTGATTTGTGTGATAATATATCTGTTTTTTTAGTGCAGCCTGGAGATTTTCTCCATTCTTTCCACTAGTAAAATATATCTGCTATTTCCGACCCAGGTTCTACCAGTGCTGTATGATTAAAATGTTGGCTCCTGATTTCAAGAGCAGAATAAATTTAACGCTGAAAGGGTCAGAATCATTTTTTTACCGCTTCTTAATAATCTTTTCTCTCTCTTCTGAAACTAAATTCATTGAGACTGATCAATTCCAATGTTCATAGACCTTGATTTCTAAAGCAGTATTAAAAGACAAGCACAAAGTAGAAATGATTTACTATACCTGTATTTATCTATGCAGAAGGGCTGCGCTAAACAAGTGCCTTGCTCTCTATTGTTTGGACCACAGCGGTTTGCAAGCATTTCATCACTCGTTGGCAAGACCGTGGCTGTTGTTGTGTTCCAGGCCAATATTTATAAGTATGTACTATCACTATTTTTGGGGCGGGGGTTTCTGTGAGGTTGGAATGGCTCTAACCCAACTGGTTTACTGTACGTTCTAATCTCCATTTCATCTCTGCAGTTTGGGTAATGAGGGTGTTTCAATCTGAATTTGGGGGGTCTGTGTTTTGCTTGCTCAATCTGTTGTAAGGACATACTGTACTGTACAATTTGTTGTAAGGACATACTGTACTGTACAATCTGTTGTAAGGACATACTGTACTGTACAATCTGTTGTAAGGACACACTGTACTGTACAATCTGTTGTATGGACATACTGTATTGTACAATCTGTTATAAGGACATACTGTACTGTACAATCTGTTGTATGGACATACTGTACTGTACAATCTGTTATAAGGACATACTGTACTGTACAATCTGTTATAAGGACATACTGTACTGTACAATCTGTTGTATGGACATACTGTACTGTACAATCTGTTTTAAGGATATACTTTACTGTACAATCTGTTGTATGGACATACTGTACTGTACAATGTGTTGTAAGGACATACTGTACTGTACAATCTGTTGTATAGACAAACTGTACAGTACAATCTGTTGTAAGGACATACTGTACTGTACAATCTGTTGTAAGGACATACTGTACTGTACAATCTGTTGTATGGACATACTGTATTGTACAATCTGTTATAAGGACATACTGTACTGTACAATCTGTTGTAAGGACATACTGTACTGTACAATCTGTTGTAAGGACATACTGTACTGTACAATCTGTTGTAAGGACATACTGTACTGTCATCTGTTATAAGCATACTGTACTGTACAATCTGTTGTATGGACATACTGTACTTTACAATCTGTTTTAAGGATATACTTTACTGTACAATCTGTTGTATGGACATACTGTACTGTACAATGTGTTGTAAGGACATACTGTACTGTACAATCTGTTGTATAGACAAACTGTACAGTACATCTGTTGTAAGGACATACTGTACTGTACAACTTGTTGTAAGGACATACTGTACTGTACATCTGTTGTATGGACATACTGTATTGTACAATCTGTTATAGGACATACTGTACTGTACAATCTGTTTTTAAGGACATACTGTACTGTACATCTGTTGTAAGGACATACTGTACTGTACAATCTGTTGTAAGGACATACTGTACTGTACAATCTGTTGTAAGGACATACTGTACTGTACAATCTGTTGTAAGGACATACTGTACTGTACAATCTGTTGTAAGGACATACTGTACTGTACAATGTGTTGTAAGGACATACTGTACTGTACAATCTGTTGTATAGACAAACTGTACAGTACAATCTGTTGTAAGGACATACTGTACTGTACAATCTGCTGTAAGGACATACTGTACATGCACATTCCTACTTGAATAATGTTCTGTTCTTATATATACTAAATAATAGAATCCTATTTTTGCAGGTCTCCCATACCCACCAAAAATTCTAAATACTGTAATAAAAGTGACATTGTAATCACTTTCCAAAATAAATAATCAATTTGTTGTGGTCCTGCTATGTAATAACAGAAGTACTCGTGTTTACGTCCGGTATTGCATCACGGAATCACCGAAAGGTAAGACACACGGATTTGCAATATTAAATCTCCATCTAACTGCCTAAACATTCCATTTTGGGCTGCTGGAGGTGGGGACTTGGCACTATTAACATGGCAGTTGATTAAATACTTGCCTTTAACACTTATAATCCTGCCTCTATTCCTTTTTTCCATGGTATTGGCATTGTCCCTGTTTTCTTTAAATCTTTCCTCCAGCTGATGCAAAATGATGCTTTGGTCTTGCTTTATGATGTTAAGTGTATTCAAGTCAACAACATCATTTGCCCTTATCAGCGTTGTTATCTGACTATAGCGGCACTATCTGTACTAAGGAGAATGGAATTTTGCAGTTGCAAAACTCTTTTTTTAAACACCATCATGCAGTGACATTTCTTCTGGATGCTAAAATGCTTGATATTAAAAGAGCCTCTCTTACCTCTACATTCCCTTGATTCTTCCTACAGTAACACGATTAGGGTCCTCAACAACTGTTAGGGCCCCAGAACCATCTTTATGCATGTTTTTCAGTTCAGATTAATGTAATGAATATATATGAAATGGTTGAGACATAATATGAATCAGTTACAACAGATTCCATGGAATATCTATCTTGTATTCACATGTATTTGTGACTCAGCAAAATTCTGAAGTAGGATCTATGTAGTAAGAAAAATAGTCTAACTGCACTATATAAGAATGACATCTAATTAGTGTGTTTTTTATATTTAAACTAAAGACTTAAATGGCACTCTATGGAGTCAAATATAAGAATTGAAAGCGCTATTATCTCCCACCCCCCCTCCCTCACTAACCACTCCAAATCTAAAAAGAGACCACAACCCATTGGGCAACACTTCTTTATCCAACTCTTAGGTGTGATAAAGTCTGGTAACACTATTGCATATACAAGCGACCTATCTTATAAACGCACAAAAGGTAGTGACATGGAAGACAGCACAATGCCTACTGAAATCCCCCAAATGGTTTCACCTCACAGAAATCCTCCACCTCTTAAACTGGATACACACCACTTGATCCTTTGTCCTGACTGACCATCCACGGGAAAAAGCACTAACTACTCCTGGATTAATGAAGCTAAATACCCAGACAAATCTTCCTATACCATGTTAAATATGTCAATGAGATGAACTAGGTTAAACCCCAATTACTATGACTGGCCATCTTAGCCCAAACAATTACTGTTATATTTAATAATAATTAACACCCGCTCACTTTAATAATGGTTGGCTCAGGTGCACCCACCCTGAACCCTTCGCTATAGCTTTTCAGATCTCCACCGGTAAAATGTCGCTTCTGCACAACACATCATATAAGTATCAAACGGTGATAATGTGATAACTCACCGTTCCGTCCATGTGGTCCGGTGCACTTGCCCCGTACACTTCACTTGCTACGCTCCCAACTGTCAATAACGTAGAGAGAAATAATGGCCGCCGGTCCCGTAGCATTGGTTTCCTCCCTACACGTTATTGACCAAACTTCCTATACCACTTAATTGGTAGAATAAAATTAACCATGGTGTGGATGAGACAATTGGGGGCATATTTATAAAGGTTTGTTAAACTTTTCACATCGTTAT
Source organism: Hymenochirus boettgeri (assembly GCA_019447015.1). Lineage (NCBI taxonomy): Eukaryota > Metazoa > Chordata > Amphibia > Anura > Pipidae > Hymenochirus > Hymenochirus boettgeri. The sequence goes on from CM033472.1 coordinate 173,314,028, forward strand.
CGACGCCTTTTCACCAAATTTGGATTTTTTGCTATTTTTTAAAGCAAAGATAAACAGTGGCGAAAAGTCATTACCGATCTTTACTCTATTTTGCTTTTTGCCATTTATCGCTCGGTACCGGTCATGCATATTATAAAATGGTGAAAAGTCTTTTATTGCGTTAAGTTCGGCCATTCAAATTCAAAAATCCTGCCAATGGGTCCATGGAAGGGGTCAGTACATTGTGGATTGTTTCTCAATCTAATAAGTTCCCAGGGGTGTTAGACTATTTTCCAGCATTTACTGTATACGATCAGAGATTTCGCTTTTTAAAGGTTTTTTTTTTTTTTTTTAAGGTTCCGATTTTCTTTATTTAACAAGTCAAATGGGAGTCTAAGTGACATATTTATAAAGGGGCATTATTTCGCTTAACATTCAACTTTTCTTATAAAGTTATTAAAAAGGTGAGTTTCACATCAAACGTGAAAATTATGTAGCAAAAAGTAGCACTAATGCTGAAAATGTTCACACTATAAATGGTAAATAGGTAACACTCCCTGGTTGTATTTAGTATCAAATTGGCTAATACCACTGGTGTTTTTTTCAGCAAAAAATATTAAATAGTGTAAAACTAACCCAGACAATTTTCTCTTTTTATTAGGATTTCACAAATAGTGTAAAACTCAATTTTTTAGTATTGCTTATTTTCAGCACACTGCAGCTAATAATCATACCAGTTCCATTAATATGGGAACATCCCATAGTGTGTGTAAGAAATGTCATGTTAATGGAACATTCAGTAAGTAATGATGTTTGGTAAAAATTCTTGTAAAATTGCAAAAAATGCAACAAAAGGTAGAAAAGGGGCAAAAAGGCGAAATTTCACCTATTTATAAATAGGTTTAAATTAAAAAAAAATTACAAAATAGCTCTGAAATTTCACCTTCTCTGGTATGGTAATGGACAATGCTAGACAGCAATTCTCTTTTCGCCGCGATATCAGACTCACACAATGAATAAGGCTAAATTACCATCACACATCACCGCAACCGCGAAAACGAGTAGTTTAATAAAAGGTAAAATATCGCTCTTTGTCATTGCGGTGTCCTGCAATAGCGAAATGGTGAAAATAGCGATTGTTTATAAATATGCCCCCTGTCTGGAATAACCCAGAACACGCATAAATGTTTCCCTGAATATGAATACTATAACACAAGAAGAAAGAAATCTTTAAAGAAGGTACATCAATTCAAACCTATCACAACTTTGAGGAAGAGTGGAGAATCAGCAGGTACATTCCACTGTTGGTGGACTTGCTATAAAGTACGGCCAATCTGGAACTACTGCTTTGAATTAACTAACAACTTTCTGTCCCTTTTTCCTGATCTTGGATACCCTATTTAATAAACCTCCTGAGGACATACCTTCCAACCAAGCTAGACTTACTGTACAATTTGCTCAGCAACTAGATGACTAGATGTGTGATAGCTTTGTTGAGGAATAGGACACCACCCTCCAACAACTACTAAAGCTAGCCGTACATGGCCAGATTTCTGTCAATCGAGTTTTCCATTAAAAGACCATTCGAAGTTCCCCACCTTGAGGCTACGATCTTTTCACAGATTTCCCCTTGAAATCTGCATGGAGATGGGGCCTGAAGATAGGGTCAGCGTAATATTCTGCCTCGTCTGTTTTTCCAATAAACCATTTGAATTGAAATTATCAAATTGACTGCAGAATCTGGCGACATCAACACCGCCGGTGATGCTGACATTTTTTTTCTTTCTTCTGCTATCATTGGATGACTTCTGAGCTCTGTAGGGTTTGCACCACTTTATATAGGTTATCTGGACCAACCCCAATTAGATTGGTTAATATTAAAAGCTTGCAATATATGATCACACATTACTAATCAATTTGGATTTTGTTATTTAAATATGATTGTTTGTGATCATATGATTGCAAGCATTGACATATCAACCAATCACAAATGGATTTGGTCCTTCAGCAAACCTATATAAAGAGGTGCAAACCCTTTGGAGCTCAGAAGTCATCACAGTGATGGCAGAAGAAGAAGACGTCAGCAACACCGGCGATGCTGATTTGCCGGGAAGGGGTGTCTCGGTTTGAGCTGTGGGACCCCTCAAGCCCCAAAAAAGCACTTATCAGTGCCACAAGGGCCCTTCCAAGGGCTACAAGGGCACTTATAAATGCCAAGGAGGGGTGTCCGGTTTGAGCTGCGAGACCCCTTAAGCACCAAAAGGACCTTCTTAGGGCCACAATGGTCCTTCTAGGGACCAGGAGGGGGTACCGTTTTGAGCCGCAAACATCCGGGACTTTCGGACATTCGAAAATCCTCAGCCGGAATTTCTCGAACATTCAAAAATTCACAACACACAAGGATTTTCGTAATTCTGAGGGGTTCGGAAAATGTAATTCCAGAAATTTAGAGAGATCCGCTGCGGATCCAGTTCAGACCATGAACGGGTCATCTCTAGTTATATATATAAAAAATATTTTTAAAAAACCCCCAAAAAACTAAAGACTAGTGATTCTAATGTAGAACACAGATGTTTTGTTTTTTATTCAAACAACTTTTTGCAGGACAGTAATTCCCTACTGGCATGTTGTGTGCTTTAGTCTAATTCTTACAATTATAACATAATCAATGATATGTACACAAGTCTGCACTCATAAAAAAAATATATTGTTAGAACAAAACATGGGGAAATTTTGTGATTAACCGGTAACCAACATAACCCCATAAATGTTTGCTTTCATTTACTATCTGCAGTAGACCAGAAAATGTTAATCTGCTGCTATGTGTTACACAAGGTAATCACCATAGTTAATACTACCCATACTACCCACAATGCTTGTACTGGAGGAGAAAGTAGCTAATATAGATGCAAGAAACAAAATAAACAATGTAGCCCTTAGGGTATGTCCAACCCTTAAACTAAATATAATACACACTGGCCCCACTGTATAGTTTAAAAAAAATCCTTACCTTACATCCTTATGTTAGTCTGCATGTTTGTGGAAAGTAAGGGAACTGAAGAGTAGTAGCTGTCCAAAAGGTTTCTGCCTCTTCTTTGACCACTGAGAGGACAGTGGCAAGTGCAGGGGGAGCCCTTCCCCCCCTCCCACCATCCAGATCCATCCATATCCATCTACTTAGTGTAAAAAGGGTTTTCTGTAGTGTGACATCCTGCCCACCCCAACCGCCATGTTATTCTGTTAAATAAAGATTTAGAATGCTACTTACAGCCCTTCGTTCCTATGGTGCTGTCCATTGACGGCAGCAGTGTCTGTGATTGGCTGCCTCTCAACAAATCACAGATGTGCTGCAAGCTCCCTGCTTGCAAGTTCGGCAAGCAGGGAGCCGATCAGTGAGCTGGAGGATTGAGGGGCAGTAAGTAACATTCTAAATCTTTTTTTACATTCGGACACGGCGGTTGGTTTGGGTAGGTGCCCTACATATATAAATATTTTTATTAGCGTGGACATGCCCTTTAAAATGTATTTTATAAGGTATACTGACTATCTACGTTTAGGGATCGTAAATATAGAGCATTTTGATGTGATTTTCTGCGCAACAATTGACTGCTCATAGGAGTGAAGTGGCAACGTTTATACTTGTGTGCTGCTATAGAGTGCATTGCGTGCGACAGTTTTGTACGTGAACTTTTTTGTGCCATTGAAAATAAAGGTTCTGATATGCGTTAACGCACCAGAACATTGCACTAATCGCAAGTGCGATGTTCCACTGTGTTAAAAAATCACACAGTGTGAACTTATCCTAAATTTCAGTATTTCTCAAGTGGGTCATGTAAGTTTATTTAGCAATGAGTTGTTCTTTCTATCCAAGGAATGCTTAAAAGTTTTCTAAAGGGTTAAACTCTATAGACCCATGTTGGTAGATTTACACTATTACACTATCTTATCCATAAAATCTACCTTCTGTTTTTTTTTATGTCTTACGTTACTATAATACAGAGATCTTACAGACCAGAAAGGGAAAGTTTGTCACTGCTTTCAGTTCTGCCAATTTGCAAAATGTTTGTAATGTGTCCAAATTTCTACCGAATGATCTTCTATACTAACCTAGGGCTGTAAATATGCATGGACGGTGTAATAAAGACGCCTGTTGCCTGAAACAACATTAAAGTTTTCTTTTTGTGGTTTACCAAATAACCCTTTTTACTTACGTGTATGGCCTCATTATGGTTAGGTTTTAACGAGAGAACAGTTGTTGAATGAAATAATAAAAACCCATCACTTTTCTAGATGTTTGCTAAAGCAAGTACAAACAAATGAACAAAAGCAAAGTAATCACAGTTTACTGAAGGGTCCGGAGAATGTGGTTTTGATCTGTATTGGTGCATACATTTTCTATCTCGTTTTATTCAATCTTAGTCTCTTTGTCCCTGGGAATACGAGTGAATGCTGCTTACACACACAGCATCCATCTAACTACAAGGGGGTGTAACAGCTGTGAATATACTAGGGACATCATCTCAGACTGAATTTGATTTGCTGACAAGTGTTGGGAAGGTCCCAGCAAGGGTTACTTGTGTTTCAATAGGCAATTTCAGTATTATGTAATCCTAGGTTTGCACAAATGCAATACCTGAAAAATGTTAAGTAAATCATATTGCTTTCAGAGGTAGAACAAATGTAGTCAGGCAGGTCTCCATCATAAAACATTTTGATATTGTGTATTAATCTGATCCCAGGTCTTGCAGCATTTGGGGATTTATTGGAGCTTGCAAGTAATAAAATGAAAAATGATGTAGTGTCATTGCCCTGTTGGAACTTAGTACCTACAAGGTACAGATGCTTCTGTCTTACCCTTGAGCATCACCTAAACTGATCATCACACCTTATATCTTTCACAAGATACACACAGTCTGTTATTCAGGAAAATTCTCTGGGATAGAGGTTTGCATTAGTGTAGGGCTTAGAGGGCATTTGCTCATACTGGTAGGAGTCAAAAGTGCATCATATTCTAAGCTGTACAATAGCTACTATCTTTTATTATTATTTTTTCTAAATAATAGTACTGGTGCCAGAGTACCAGGCTATCAGAGATTCGGTGAATGTGCAGATATGAACATTACACTGATACTTTTATTTTCCATTCGAAACAGATGTCCACTTAATTGATATCTGGCAATCAGCACACACACAGTCTGTGTCCTGGGCACAGTAGTGTAATACACAGTATTCTAACTCTAAAACAGCTTTTTATAGAGGAAACTAGAGTAAATCCGTGCGAACAAATGTATTATCTTACTAATAAATTCAATTTAGTATGTAGGATGACATGGTTTGGCCCATAATGGATATTGTATGGATTTGTTTATCCAGTATGGTGCTGTTTTGGATAACTACCAGTCTATAGTCTTATTAACATGGCAATGTAGAGCTGTATTAGAATCATATACGTAATACATCTTATCATTTGTTGAAATGTAGATTAGAAGTTTCTATTTCTTATTCATTTTCACTTCCTAATTGTAGTAAAACATTATATTTCCTTCATATTCAGACATTAGTTAAATACTTCATGAGCCCAAGTTTATTCTCTGCACCAGATTCTTGTCATTTATATCTATTCACTTGATCCTGTCAGGTTGCAGACACCTCCAGTACAATTAGCATTCTGCTGTTACACTCCAGCCATGCCTGTCATCACTGATTTCATTTTCCTTCCTCTCCGCACAGCTGTGATCAGTTGTGCTTTTGCAAGGAAATGATGCTTGAACTATAAAATGAATTTTTTAAAAAAAATTCTTATAATTCATATTAGTCTTAAAGAAGAAATATAGTTCAAATTACAGGTATCCGACCCCTCCTGTGACTCACAGGAGTCTCTCGCATTCTGGGGTGGTCTCCCGCACTCCTGTGAGACCATCCCAAATCTAATCTCCTCCCCAGTCATGCCCCTTTTTGCTCACCACACACCCCAAATCCCAGAATGCCTCTAACCCCGCCTCACCCCCCTAGGCCACTAACTCAGCCTAACCCGAAGTGACATCAGAAACATGACATCACTTTGCCATGCTCCCTCGCCAAGCCCCCTCCCCCCACCCTGCCCAGAACTCAAATAGCAGGGTGGGATTGTCTGAATATGCTTAAAGAGAAACAACAATCTAGATTTAAAACCTAAAAAGGATAACTAAGAATTGTTATAAGATTTCCACTACTTAAATACAGGGAACGACTGAGACCATTTGGACCAAGGGGTCAAACTCAACCACAAAATGACCGTTTCACACCGCAGGCTGGGCATAGTAAATGCAGGCCTTTTTGCAGGCAGTAAACCAATGCTATTTGAAAGTAGGATTGACTAGATCGTGGATCAAACCCGCTCTGCAGCAGATCTCCGAGATCTTTGAACTCATGGATTTTCCAGAATTCCGCTTTGCAGATTTTTCTGAACCTGTGTTATAAATTTCTGATTTTTTTTTAAAGGATTTTCATGTCCCAAAGTTACCATGGCAGCTGTTTTTATCAGTGCCAACACCCCTGGGTATAAGAGGCAGCTAGACAGGCACCATTTTGTCAGTGTGTTAAAGTGAGTTTATTGGAAACCTGACATTGTAGAGTTGGAGAGAGTTTTTTCCCCCTGCTTTTGTAGCTTTCTGTGCATGAATTCTGTGTGTTGGACTGGCACTTGTTGTTAACCACCCTTATTCACGCATTTGGGACCCAAAAGTCCTTTTAAGGACTAACCACCTATAAGTCCTTTTGATAATTTTAGTGTTAGGCCTTTTAGAGGTCTAATTAATGAAAATGTTATGTTAACGGTTACTTTCGGTCGTAGAATACCTATGGTAGTAAACTAATGGTATTCTATGGGATCGTAAGTCTCATAAATGAGGCCTCTATAGGTTAGACCACAGTCTCTGAGGGCCAAGACACAAATGATGTGCCTGCCAGTGCTGTAGTCTCTCCATTATAGTGGCTTCTGTGTTGTTCTGAACAAGCACAGTGGGAAGTTCATGCAAGGATGGACTACAACTGAACTTGAACCTGTGCTTTAACAGTTTGAACAGACCCGACCTATTCCTGATTTTGAACTTCCAAACTTTTGATGATCATTGAATTTTCGATAATGCTAACATATCTAACATAGTTTTGAAAACTATGTTGATATAGAAACTATGTTTGTGAAACTATCTAGATATAGAAACTATGTTGTGAACTAAGTTAGATATAGAAACTATGTTGTGAAATTGTTAGATATGGAAACTATGTTGTGAAACTATGTTAGATAGAAACAATGTTTGAAATTGTTAGATATGGAAACTGTGTTTGAAACTGTGTTAGATATAGAAACAATGTTTTGAAATTGTTAGATATGGAAACTGTGTTGTGAAACTGGTTAGTATGGAAACTGTTGTGAAACTGTTTAGATATAAAACTATGTTGTGAACTATGTTGATATAGAAACTATGTTGTAAAATTATGTTAGATATAGAAACTATGTTGTAAAACTATGTTAGATATAGAAACTATGTTGTAAAACTATGTTGGATATAGAAACTATGTTAGATATAGAAACTATGTTAGATATAGAAACTATGTTGTAAAACTATGTTAGATATAGAAACTATGTTGTGAAACTGATATAGAAACTATGTTGTGAAATTGTTAGATATGAAACTATGTTTGGGAAACTATGTTAGATTAATGAAACTATGTTTGATAAACTATTTTAGATATAGAAACTATGTTGTGAAACTATGTTAGATATAGAAACTATTTTGTGAAATTGTTGATATAGAACAGTTGTGAAACTATGTTATGATATAGAACCATTTTTGTGAAAACTATGTTAATATAGAAACTATGTTGTAAAACTATGTTAGATATAGAACTAGTTGTAAAATATGTGTAGATATAGAAACTAGTTGATAAGAAATATTTAGATATAGAAACTTGTTGTAAAACTATGTTAGATATAGAAACTATGTTGTGAAAACGGATATAGAAACTCATGTTGTAAACTTGTTTAGATATGAAAACTATGTTGTGAAAACTATTTTAATATTAGAAACTATTGTGAAACTGTGATAGAAACTATTGTGAACTATGTTAGATATAGAGAACTATGTTGTGTAAACTATGTTAGATATAAACTATGTTGTGAAACTATGTTAGATATGAAACTTTGTAAACTATGTTAGATATAGAAACTATGTTGTTGAATTGTAGATATGGAACTATGTTGTGTAAACTATGTTAGATTATAGAACTATGTTGTGAAATTGTTAGATATGGAACTGTTGTGAAACTAGTTAGATATAAAACTATGTTGTAAATTTTAGATACAGAAACTATGTTTAAACTATGTTAGATATAGACTATGTTGTAAAACCTATGTTAGAACTATTATATAAACTATGTTGTAAAACTATGTTGGATATAGAAACTATGTTAGAGTCTAGAAACTTAAATAGTTAGATATAGAAACTATGTTGTAAAACTATTGTGAAATGTTTTTTGTTAGATATGAAACTATTTTGTGAACTGTGTTAGATATGGAAACTAGTTGTGAAACTGTTAGATATAGAAACTATGTTGTAAACTATGTTAGATACTAGAAACTATGTTGTAACAAACTATGTTAATATAGAAACTCATTTGTAAACTATGTTAGTTGACTATGTTGACTAAACTATGTTGCTATAAACTATTTCGATATAGATATGTTAAACTCTGTTATTTAAACTATGTTGTAACTTAATACTATGTTGTAAACATGTTAATAGACTAATGTTGTAAACTAGTGTTGATTAGAAACTAATGTTTAGATATAGAAATTATGTTGATGTGAAACTTGTTGTAAACTATGTTAGATATAGAAACTATGTTGTGAAACATTTGTAGATATAGCAAACTATGTTGTGAAACTATGTTAGATTACAAACTATGTGTGTTGGAAACTTGTTGATATGAAACTGTGTTGTGAAACTGTGTTTAGATATGGAACTGTTTGTGAAACTTTAGATATGAAAACTATGTTGTGAACTAGTTAGATATATGAAAAAAAACTATGTTGTAAAAACTATGTAAGATATAGAACTATTTTGTAAAACTATGTTAGATATAGAAACTATGTTGTGACATATATTAGATAGTAGAAACTATGTTTGTGAATTGTTAGATATGAGAACCTGTGTTGTGAAACTGTGTTAGATATGGAAACTGTGTTGTGAAACTAGGTTCTATATTAGAACTATGTTTGTGAAATTGTTAGATATGGAAACTGTGTTGTGAAACTGTGTTAGATATGGAAACTGTGTTGTGAAACTATTAGATATGAAAACTATGTTGTGAAACTATGTTAGATAAGAAACTATGTTGTAAACTAGTTAGATATAAAACTATGTTGTAAAACTATGTGTGATATAGAACTGATGTGTGTGAAAACTTATGTTAATATAGAAACTATGTTAGATATAGAAAAACTTATGATATGTAGAAACTATGTTGTATATGGAAACTATGTTTGTGAACTATGTTAGATATAGAAACTGTGTAATATGTTGATATGCTTGTTAGAATAGGAACTAGTTTAGCAGAAACTATGGACAATTGTTGTGAAATGTTAGATAGGACTGTGTTGTGAACTGTGTTGATATAGGAAACTGTTGTGAAATTGATATGAAACTACATATGGTTGTGAAAACATGTTAGTAAGGAACCTATGTTGTAAATCTATTTAGCATGAAACTATGGTTGTACATATTAGAAATGTGAATAGATAAAACTATGTTGTAAACTACTGTTATGGATATGTAGAACTAGGTAGTTAAGACCTATGTTAGATTAGAAACTATGTTGTAAACTATGTGATATAGAAACTATTTTTTGTGAAACTATGTTAATATAGAACTTAGATTGTTAAATGAAACTATGTTGTGAACTATTTAGATAAAAACTATGTTGTGAAATTGTTAGATACTGGTAAACTGTGTTTGTGAACTGTGTTTTTTTAATAATGGAACTGTGTGTGAAACTGTGATTGAAACATGTTTTGAGAACTATGTTAGATATAGAAACTAGTTGTAAACTATGTAAGATATAGAAACTATGTTGTAAAACTATTTTGATATAGAAACTATGTTGTAAAAACTATGTTAATATAAAACTATGTTTGAAATTGTTAGATATGGAAACGATGTTGTGAAACTGTTGTTAGATATGAAAACTGTGATAGTTGATAGAAACTATGTTAAACTATGTAGATAAAAACTATGTTGTAAAATATGTTAGATAATGAAACTTGTTTGAAACTTGCTTATTATAAACTGTGTTGGTGAAACTATTTAGATATGAAAACTATGTTGTGAACTATGTTAGTATAGAAACTATGTTTTGTTAAAAACTTGTTGTGACTATAGAACTATGTCTGTAGATAGAAACTATGTTAGATATAGAAACTATGTTGGAAACTATGTTAGATATGAAACTATGTTGATAAAACTAATGTTCGTATATTGGAAACTAATTTTGTGAAACTATGTTAGATATAGAAACTATGTTAAGAGTGAAACTATGTTGAACTTGTTAGATATAAAACATAGTTGTAAGAACTATGTTAGATATGAAAACTATGTTGTGAACTATGTTAGATATAGCAACTATGTTTGTAGAAATTGGTTAGTATATGGAAACTATGTTGTGAAACTATGTTAGATAGAACATTTGTAACTAGTTAGATATAGAAACTATTTGTAAATTGTTAGAATAATGGAACTTGTTGTGACTTAGTGAAATTTAATGTATATGGAACTGTGTTGTGTAAACTATATAGGAAACTGTTTGTGAAACTGTTAGTATGAAAACTATGTTGTGAAACTATTTGAAGTACAGAAACTATGTTGATAAACTATGTTAGATATAGAAACTATGTTGTAAACATTAACTATGTTAGATAAACTATGACCATTGTTTAAAACTAATGTTAGATATAGAAAACTATGTTTTAGTTAGAAACTTATGTTAGATATAGAACTATGTTGTAAATATGTGAATTGTAGAATATGGAAACTGTGTTGTGAACTGTGTTAGATATGGAAACTGTTGTGAAACTGTTATATTAGAAACTATGTTGTGAAACTATTGTTAGAATACTAGAACTATGTTGTAAAACTATGTTAGATAGAACAGTATGTTGTAAAACTATGTTGGATAAGAAACTATGTTAGATATAGAAACTATGTTTAGATATGAAACTATGTTGTAAACTATGTTAGATATAGAAACTCTGTTGTGAAACTATGTATATGATAGAAACTATGTTGTGAGATTTGTTAGATATGGAAACTTATGTTGTGGAAACTATGTTAGATATAAAACTATGTTGTGAATTGTTTAGATATGGTGAAACTGTGTTGTGAAACTGTTTTAGATATGAACTGTTTGTGAAACTGTTGATTGAAACTATGTTGTGAAACTATGTTAGATATAAACTATGTTGTAAAACTATGTGAGATAAGAAACTATGTTGTAAAACTATGTTAGATATAGAAACTATGTTTGTGAAACTATGTTAGATATCGAAACTATGTTGTGAAACTTGTAGATATGGAAACTTGTTTGAAAACTGTGTTAGATATGGAAACTGTGTTTGTGAAACTAGGTTAGATCTAGAAACTATGTTGTGAAATTCGTTAGATCTGGAAACTGTGTTGTGAACCTGTGTGTTAGAATTGTAAACTGATGTTGTGTTGGAAATATGTTAGATATAGAAACTATGTTGTGTAAAAACTATGTTAGATATAGAACTAAAATGTTGTAAAACTATGTTAGATATAGAGAAACTAGTTTTGTGAAACTATTTAGACGACTGTGTGAAACTAGTTATTTGTAAAACTTGTTAAGATCTAGAAACTATGTTTGTAAAACTATTTTTAGCTATATGAACTATGTTGTGAAACTATGTTAGATATAGAAACTATGTTAGTATATAGAAACTATGTTGTGAAACTATGTTTAGATATAGAAACTATGTTGTGAAACTTGTTAGCTAATGGAACCTATGTGTGAAACTTTTTTAAGATATGAAAACTATGTTGTGAAATTGTTAGATACGAAACTATGTTTTGAAACTTGTTAGAATATAAACTATGTTGTTGAATTGTTAGTATGAAACTTGTTTATGAAACTGTGTTCGATATGTAAACTGTTTTGTGAAAACTATGTTGAAAATATGACACTATGTGTGTGAAACTAGTTAGATAGAGAAACTATGTTGTATAAAGACTATGTGAAACTATGTTAGATATAGAAACTTATGTGTTAACTATGTTAGATATGGAACTATGTTGTGAACTTAATGTTAGATATGAAAACTATTGTTGTGAAACAATAGTTAGATATAGAACATGTTGTGAAACTATGTAGATTAGAAACTAGTTGTACGAAACTATGTAATATAGAACTATGTTGTAAACATGTTTAGATATAGAAACTATGTTGTGAAACTATGTTAGATATCGAAACTATTTATTGTGAAACTATGTTAGATATGAAATACTTTATGGTAAATTGTAGATATGAATGAAAACTATGTGTGAAACTATGTATATAGATAATAACTGAATAGATATGTTGTGAAACTATGTAGATATAGAAACTATGTTGTAAACTATTGAATCTATGTATATGTTGTTGAAACTATGTTAGATACAGAAATGATGTTTTATGAAACTATGTTAGATATATAACCTATGTTGTAAAACTAGTTTAGATATAGTAAACTATGTTGTGAAACTATGTTTACATATATAAACTATGTTAGATAAATCTGTTGTGAAATTGTTGATTAAGACTATGTTTGTTGAAACATGTTAGCATATCTGAAACTATGTTGTGAAACTATGTTAGATATAGAAACTATGTTGTTGAAACTTGTTAATATGGAAACTATTTTGTGAACTGGTTAGATATAGAAAACTATTTGTGAAATTGTTAGATATGGAAACTGATGTTGTGATATGTTAATATGAAACTATGTTGAATTATGTAGATATAGAAACTTGTTGTAAAACTATTTAGATATAGAAACTATGTTGTAAAACTATGTTAGATCTAGAAACTATGTTTGTAAACGTATGTTAGATATAGAAATTCTGTTTAATTAGAAACTATGTTGTGAAACTATTTTAGGATATAGAAACTATGTTGTAAAACTATGTTAGATATGGACTATTGTGTAAACTATGTTGATTTAGAAACTATGTTTGTGAAATTGTTAATGCTAAGTGTAAACTATGTAGATATAGAATATGTTACCTATGAATAACTATGTTGTAAAACTATGTTAGATATGGAAACATGATTGTAAACTATGTTAGATATGAACTATGTTTGTAAAACTAGTTAGATATGGAAACCTACTGTTTAAAACTATGTTAGATATAGGGTGAACTATGTTGTATAGAACTATGTTAGATATGTAACTCTGTGTAACCTACTGTTAGATATAGAACTATGTTGTTAAACTATTTTAGATATAGAAACTATGTTTAGAATAGTGAAACTATTTGTAAACTATGTTAGATATGAACTATGTTGTGAAACTATGTTAGATATGAAACTATGTTGTTAAACTATGTTAGTATAGAAACTATGTTATAGAAACATGTTTTATGATACTTAGTTGTAACTATGTTGTGAACTATGTTAGATATGAAACTATGTTAGATATGGAAACTGATGTGAAATGTGTTAGATATGGGAACCTATGTTCTTAAAAACTAGGTTATATATAGAAACTATGTTGTGAAACTATGTTAGATATGAGATAACTATGTTATGAAACTATGATTAGAATATGGAACATGTTGTAACTAATGTTAGATAGAAGAAACTATGTTGGTATAAACTATGTTATATATAGAACTATGTTAGATATAGAAACTATGGTTGTAAGCAACGCATGATTTGATTGATGAAACTATGTTGTAAAACTAATGTTAGTATATCGAAACTATGTTATGAAAACTATGTGATAGGAACTATGTTAGATATGGACTGATTAACGTCGATATGGAAATGTTGAACCTAGTGTAAACTATGTGTCATTAATACGTGATGTAATTATCTTGAAACGAGTTGGAACTATGGTTAGATTAGACTTAACTGAGAAAGATATTGTAACAGTTAATAAATTTAACTTGTAAATTAGATTGTTGGATGTAGTATAACTGTGTGAACATACTAATGAAATAGGTTTGAACTTGCGATATACTATGTTTAAACGATCTGAGTAACATGTAAAAATTGACTATGTTATTGAATATGTGTAAACTATTTAGATATATAATAGTGAACTGGAATACATTTTAGTGGCTTCTGGCGTTTGTTTCTGAACAAGCACAGTGGGAAGTTCATGACAAGGATGACTACACCGAACTTGAAACCCTGTGCTTTAAACAGGTGAGACGAGACCCGACCTATCCTGATTTTGAACTAATTCCAAATTGTTGATGATCCTTGAATTTTCTGATAATGCTAACATCATCTAACTAGTGTTCACAACATATCTTCTATCTCTAACACAGTTTCACACACATAGTTTCTATATCTACATGTTTCACAACATAGTTTTCCCATATCTAACAGTTTTCACAACATAGTTTTTCCCCACTCTAACAAACAGCTAACAGTTTCAACATAGTATTTCTATATCTAACATAGTTTCACATACATAGTTCACACTAACATAGTTTCACCACATAGTTGTCCCTTATCTAACATAGTTTCAAACATATTTTCCACATCTAACAGACATCGGGAAAGTTTCACACCATATGTTTCCTCTATCTAACATAGTTTCACACACATTAAAGTTCCCTTATCTAACAGTTATCCAATCCAACATTCACAACATAGTTCCTATATCTACATAGTTTCACAACATAGATTCCATATCTAATCATAGTTTCCCACCCATAGTGTCTAGTGGGCCCTATTTATAAGTTGGTATCGTTAGCGTAAAATACCGATCGTATCCGTAAAATAACGACCGGGTTTTTTACCGTAACGACCGTTTTTACCGATAACAAACACGGTATTTTCTCGATAATCGTTATACCGTTCTGTTATCGGTAACTAACGGTCCGTTATATACCCGATCGTTTATCGTAAAATAAAACAACCGTTATTTACCGATAACGACCAGTATTTAACGATATCTGTAAATACCTGTTCGTTTCGTCGTAAAAACCCCGGTCGTTATTTTCGATAACATCGGTATTTGAGGCAAATACCGGACGTAAACACGAGTACTTCGTTATTACATAGCAGGACCACAACAAATTGTTATTTATTTTGGAAAGTGATTACAATGTCACTTTTATTACAGTATTTAGAATTTTTGGGGTAATGGGAGACCTGCAAAATAATGGATTCTTATTATTTAGTATATATAAGAACAGAACATTATTCAAGTAGGAATGTGCATGTACAGTATGTCCTTACAGCAGATTGTACAGTACAGTATGTCCTTACAACAGATGTACTGTACAGTTTGTCTATACAACAGATTGTACAGTACAGTATGTCCTTACAACACATTGTACAGTACAGTATGTCCTTACAACAGATTGTACAGTACAGTATGTCCTTACAACAGATTGTACAGTACAGTATGTCCTTACAACAGATTGTACAGTACAGTATGTCCTTACAACAGATTGTACAGTACAGTATGTCCTTACAAAAGATGTACAGTACAGTTGTCTCACAACAGATGTACAGTACAATGTCTTATACAGATTGTACATACAGTATGTCCATACAACAGATTGTACAGTACAGTATGTCTTACAACAGATTGTACAGTACAGGATGTCCTTACAACAGATTGTACTGTACAGTTTGTCTATACAACAGATTGTACAGTACAGTATGTCCTTACAACACATTGTACAGTAAAGTATGTCCATACAACAGATTTACAGTAAAGTATATCCTTAAAACAGATTGTACAGTACAGTATGTCCATACAACAGATGTACAGTACAGTATGCCTTATAAAACTGTACAATCTGTTGTAAGGACATACTGTACTGTACAATCTGTTGTATGGACATACTGTATTGTACAATCTGTATAAGGACATACCTGTACTGTCATCTGTTGTGAGACATACTGTACTGTACAATCTTTTGTAAGGACATACTGTACTGTACAATCTGTTGTAAGACTACTGTACTGTACAATCTGTTGTAGAGGACATACTGTACTGTACAATCTGTTGTAAGGACATACTGTACTGTACAATCTGTTGTAAGGACAACTGTACTGTACAATGTGTTGAAGGACATACTGTACTGTACAATCTGTTTGTATAGAACAAACTGTATCAGTACAATCTGTTGTAAGGACATACTGTACTGTACAATCTGCTGTAAGGACATACTGTACATGCACATTCCTACTTGAATAATGTTCTGTTCTTATATATACTAAATAATAAGAATCCATTATTTTGCAGGTCTCCCATTACCCCAAAAATTCTAAATACTGTAATAAAAGTGACATTGTAATCACTTTCCAAAATAAATAATCAATTTGTTGTGGTCCTGCTATGTAATAACAGAAGTACTCGTGTTTACGTCCGGTATTGCATCACGGAATCACCGAAAGGTAAGACACACGGATTTGCAATATTAAATCTCCATCTAACTGCCTAAACATTCCATTTTGGGCTGCTGGAGGTGGGGGACTTGGCACTATTAACATGGCAGTTGATTAAATACTTTGCCTTTAACACATTATAATCCTGCCTCTATTCCTTTTTTCCATGGTATTGGCATTGTCCCTGTTTTCTTTAAATCTTTCCTCCAGCTGATGCAAAATGATGCTTTGGTCTTGCTTTTATGATGTTTAAGTGTATTCAAGTCAACAAACATCATTTGCCCTTATCAGCGTTGTTATCTGACTATAGCGGCACTATCTGTACTAAGGAGAATGGAATTTTTGACAGTTGCAAAACTCTTTTTTTAAACACCATCATGCAGTGACAGTTCTTCTGGATGCTAAAATGCTTGATATTAAAAGAGCTCTCTCTTACCTCTAGCATTCCCTTGATTCTTCCTACAGTAACACGATTATGGTCCTCAACAACTGTTAGGGCCCCAGAACCATCTTTATGCGATGTTTTCAGTTCAGATTAATGTAAATGAATATTATATGAAATGGTTGAGACATAATATGAATCAGTTACAACAGATTCCATGGAATATCTATCATTGTATTCACATGTATTTGTGACTCAGCAAAATTCTGAAGTAGGATCTATGTAGTAAGAAAAATAGTCTAACTGCACTATGATAAGAATGACATCTAATTAGTGTGTTTTTATATTTAAACTAAAGACTTAAATGGCACTCTATGGAGTCAAATATAAGAAATTGAAAGCGCTATTATCTCCCCTACCCCCCTCACTAACCTACTCCAAGATCTAAAAAGAGACCACAACCCATTGGGCAAACAATTCTTATATCCAACTCTTAGGTGTGATAAAGTCTGGTAACACTATTGCATATACAAGCGACCTATCTTATAAACGCACAAAAGGTAGTGACATGGAAGACAGCACAATGCCTACTGAAATCCCCCAAATGGTTTCACCTCACAGAAATCCTCCACCTCTTAAACTGGATACACACCACTTGATCCTTTGTCCTGACTGACCATCCACGGGAAAAAGCACTAATCTACTCCTGGATTAATGAAGCTAAATACCCAGACAAATCTTCCTATACCATGTTAAATATGTACAATGAGATGGAACTAGGTTAAACCCCAATTACTATGACTGGCCATCTTAGCCCAAACAATTACTGTTATATTTAATAATATATTAACACCCGCTCACTTTTAATAATGGTTGGCTCAGGTGCACCCACCCTGAACCCTTCGCTATAGCTTTTCAGATCTCCACCGGTAAAATGTCGCTTCTGCACAACACATCATATAAGTATCAAACGGTGATAATGTGATAACTCACCGTTCCGTCCATGTGGTCCGGGTGCAGCTTGCCCCGTACACTTCACTTGCTCCCAACTGTCAATAACGTGTAGAGAGAAATAATGGCCGCCGGTCCCGTAGCAGTGGTTTCCTCGCTACACGTTATTGACCAAATCTTCCTATACCACTTAATTGGTAGAATAAAATTAACCATGGTGTGGAATGAGACAATTGGGGGCATATTTATAAAGGTTTGTTAAACTTTTCACATCGTTATCGACGCCTTTTCACCAAATTTGGATTTTTTGCTATTTTTTAAAGCAAAGATAAACAGTGGCGAAAAGTCATTACCGATACTTTACTCTATTTTGCTTTTTGCCATTTATCGCTGCGGTAACCGGTCATGCATATTTATAAAATGGTGAAAAGTCTTTTATTGCGTTAAGTTCGGCCATTCAAATTCAAAAATCCTGCCAATGGGTCCATGGAAGGGGTCAGTACATTGTGGATTGTTTCTCAATACTAATAAGTTCCCAGGGGGTGTTAGACTATTTTCCAGCATTTACTGTAATACGATCAGAGATTTCGCTTTTTAAAGGTTTTTTTTTTTTTTTAAGGTTCCGATTTTCTTTATTTAACAAGTCAAATGGGAGTCTAAGTGACATATTTATAAAGGGGCATTATTTTCGCTTAAACATTCAACTTTTCTTATAAAGTTATTAAAAAGGTGAGTTTTCATCAAACGTGAAAATTATGTAGCAAAAAGTAGCACTAATGCTGAAAATGTTCAGCACATATAATGGTAAATAGGTAACACTCCCTGGTGTATTTTAGTATCAAATTGGCTAATACACACTGGTGTTTTTTTCAGCAAAAAATATGATAAATAGTGTAAAACTAACCCAGACGAATTTTCTCTTTTTTATTAGGATTTCACAAATAGTGTAAAACTCAAATTTTTTAGTATTGCTTATTTTCAGCACACTGCAGCTAATAATCATACCAGTTCCATTAATATGGGAACATCCCATAGTGCTGTGTAAGAAATAGTCATGTTAATGGAACATTCCAGTAAGTAATGATGTTTGGTAAAAATTCTTGTAAAATTGCAAAAAATGCAACAAAAGGTAGAAAAGGGGCAAAAAGGCGAAATTTCACCTATTTATAAATAGGTTTAAATTAAAAAAAAATTACAAAAATAGCTCTGAAATTTCACCTTCTCTGGTATGGTAATGGACAATGCTAGACAGCAATTTCTCTTTTCGCCGCGATATCAGACTCAACACAATGAATAAGGCTAAATTACCATCACACATCACCGCAACCGCGAAAACGAGTAGTTTAATAAATAAGGTAAAAATATCGCTCTTTGTCATTGCGGTGTCCTGCAATAGCGAAATGGTGAAAATAGCGATTGTTTATAAATATGCCCCCTGGTCTGGAATAACCCAGAACACGCATAAATGTTCCCTGAATATGAATACTATAACACAAGAAGAAAGAAATCTTTAAAAGAAGGTACATCAATTCAAACCTATCACAACTTTGAGGAAGAGTGGAGAATCAGCAGGTACATTCCACTGTTGGTGGACTTGCTATAAAGTACGGCCAATCTGGAACTACTGCTTTGAATTAACTAACAACTTTCTGTCCCTTTTTCCTGATCCTTGGATAGCCCTATTTAATAAACCTCCTGAGGACATACCTTCCAACCAAGCTAGACTTACTGTAGCAATTTGCTCAGCAACTAGATGACTAGATGTGTGATAGCTTTGTTGAGGAAATAGGACACCACCCCTCCAACAACTACTAAAGCTAGCCGTACATGGCCAGATATTCTGTCAATCGAGTTTTCCATTGAAAGACCATTCGAAGTTCCCCACCTTGAGGCTACGATCTTTTCACAGATTTCCCCTTGAAATCTGCATGGAGATGGGGCCTGAAGATAGGGTCAGCGTAAATATTCTGCCTCGTCTGTTTTTCCAATAAACCATTTGAATTGAAATTATCAAATTGACTGCAGAATCTGGCGACATCAACACCGCCGGTGATGCTGACATGTTTTTTCTTTCTTCTGCTATCATTGTGATGACTTCTGAGCTCTGTGAGGGTTTGCACCACTTTATATAGGTTATCTGGACCAACCCCAATTATGATTGGTTAATATTTAAAAGCTTGCAATAATATGATCACACATTAACTAATCATATTTGGATTTTGTTATTTAAATATGATTGTTTGTGATCATATGATTGCAAGCATTGACATATCAACCAATCACAAATGGATTTGGTCCTTCAGCAAACCTATATAAAGAGGTGCAAACCCTGTGGAGCTCAGAAGTCATCACAGTGATGGCAGAAGAAAGAAGACGTCAGCAACACCGGCGATGCTGATGTGCCGGGAAGGGGTGTCTCGGTATGAGCTGTGGGACCCCTCAAGCCCCAAAAAGCACTTATCAGTGCCACAAGGGCCCTTCCAAGGGCTACAAGGGCACTTATAAATGCCAAGGAGGGGTGTCCCGGTTTGAGCTGCGAGACCCCTTAAGCACCAAAAGGACCTTCTTAGGGCCACAATGGTCCTTCTAGGGACCCAGGAGGGGGTACCGGGTTGAGCCGCAAACATCCGGGACTTTCGGACATTCGAAAATCCTCAGCCGGAATTTCTCGAACATTCAAAAATTCACAAACACACAAGGATTTTCGTAAATTTCTGAATGGGGTTCGGAAAATGTAATTCCAGAAATTTAGAGAGATCCGCTGCGGATCCAGGTTCAGATCCATGAACGGGTCATCTCTAGTTATATATATAAAAAATATTTTTAAAAAACCCCCAAAAAACTAAAGACTAGTGATTCTAATGTAGAAACACAGATGTTTTGTTTTTATTCAAACAACTTTTTGCAGGAGCAGTAATTCCCTACTGGCATGTTTGTGTGCTTTTAGTCTAATTCTTACAATTATAACATAATCAATGATATGTACACAAGTCTGCACTCATAAAAAAAATATATTGTTAGACAAAACATGGGGAAATTTTGTGATTAACCTGTAACCAACATAAACCCAATAAATGTTTGCTTTCATTTTACTATCTGCAGTAGACCAGAAAATGTTAATCTGCTGCTATGTGTTACAAGGTAATCACCATAGTTAATACTACCCATACTACCCACAATGCTTGTAGCTGGAGGAGGAAAAGTAGCTAATATAAGATGCAAGAAACAAAATAAACAAATGTAGCCCTTAGGGTATGTCCAACCCTTAAACTAAAATATAATACACAACTGGCCCCACTGTATAGTTTAAAAAAATCCTTACCTTACATCCTTATGGTTAGTCTGCAGTGTTTGTGGAAAGTACAGGGAACTGAAGAGTAGTAGCTGTCCAAAAGGTTTCTGCCTCTTCTTTGACCACTGAGAGGACAGTGGCAAGTGCAGGGGAGCCCTTCCCCCCCTCCCACCATCCAGATCCATCCATATCCATCTACTTAGTGTAAAAAAGGGTTTTCTGTAGTGTAGGACATCCCTGCCCACCCCAACCGCCATGTTATTCTGTTAAATAAAGATTTAGAATGCTACTTACAGCCCTTCGTTCCTATGGTGCTGTCCATTGACGGCAGCAGTGTCTGTGATTGGCTGCCTCTCAACAAATCACAGATGTGGCTGCAAGCTCCCTGCTTGCAAGTTCCGGCAAGCAGGGAGCCGGATCAGTGAGCTGGAGGATTGAGGGGCAGTAAGTAACATTCTAAATCTTTTTTTACATTCGGACACGGCGGTTGGGTTTGGGTAGGGGTGCCCTACATTATATAATATTTTTTATTAGCGTGGACATGCCCTTTAAAATGTATTTTATAAGGTATACTGACTATCTACGTTTAAGGGATCGTTCACAATATAGAGCATTTTGATGTGATTTTCTGCGCAAACAAATTGATCTGCTCATAGGAGTGAATGGCAACGTTTATACTTGTGTGCTGCTATAGAGTGCATTGCGTGCGACAGTTTTGTACGTGAACTTTTTTGTGCCATTGAAAATAAAGGGTTCTGATATGCGTTAACGCACCAGAACATTGCACTAAATCGCAAGTGCGATGTTCCACTGTGTTAAAAAATCACACAGTGTGAACTTATCCTAAATTTCAGTATTTCTCAAGTGGGTCATGTAAGTTTATTTTTAGCAATGAGTTGTTCTTTCTATCCAAGGAATGCTTAAAAGTTTTCTAAAGGGTTAAAACTCTATAGACCCATGTTGGGTAAGATTTACACTATTACACTATCTTTATCCATAAAATCTACCTTCTGTTTTTTTTTATGTCTTACGTTACTATAATACAGAGATCTTACAGACCAGAAAAGGAAAGTTTGTCACTGCTTTCAGTTCTGCCAATTTGCAAAATGTTTGTAATGTGTCCAGAATTTCTACCGAATGATCTTCTATACTAACCTAGGGCTGTAAATATGCATGGACGGTGTAATAAAGACGCCTGTTGCCTGAAACAACATTAAAGTTTTCTTTTTGTGGTTTACCAAATAACCCCTTTTTACTTACTGTGTATGGCCTCAAATTATGGTTAGGTTTTAACAGAGAGACAGTTGTTGAATGAAATAATAAAAACCCATCACTTTTCTAGATGTTTGCTAAAGCAAGTACAAACAAATGAACAAAAGCAAAAGTAATCACAGTTTACTGAAGGGTCCGGAGAATGTGTGTTTGATCTGTATTGGTGCATACATTTTCTATCTCGTTTTATTTCATCTATAGTCTCTATTTGTCCCTGGGAATACGAGTGAATGCTGCTTACACCAGCATCCATCTAACTACAAGGTGGTGTAACAGCTGTGAATATACATCAGGGACATCATCTCAGACTGAATTTGATTTGCTGAGCAAGTGTTGGGAAGGTCACAGCAAGGGGTTACTTGTGTTTCAATAGGCAATTTCAGTATTATGTAATCCTAGGTTTGCACAAATGCAATACCTGAAAAATGTTAAGTAAAAATCATATTGCTTTCAGAGGTAGAACAAATGTAGGTCAGGCAGGTCTCCATCATAAAACATTTTGATATTGTGTATTAATCTGATCCCAGGTCTTGCAGCATTTGGGGATTTTATTGGAGCTTGCAAGTAATAAAATAGAAAAATGATGTAGTGGCTCAGTGCCCTGTTGGAACATTAGTACCTACAAGGTACAGATGCTTCTGTCTTACCCTTGAGCATCACCTAAACTGATCATCAGCACCTTATATCTTTCACAAGATACAGAACACAGTCTGTTATTCAGGACAATTCTCTGGGATGAGGGTTTGCATTAGTGTAGGGCTTAGAGGGCATTTGCTCATACTGGTAGGAGTCAAAAGTGCATCATATTCTAAGCTGTACAATAGCTACTATCTTTTATTATTATTTTTCTAAATAATAGTACTGGTGCCAGAGTACCAGGCTATCAGAGATTCGGTGAATGTGCAGATATGAACATTACACTGATACTTTTTATTTCCATTCGAAAACAGATGTCTCACTTAATTGATATCTGGCCAATCAGCACACCAGTCTGTGTCCTGGGCACAGTAGTGTAATACACAGTATTCTAACTCTAAAACAGCTTTTTATAGAGGAAACTAGAGTAAATCCGTGCGAACCAATGTGAATTATCTTACTAATAAATTCAATTTAGTATGTAGGATGACATGGGTTGGCCCATAATGGATATTGTATGGATTTGTTTATCCAGTATGGTGCTGTTTTGGAATAACTACCAGTCTATAGTCTTATTAACATGGCAATGTAGAGCTGTATTAGAATCATATACGTAATACATCTTATCATTTGTTGAAATGTAGATTAGAAGTTTCTATTTCTTATTCATTTTTCACTTCCTAATTGTAGTAAAACATTATATTTCCTTCATATTCAGACATTAGTTAAATACTTCATGAGCCCAAGTTTATTCTGCACCAGATTCTTGTCATTTATATCTATTCACTTGATCCTGTCAGGTTGCAGACACCTCCAGTACAATTAGCAGTTCTGCTGTTACACTCCAGCCATGCCTGTCATCACTGATTTCATTTTCCTTCCTCTCCGCACAGCTGTGATCAGTTGTGCTTTTGCAAGGAAATGATGCTTGAACTATAAAATGAATTTTTTAAAAAAAATTCTTATAATTCATATTAGTCTTAAAGAAGAAATATAGTTCAAATATACAGGTATCCGACCCCTCCTGTGACTCACAGGAGTCTCTCGCATTCTGGGGTGGTCTCCCGCACTCCTGTGAGACCATCCCAAAATCTAATCTCCTCCCCAGTCATGCCCCTTTTTGCTCACCACACACCCCAAATCCCAGGAATGCCTCTAACCCCGCCTCCACCCCCTAGGCCACTAACTCAGCCTAACCCGAAGTGACATCAGAAACATGACATCACTTTGCCATGCTCCCTCGCCAAGCCCCCTTCCCCCACCCTGCCCAGAAGCCTCAAATAGCAGGGTGGGATGTCTGAATATATGCTTAAAGAGAAACAACAATCTAGAATTTAAAACCTAAAAAAGGATAACTAAGAATTGTTATAAGATGTTCCACTTACTTAAATACAGGGAACGACTGAGACCATTTGGACCAAGGGGTCAAACTCAACCACCAAATGACCGTTTCACCGCAGGCTGGGCATAGTAAATGCAGGCCTTTTTGCAGGCAGATAAACCAATGCTATTTGAAAGTAGAGATGGACTAGATCGTGGATCCAAACCCGGCTCTGCAGCAGATCTCCGAGATCTTTGGAACTCATGGATTTTCCAGAATTCCCGCTTTGCAGATTTTTCTGAACCTGTGTTATAAAATTTCTGATTTTTTTTAAAAGGATTTTCATGTCCCAAAGTTACCAATGGCAGCTGTTTTTATCAGTGCCAACACCCCTGGGTATAAGAGGCAGCTAGACAGGCACCATTTTGTCAGTGTGTTAAAGTGAGTTTATTGGAAACCTGACATTGTAGAGTTGGAGAGAGTTTTTTCCCCCTGCTTTTTGAGCTTTCTGTGCATGAATTTCTGTGTGTTGGACTGGCACTTGTTGTTAACCACCCCTGTATTCACGCAATTTGGGACCCAAAAGTCCTTTTAAGGACTAACCACCTATAAGTCCTTTTGATAAATTTAGTGTTAGGCCTTTTAGAGGTCTAATTAATGAAAATGTTAATGTTAACATGTTAACGTTCGGTCGTAGAATACCATGTGGTAGTAAACTAAATGGTATTCTATGGGGATCGTAAGTCTCATAAATGAGGCCTCTTAAGGTTAGACCACAGTCTCTGGAGGGCCAAGACACAAATGATGTGCCTGCCAGTGCTGTAGTCTCTCCATTATAGTGGCTTCTGGCTTGTTTCTGAACAAGCACAGTGGGAAGTTCATGACAAGGGATGGACTACAACTGAACTTGAACCTGTGCTTTAACAGTTTGAACAGACCCGACCTATTCCTGATTTTGAACTTCCAAACTTTTGATGATCATTGAATTTTCGATAATGCTAACATATCTAACATAGTTGTGAAAACTATGTTAGATATAGAAACTATGTTGTGAAACTATCTTAGATATAGAAACTATGTTGTGAAACTAAGTTAGATATAGAAACTATGTTGTGAAATTGTTAGATATGGAAACTATGTTGTGAAACTATGTTAGATATAGAAACAATGTTGTGAAATTGTTAGATATGGAAACTGTGTTGTGAAACTGTGTTAGATATAGAAACAATGTTGTGAAATTGTTAGATATGGAAACTGTGTTGTGAAACTGTGTTAGATATGGAAACTGTTGTGAAACTGTTAGATATTAAAACTATGTTGTGAAACTATGTAGATATAGAAACTATGTTGTAAAAATTATGTTAGAATTAAAGAACTTGTGAAAACTTGTTAGATTAGAAACATGTTGTAAAACTATGTTGGATATAGAAACTATGTTAGTATAGAAACTATGTTAGATATAGAAAACTATGTTGTAAAAACTATGTTAGTATAGAAACTATGTTGTGAAATGATATAGAAACTATGTTGTGAAATGTTAGATATGAAAATATGTTGTTGAAAACTATGTTAGATAGAAACTATGTGTGAAAAACTATGTTTAGATATAGAAAACTATGTTGTGAAACTATGTTAGATATAGAAACTATGTTGTGAAATTGTTAGATATGGAAACTAGTGTGTGAAACTATGTTAGATATGAAACAAATGTTGTGAAACTATGTTAGATATAGAAACTATGTTGTTAAAACTATGTAGATATAGAAACTATGTTGTAAAACTATGTGGATATAGAACTAGTTAGTATAGAAACTATGTTAGATATAGAAACTATGTTGTAAAACTATGTTAGATATAGAAACTATGTTGTGAAACTGATATAGAAACTATGTTGTGAAATTGTTAGATATGGAAACTATGTTGTGAAAACTATGTTAGATATAGAAAACTATGTTGTGAAAACTATGTTAGATATAGAAACTATGTTGTGAAACTATGTTAGATATAGAAACTATGTTGTGAAATTGTTAGATATGGAACTATGTTGTGAAACTATGTTAGATATTAGAAAAATGTTTGTGATGAAAACTATGTTAGATATAGAAACAATGTTGTGAAATTGTTAGATATAGAAACTATGTAGTGAAACTGTGTTAGATATAGAAACTATGTTGTGAAATTGTTAGATAGTAAAACTATGTTGTGAAACTATGTTGATATAGAAACTAGGTTGTAAAATTAGTTATATAAGAAACTATGTTGTAAACTATGTTAGTATAGAAACATGTTGTAAAACTATGTTGTAGGGATATCGAAACTATGTTGATATAGAAACTATTGATTGCTGATGTTGTAAACTATTTAAGATATAGAACTATGTTGTGAACACTATATAAGAACTATGTTGTGAAATTGTTAGATATGGAAACTATGTTTGTGAAACTATGTAGGATTAGAAACTATGTTGTAAACTTGTTAGAATAATGGAAACTAGTGTTGTGAAACTGTGTTTGATAGTAGAAACTAATGTTGTGAAATTGTTAGATATGGAAACTTGTTTGGAAACTGTGTTATTCGATAAAACTTTTGTGAACTTGTTATATAAAACGATGGTTGTGAAACAGTGTTTACTATGTTAGAATTAATTGTATGAAACTAGTTTGTAAACATTGCTATAGCTTGTGAATATGTTGACTAGAAACTAGTTTAGATATAAAACTATGTTAGATTAAGAAACTATGAGATAGAATATGTTAACTAATGAACTATGTGAAGTTAGATATAGAACCTATGTTGTGGAAGCATTGTTTAGATGGAAACTAGTTTGTGAAACTAAAATGTTTAGATAGTCGAAACATGTTTGATTTAAACTATGTTAGATCTAGGAAACTATGTTGTGAAAACTATGTTAGATATAGAAACTATGTTGTAAACTATTTTAGATAGTAGAAACTATTTGTGAAATTGTTAATATGAGAACATGTTGTAGAAATTGTTAGATATGAGTATTGTGAAACTATGTTAGATGATAGAAAACTATGTTTTGAATAGATATGAACTATGGTGTAAACTATGTTAGATAAACAAGGTTGTGAAATTGTTAGATATGAGAACTGTGTGAAACTGTGTTAATATGAAACTATGTTGTGAAACTATGTTAGAATAAGAAACTATGTTGTAAAACTATGTTAGATATAGAAACTATGTTGTGAAAATATGTTAATAAAACTATGTTGTAAAACTATGTTGGATATAGAACTCATGTTAGATTGAAACTATGTTAGATATAGAAAACTATGTTGTAAAACTATGTGGATTGTAAATTGTTAGATATGGAAAACTGTTGTGAAACGTGTAGTATATGGAAACTATGTGTGAACTATGTTAGTATAGAAAACTATGTTGTGAAACTATGTTAGATAAGAACTATGTTGTGAAAATTGTTAGAATAGAACTATGTTGTAAAACTATGTTAGATATAGAAACTATGTTGTAAAACTATGTTGTGTATAGAGAAACTATGTTGAGATATAGAAACTATGTTAGATTATAAAGGTAAACTATGTTGATATAGAACTATGTTAAAAGATTATAGAAACTAATGTTAGTGAAATATGTTAATATGAAAACTATGTTAGAAAACTATGTTGTATGAAACTATGTTGTTAATATGAAACTATGTAGATGTGAAACTATGTTTTAAACTAATGTTAGATATAGAAACTATGTTGGAAACTATGTTAGATATAGAAACTAATGTTGTGAAACTATTGTTAGAGATAAACTATGTTGTGACTATGTTAGATAAAACATGGAATGTTTGTGAACTGTAAGTTAGATTGGAAACTTGTTGTAAACTGTTTAATACTAGAAACTATGTTTGAACTATGTAGATATAGAAAACTATTTGTAAAAACTATGTAATGATATAGAAACTATGTTGTAAAACTATGTTAGATTAGAAACTATGTTGTGAAACTATGTTAGATATAGAAACTATGTTTGAAATTGTTAGATATGAACTGTTTTGTGAAACTGTGTTAGATAGGAACTGTGTTGGTGAAAAACTATGTTGTGAAAATTGTTAGATAGGTAAACTGGTTGTGAAAACTGTGTTAGATTGGAAACCTGTGTTGTCGAAACTATGTTTAGATATGACACTAGATGGATTTTTAAACTATGTTGATATAGAAACTAGTTGTAAGCTAGTTAGATTAGAAACTATGTTACTGTGTGTCAAGGGACGACCTGGGATGAATGAAACTATGTGGGGACATAGAATAGCGTGATTGTAAAACTAGGCTTGGATTCACAAACAGTGAGATATAGAAAATTGTTGATATAGAAACACAGCTGTTAACACACACTATGAGATGTAGATATGTGTGAGAAGAAAGGAGATATAGAGTTGGATTGGGTGTGTTGTGGGAGTGCTGTGAACAATTAGCCAAACACTAGTAGCCACTAGGTGAGACATGATATAGAGAATTGGTTCTAGTGTGGTAGAGGCAACGATGTTGAACAGATGGTGATATAGAACTGTTGTGGACTAGTTAGAATGAACTATTCGTAGATAATATGTGTAAATGTTGGATAGGAAACTAGTGTTGAACCCTGGCTGTTACGATAGCATAACTGTTGGGAACTCGTAGTATAAGATGCTCTGTACTCTCGTTTCGATTGAAACTCATGTCTGAACTATGAAGCGAGAACTAGTTTAAAACTTGTTAGATAAAGACTAAGGAAACTATTTAGATCATAGAAAATATAAATGTTAGAATGAACACACTTTGCATTTGTAACACAACCAGATCCCACCCTTCCAGATATGAAACTGTTATTACAATTAAGTTCATTAACTATGTTGTTGTGAAATGTGAAATTCAGATCAGGACACTTGTGTGAAAGACGGTGAGATATGAACTTATGGAACAGTATTGAACTAGTAACTATTAATATAGAGAAACATGTGTAAACATGTGTAGACCTAGAAAAATGTTTAGATATAAAATATGTTGAATATGTAGATAAAACAGTTAGCTAAAACTATGTTGAAATATGAAATGGACTTGTATGTGTGAAACTAGTTAAGATAGAAACTAGTAAATACTATGTTGATTAGAAATTGTAATATAGAAACTATTTAGAATGAACTATGTTGTATAAACATTTGAAATTGTTAGATAGAAAGTGACCTTAAATGACTGTGTTTGATAAACTGTTAGATATGAAAACTGTTGTGAACCTTATTAGTAATAACTATGTGCTGCAACATATTAGAGACAGAACTATGAACACTATGTAGTTATTAAACTACTTGTTAAACTAGTTAGTATAAACTATGTTGTAAACTGTTGATATAAACTATGTTATATAGAAACTATGTTAGTATAGAAACATGTTGTACTTTATATTATATAGAAACTGGTTGTGAACTTTAGAGAACTTTTTGTTTGCAGATTGTTGAGTTGTAAACTATTTTTGAATAAACTATTGATATATATAAACCTATTTTGTAAATTTTTTGATTGGAACTGTGTTGTGAAAACTGTGTTAAGATATGAGAAACTGTGTTGTGAACTTAGTTAATATAAACTATGTTGTAGAAACTATGTTGTATAGAAGACTATGTTGTAAAACTATGTTAGATATAGAAACTATGTTGAAAACTATGTTAGATATAGAAACTATGTTTTAGATATAGAAACTATGTTGGGACTATGTTAGATATAGAAACTATGTTGTAAAACTATGTTAGATATAGAAACTATGTTGTGAAACTATGTTAGATATAGAAACTATGTTAGATATAGAAACTATGTTGGGAAACTATGTTAGATATAGAAACTATGTTGTAAAACTATGTTAGATATGGAAACTATGTTGTGAAACTATGTTAGATATAGAAACTATGTTGTGAAATTGTTAGATATGGAAACTATGTTGTGAAACTATGTTAGATATAGAAACAATTTTGTGAAACTATGTTAGATATAGAAACTATGTTGTGAAATTGTTAGATATGGAAACTATGTTGTGAAACTATGTTAGATATAGAAACAATGTTGTGAAATTGTTAGATATGGAAACTGTTGTGAAACTGTTAGATATGAAAACTATGTTGTGAAACTATGTTAGATACAGAAACTATGTTGTAAAACTATGTTAGATATAGAAACTATGTTGTAAAACTATGTTAGATATAGAAACTATGTTGTAAAACTATGTTGGATATAGAAACTATGTTAGATATAGAAACTATGTTAGATATAGAAACTATGTTGTAAAACTATGTTGTGAAATTGTTAGATATGGAAACTGTGTTGTGAACTGTGTTAGATATGGAAACTGTTGTGAAACTGTTAGATATGAAAACTATGTTGTGAAACTATGTTAGATACAGAACATGTTAAAACTATGTTAGATAGAAACTATTTGTAAAACTATGTGGATATAGAAAACTATGTTAGAATTAGAAACTATGTTAGATATAGAAACTATGTTGTAAAACTATGTTAGATATAAAACTATGTTGTGAAACTATTTAGATATGAAACTATGTTTGTAGATTGTTAGATATGGAAACTATGTTGTGAAACTATGTTAGATATAAAAACTATGTTGTGAAATTGTTAGATATGGAAACTGTGTTGTGAAACTGTGTTAGATATGGAAACTGTGTTGTGAAACTGTTGTATGAAAACGAATGTTGTGAAACTATGTTAGATTAGAAACTATGTGGTAAAACTAGTTAGATATAGAAACTATGTTGTAAAACTATGTTAGATATAGAAACTATGTTGTGAAAACTATGTTAGATATGAAACTTATGTTGTGAAATTGTTAGATATGGAAACTGTTGTGAAACGTGTGTTAGATATGGAAACTGTGTTGTGAAACTAGGTTAGATATAAAACTATGTTGGTGAAATTTGTTGATATGGAAACTGTGTTGTGAAACTGTGTTAGATATGGAAACTGGTGTTGTGAAAACTAGGTTAGTATATAAAACTGTTGTAAAACTATGTTGATATAGAAACTATGTTGTAAACTATGTTAGATATAGAAAACTATGTTGTGAAACTATGTTAGATATAGAAACTATGTTGTAAAACTATGTTAGATATAGAAAATGTTGTAAACACTATGTTATATAGGAAACTATGTTGTGAAACTATTAGATATGAATATGTTAATATAGAAACTATGTTGTGAAACTATGTTAGATATAGAAACTATGTGTAAAACTATGTTAGAATGGAAACTATGTTGTGAAACTATGTTAGATATAGAAACTATGTTGTGAAATTGTTAGATATGGAAACTATGTTGTGAAACTATGTTAGATATAGAAACTATGTTGTGAAATTGTTAGATATGGAAACTGTGTTATGAAACTGTGTTAGATATGTAAACTGTGTTGTGAAACTATGTTAGATATAGAAACTATGTTGTAAAACTATGTTAGATATAGAAAACTATGTTGTGAAAACTATGTACTATGTTGATATAGAAAATATGTTGTAAAACTATGTTATATGAAACTATGTGTGAAACTGTTAGATAATGAAAACTATGTGTTTGAAATATGTTAGAATAGAAACAAGTGTGAAACTATGTTAGATATAGAAACTTGTTAGATTAGAAACTATGTTAGATATAGAAACTATGTTGTGAAACTATGTTAGATATAGAAACTATGTTGTGAAACTATGTTAGATATAGAAACTATATTGTGAAACTATGTTAGATATAGAATCTGTTGTGAAACTATGTTAGATATAGAAACTATGTTGTGAAACTATGTTAGATATAGAAAATATGTTGTGAAACTATGTTAGATATAGAAACTATGTTGTAAAACTTTGGAATCTGTTGTGAAACTATGTTAGATACAGAAAATAGTTTGAAACTATGTTTATAGAAAACTATGTTGTAAAACTATGTTAGATATAGAAACTATGTTGTGAAACTATGTATATAGAAACTATGTTGATATAGAATCTGTTGTGAAACTATGTTAGATATAGAAACTATGTTGTGAAACTATTTTATATAGAAACTATGTTGTGAAACTTGTTAGATATGAAACATGTTGTGTGAAATTGTTAGATATGGAAAACTTGTGTGAAACTAGGTTAGATATAGAGAACTATGTTGTGAAATTGTAGATATGGAAACTGTGTTTGAAACTATGTTAGATATAAAACTAGTTGTGAAATTATGTTAGATATAAACTAGTTGTAAAAACTTGTTAGATATGAAACTATGTTGTAAAACTATGTTAATATGAAACTATGTTGTGAAACATGTTAGATATAGAAATATGTTAGAATAGAAACTATGTGGAAACTATGTTAGATATAGAAACTATGTTGTAAAACTTTGTTAGATATGGAAACATGTTGTGAAACTATGTTAGATATAGAAACTATGTTGTGAAATTGTTATATGGAAACTATGTTTGAAACTATGTTAGATATAGAAACATATGTTGTGAAACTATGTTAGATATGAAACTATGTTGTAAAAACTATGTTAGATATGGAAACTATGTTGTAAAACTATGTTAGATATAGAACTCATGTTGTAAAACTATGTTAGATATGGAAACTATGTTGTAAAACTATGTAGATATGGAAACTATGTTGTAAAACTATGTTAGTATAGGAAACTATGTTGTAAAACTATTTTAGATATAGAAACTATGTTTGTGAAACTATGTTAGATATAGAACTATGATTGTAAACACTATGTTGTAAACTATGTTAGATATGGAAACTATGTTGTGAAACTATGTTAGATATCGAAACTATGTTGTAAAACTGTTAGATATGGAAACTATGTTATGAAACTATGTTAGAATAGAAATATGTGTGAAACTATGTTAGATATAGAAACTAGTTAGATATGAAACTGATGTGAAACTGTGTTAGATATGGAAACTATGTTGTAAACTAGTTAGATATAGAACTATGTTGGAACTATGTTAGATATGTAAACTATTGTTATGAAACTATGTTAGATATGGAAACTATGTTGTGAAACTATGTTAGTATATGGAAACTATGTTGTAAAACTATGTTAGTATATAGAAACTATGTTAGATATAGAAACTATGTTGTAAAACTATGTTAGATATGAAACTATGTTGTAAAACTATGTTGATATCGAAACTATGTTATGAAACTATGTTAGATATAGAAACTATGTTAGATATGGAAACTGATGTTGAAACTGTGTTAGATATGGAAACTATGTTGTAAAACTAGGTTAGTATATAGAAACATGTTGTGAAACTATGTTAGATATAGAAACTGATGATGTGAAACTTGTTAGATTGAAAACTATGTTGTGAAACTATGTTAGATTAGAAACTGTTGTGAAACTGTGTTAGATATAGAAACTATATTATGTGAAACTATGTTAGATATAGAAAAATAGTTGTGAACTATTTTTAGATATAGAATCTGTTGTGAAACTATGTTAGATATAGAAACTATGTGTGAAATTTAAATAAAAATGTTGTGAAAATGTTAGATATAGAAACTATGTTTAAACTGTGTAATCTGCAGTGAAACTTGTTAGATATAGAAAATATGTATGAAACTATGTTAGATATAGAAAATATGTTGTGAAACTATGTTAGATATAGAAACTATGTTGTGAAACTGTTAGATATAGCCATTTTAGTGGCTTCTGGCTTGTTTCTGAACAAGCACAGTGGGAAGTTCATGACAAGGGATGGACTACAACTGAACTTGAACCTGTGCTTTAACAGTTTGAACAGACCCGACCTATTCCTGATTTTGAACTTCCAAACTTTTGATGATCATTGAATTTTCGATAATGCTAACATATCTAACATAGTTTCACAACATAGCTTCTATATCTAACACAGTTTCACAACATAGTTTCTATATCTAACATAGTTTCACAACATAGTTTCCATATCTAACAGTTTCACAACATAGTTTCCACATCTAACATAGTTTCACAACATAGTTTCTATATCTAACATAGTTTCACAACATAGTTTCCTTATCTAACATAGTTTCAGGAAACTATGTTGTTGAAACGATGTTAGATAAGGAAACTATGTGTGTGAAACTATGTTAGATGTGGAAAACTAGTTGTGAAACTATGTTAGATATAGAAACTATGTTGTGAAATGTTAGATGTATGTTAGAGTGGAACATGTTGTGAAATGTTAGATATGAAAACTGTGTTGTGAAACTATGTTAGATATGAAAACTATGTTGTGAAAATGTTTAGATATAGAAAACTATGTTGTGAAACATGTTAGATATGTTAGATTATCGAAATTCAATGATCATCAAAAGTTGCAGTTCAAAATAGGAATAGGTCGATTTATGAAACTATGTTAGATATAGAAAATATGTTAGATGTAGAAACTATGTTAGATATAGAAACTATGTGTGAAACTGTTAGATAGAAGCCATTTTAGTGGCTTCTGGCTTGTTTTGAACAAGCACAGTGGGAAGTTCATGACAAGGGATGGACTACAACTGAACTTGAACCTGTGCTTAACAGTTGAACAGACCCGACCTATTCCTGATTTTGAACTTCCAAACTTTGATGATCATTGAATTTTCGATTAATGCTAACATATCTACATAGTTTCACAACAGACAGTACTTTCGTTCTCCGGTGCACACACATGACCCACCGAACAACCCCGTTCAAAAATAGTTTCTATATCTCCATAGGTTCACAACATTAGTTTCATATTCTAACATTTCACAACATATTACACATCTAAACAGAATCTAACAGTCCCCCACATAGGTCTATATCTAAAATAGTTTCACAACATAGTTTCCACTATGTTAGCATTATCGAAAATTCAATGATCATCAAAGTTTGGAATTCAAAATCAGGAATAGGTCGGGCTGTTCAAACTGTTATAAGCACAGGTTCAAGTTCAGTTGTAGTCCATCCCTTGTCATGAACTTCCCACTGTGCTTGTTCAGAAACAAGCCAGAAGCCACTAAAATGGCTATATCTAACAGTTTCACAACATAGTTTCTATATCTAACATAGTTTTCACAACATATTTTCTATATCTAACATAGTTTCATAACATATTTTCACTATCTAACATAGTTTCACTGCAGATTAACAGTTTTACAACATAGTTTCTATATCTAACATAGTTTCACAACATATTTTTCTATATTCTAACATAGTTTCACAACATAGTTTCTATATCAACATAGTTTACAAACAGTTCTATATCTAACATAGTTTCACAACATATTTTCTATATCTAACATAGTTTCTATATCTAACACAGTTTCACAACAGTTTCTAAATCTAACATAGTTTCACAACATAGTTTTCATATCTAACATAGTTTCACATCATAGTTTCTATATCTAACATAGTTTCACAACATAGTTTCTATATCTAACCTAGTTTTACAACATAGTTTCCATATCTAACACAGTTTCACATCAGTTTCCATATCTAACATAGTTTCTATATCTAACATAGTTTCATAACATAGTTTCGATATCTAACATAGTTTTACAACATAGTTTCCATATCTAACATAGTTTTACAACATAGTTTCTATATCTAACATAGTTTCTATATCTAACATAGTTTTACAACATAGTTTCCATATCTAACATAGTTTCACAACATAGTTTCCATATCTAACATAGTTTCATAACATAGTTTCCATATCTAACATAGTTTCACAACATAGTTTCTATATCTAACCTAGTTTTACAATAGATTTCCATATCTAACACAGTTTCACATCAGTTTCCATATCTAACATAGTTTCTATATCTAACATAGTTTCACAACATAGTTTCTATATCTAACATAGTTTCATAACATAGTTTCCATATCTAACATAGTTTTACAACATAGTTTCGATATCTAACATAGTTTCACAACATAGTTTCCATATCTAACATAGTTTTACAACATAGTTTCTATATCTAACATAGTTTCTATATCTAACATAGTTTCACAACATAGTTTCTATATCTAACATAGTTACAAATAGTTCATATCTAACATAGTTTTACAACATAGTTTCATATCTAACATAGTTTACAACTAGTTTCCATATCTAACATAGTTTTACAAACATAGTTTTCTATATCTAACATAGTTTTACAACATAGTTTCCATATCTAACATAGTTTTACAACATAGTTTCTATATCTAACATAGTTTTACAACATATTTCTATATCTAACATAGTTTCACAACATAGTTTCCATATCTAACAATTTCACAACATAGTTTCTATATCTAACATAGTTTCACAAACATAGTTTCCATATCTAACATAGTTTTACAACATAGTTTCATATCTAACATAGTTTCACACCATAGTTTCTATATCTAACATAATTTTCTATATCTAACATAGTTTCAACAACATAGTTTCTATATCTAACATAGTTTTACAACTAGTTTCTATATCTAACATAGTTTACACTAGTTTCTATACTACTAATTTCACAACTAGTTTTCATATCTAACATAGTTTCACAACACAGTTTCATATCTACATTTCACAACATAGTTTCTCATATCTAACCTAGTTTCACAAATAGTTTCCATATCTAACAATTTCACAACATAGTTTCTATATCTAACATAGTTTCACAACATAGTTTCTATATCTAACATAGTTTCACAACATAGTTTCTATATCTAACATAGTTTCACAACAGATTCTATATCTAACATAGTTTCTATATCTAACATAGTTTCACAACATAGTTTCTATATCTAACATAGTTTTACAACATAGTTTCTATATCTAACATAGTTTCATAACATATTTTCTGTATCTAACATAGTTTCACAACAGATTCCAAAGTTTTACAACATAGTTTCTATATCTAACATAGTTTCACAACATATTTTCTATATCTTACATTTTTCACAACATAGTTTCTATATCTAACATAGTTTCACAACAGATTCTATATCTAACATAGTTTCACAATATAGTTCTATATCTTAACATAGTTCACAACATAGTTTTCATATCTAACATTGTTTACAACATAGTTTCTATATCTAACTAGTTTTATATCTACATAGTTCTAATCTAACATAGTTTTCACAACATTGTTTCTATATCTAACATAGTTTCACAACATAGTTTTCATATCTAACATAGTTTCACAACATAGTTTCCATATCTAACATAGTTTTACAACATAGTTTCTATCTAACATAGTATAGTTTTACACAACATAGTTTCTATATCTAACAATAGTTTCACAACATAGTTTTCAATATCTAACATAGTTTACAACACAGTTTA
This sequence comes from Hymenochirus boettgeri, assembly GCA_019447015.1. NCBI lineage: Eukaryota > Metazoa > Chordata > Amphibia > Anura > Pipidae > Hymenochirus > Hymenochirus boettgeri. The sequence goes on from CM033472.1 coordinate 173,351,849, forward strand.
CTATCTAACACAGTTTCATAACACAGTTTCCATATCTAACAATTCACAACATAGTTTCTATATCTAACATAGTTTTTCACAACATAGTTTCCATATCTAACAATTTCACAACATAGTTTCTATATCTAACATAGTTTCACACATAGTTTTCCATTATAACATAGTTTTACAACATAGTTTCTATATCTAACATAGTTTATACAACATAGTTTCTATATCTAACATAGTTTCTATATCTAAACATAGTTTCACAACATAGTTTTCTATATAACAAGTTTTACAACATAGTTTCTATATCTAACATATTTACAACATAGTTTCTATATCTAACATAGTTTTACAACAGTATTCTATATCTAACATAGTTTTACAAATTTTCATTCTAACTAGTTTACAATATTTCTATATCTAACCTAGTTTCACAACACAGTTTCCATATCTACACAGTTTCACAACACAGTTTCCATATCTAACAATTTCACAACAAGTTTCTATATCTAACTAGTTTCAAACACAGTTTTCATATCTAACACAGTTTCAACAACACAGTTTCCATATCTAACAATTTTCACAACATAGTTTCTATATCTAACCATAGTTTCACAACATAGTTTCTATATCTACATAGTTTTACAAACATAGTTTCTATATCTTACATAGTTTTACAACATAGTTTCTATATCTAACATAGTTTACAACATGTTTTCATATCTAACAAAGTTTCACAACCACAGTTTCCATATCTACACACAGTTTCACAACACAGTTTCCATATCTAACAATTTCACAACATAGTTTTTATATCTAACATAGTTTCACAACAAGTTTCCATATCTAACAATCTCACAACATAGTTTCTATATCTAAATAGTTTCCAACATAGTTCTATATCTAACATAGTTTACAACATGTTTCTATATCTAAACATAGTTCTATATCTAACTAGTTTCTATATCCAACATAGTTTTACAACATAGTTTCTATATCTAACATAGTTTTACAACATAGTTTCTGTATCTAACATAGTTTCACAACACTAGTTTTCATATCTAACAGTTCACAACAGTTTCCATATCTAACTCCACAGTTCACAACACAGTTCCATATCTAACAATTCACACAACATAGTTTTACAACTAGTTTCTATATCTAACATAGTTTTAATCTAACATAGTTTCTATATCCAACATATTTTTACAACAAGTTCGATATCTAAACATAGTTTTTCAACATAGTTTCTATATCTAACATGTTTTACAACATATTTTATGTATCTAACATAGTTTCACAACATAGTTTCATATCTAACAGTTTCACAACAGTTTCCAATCTAACACAGTTTCACAACACAGTTTCCATATCTAACAATTTCACAACATTGTTTATATCTAACATAGTTTCACAACATAGTTTCCATATCTAACAATTACAAACATAGTTTCTATATCTAACATAGTTTCACAAAATTGTTTCTATATCTAACATAGTTTCACAACATAGTTTCCATATCTAACAATTTCACAACATAGTTCTATATCTAACATAGTTTCACAACATAGTTTCCTATCTAACATAGTTTTACAACATAGTTTCTATATCTAACATAGTTTCCCAACATAGTTTCTATATCAACATGTTTCTATATATAACATAGTTTCACAACTAGTTTCCATATCTAACATAGTTTTACAACATAGTTTCTATATCTACATAGTTTCCCAAACATGTTTTATATCTAACATAGTTTCTATATCTAACATAGTTTTACAACTAGTTTTCTATATCAACATAGTTTTACAACATAGTTCTAATCTAACATAGTTTCACAACATAGTTTTCATATCTAACATAGTTCACAACACAGTTTCCATATCTAACACAGTTTCACAACACAGTTTCCATATCTAAACAATTTCACAACATAGTTTCTAATCTAACCTAGTTTCACACACATTTCCATATCTAACACAGTTTCACAAACACAGTTTCCATATCTAACAATTAACAACATGTTTTCTATATCTAACATAGTTTCACAACATAGTTTCTATATATATAACATAGTTTTACAACATAGTTTCTATATCTTACATAGTTTTACAACATAGTTTATATCTAACATAGTTTTCACAACATAGTTTTCATATCTAACAGTTTCACAACACAGTTTCCATATCTAAACACGTTTCACAACACAGTTTCCAATCTAACAATTTCACAAACATAGTTTTTATATCTAACATAGTTTACACAACATAGTTCCATATCTAACACCTCAACAACATAAAGTTTCTATATCTAACATAGTTTCACAACATAGTTTCTATATACTAACATAGTTTTACAACATGTTTCTATATCTAACATAGTTTCTATATTTAACATAGTTCTACATAGTTTTACAACTAGTTTCTATATCAACATAGTTTACAACTAGTTTCTATATCTAACATAGTTAAAAGTTTCTGTATCAACATAGTTTCACAACATAGTTTCATATCTAAGAGTTTCACAACAGTTCCATATCTAACACAGTTTCACAACACAGTTTCCATATCTAACAATTTCACAACATAGTTTTACAACATAGTTGCTATTCTAAATCAGTTTCTATATCTACATAGTTTATATCCAACATAGTTTTAACAATAGTTTCTATATCTAACATGTTTCACAACATAGTTTCCATATCTAACATATGTTTACAACATATTTTCTATATCTAACTAGTTTCTATATCTAACATAGTTTCACAACATAGTTTCTATATCTAACATAGTTTTACAACATAGTTTCTATATCTAACATAGTTTTACAACATAGTTTCTATATCTAACATAGTTTCACAACATAGTTTTCATATCTAACATAGTTTCACAACACAGTTTCCATATCTAACACAGTTTCACAACACAGTTTCCATATCTAACAATTTCACAACATAGTTTCTATATCTAACCTAGTTTCACAACACAGTTTCCATATCTAACACAGTTTCACAACACAGTTTCCATATCTAACAATTTCACAACATAGTTTTCTATATCAACATAGTTCACAACATATTTCTATATCTAACATAGTTTACAACATGTTTCTATATCTTACATAGTTTTACAAAATAGTTTCTATATCTAACATAGTTTCACAACATAGTTTTATATCTAACAGTTTTCACAACACAGTTTCCATATCTAACACAGTTTCACAACACAGTTTCCATATCTAACATTTCACAATAGTTTTTATATCTAATAGTTCACAACATAGTTTTCTATATCTAACATAGTTTCACAACATAGTTTCTATATCTATTTTATAACATAGTTTTACATTACATGTTTCTTATATCTAACATAGTTTCTTATCCAACATAGTTTTACAAATAGTTTCTATATCTAACATAGTTTCACAACATAGTTCTATATCTAACATAGTTTACAACATAGTTTCTATATTAACATAGTTCTATATTAAACATAGTTTCTATATCCACATAGTTTTACAACATAGTTTCTATATCTAACATAGTTTTACACAACATAGTTTCTATATCTAACATCGTTTTTACAACAGTATTCTGTATCTAACATAGTTTCACAACATAGTTTTCATATCTACAGTTTCACAAAAGTTTCCATATCTAACACAGTTTCACAACACAGTTTCCATATCTAACAATTTCACAAAATAGTTTACAACATAGTTTCTATATCTAACATAGTTTCTATATCAAACATAGTTTCTACTAATCCAACATAGTTTATAACATAGTTTCTATATTAACAAGTTTTTACAACATAGTTTCTACTATCTAACATAGTTTTACAACAAGTTCTGTATCTAACATAGTTTCCAACATAGTTTCATATCTAACAGTTTCACACAGTTTCCATATCTACAATTTCACAACATGTTTCTATATCTAACATAGTTCACAACATAGTTTCCATATCTAACAATTTCAAACATAGTTTTATATCTAACATAGTTTCACAAAATTGTTTCTAATCTAACCATAGTTTCACAACAAGTTTCCATATCTAACAAATTTCACAACATGTTTCTATATCTAACATAGTTTCACAACATAGTTTCTATATCTAACATAGTTTTCACAACATGTTTCTATATCTAACATAGTTCACAACATAGTTTCATATCTAACATTTCACAACATAGTTTACTATATCAGTTTCACAACATAGTTTCTATATACTAACATAGTTTTTACAACATAGTTTCTATATTTCTAACATAGTTTCTTATCTAACATAGTTTCTATATCCAACAAGATTTTACAACATAGTTTCATATCTAACATAGTTTTAAAACATAGTTTCTATACTACATAGTTTCACAAAAATTAGTTTCTATATCTAACATAGTTTCACAACATAGTTTTCCAATCTAACAATTTCACAACATAGTTTCTATACTAACTATTTCAAACATAGTTTCTATAACTACATAGTTTTCACAACATAGTTTCTATATCTAACATAGTTCACAACATAGTTTCCATATCTAACAATTTCCAACATAGTTTCTATATCAGTTTCACAACATAGTTTCATATCTAACATAGTTTTACAACATAGTTTTCTATATCTAACATAGTTTTAATCTAACATAGTTATACTATATCCAACATAGTTTACAACATAGTTGTCTATATCTAACATAGTTTTACAACATAGTTTCTATATCTAAAATAATTTTACAACATAGTTTTCTATATCTAACATAGTTTCACAACATTAGTTTTAATATCTAACAGTTAACCAGTTCCATTCTAACACAGTTTCACAACACAGTTTCCATATTAACAATTTCACAACCATTGTTCTCTATCTAACACAGTTTACAACACGTTTCCATATCTAACAATTCACAACATTTTTTCATATAACATAGTTTCACAACATAGTTTCCATATCTAACAATTTTCACAACATGTTTCTATATCTAACTTAGTTTCACACACTAGTTTCTATATCTAAGAGTATAGTTCACAACATAGTTTCTATATCTAACATAGTTTTCACAACTATGTTAGATTGTAGCATTATCGAAAATTCAATGATCATCAAAGTTTGGAAGTTCAAAATCAGGAATAGGTCGGGTCTGTTCAAACTGTTAAAGCACAGGTTCAAGTTCAGTTGTAGTCCATGCCTTGTCATGAACTTCCCACTGTGCTGTTTCAGAAACAAGCCAGAAGCCACATTAATGGAGAGACTACAGCACTGGCAGGCACATCATTTGTGTCTTGGCCCTCCAGAGACTGTGGTCTAACCTTAAGAGGCCTCATTTATGAGACTTACGATCCCCAAGAATACCATTTAGTTTACTACCACATGGTATTCTACGACCGAAACGTTAACATGTTAACCATTAACATTTCATTAATTAGACCTAAAAGGCCTAACACTAAATTTATCAAAAGGACTTATAGGTGGTTAGTCCTTAAAAGGACTTTTGGGTCCCAAATTGCGTGAATACAGGGGTGGTTAACAACAAGTGCCAGTCCAACACACAGAAATTCATGCACAGAAAGCTCAAAAAGCAGGGGGAAAAAACTCTCTCAACTCTACAATGTCAGTTTCCAATAAAACTACACTTTAAACACACTGACAAAATGGTGCCCTGTCTAGCTGCCTCTTATACCCAGGGGTGTTGGCACTGTAAAACAGCTGCCATTGGTAACTTTGGGACATGAAAAATCCTTTAAAAAAAATCAGAAATTTTATAACACAGGTTCAGAAAAATCTGCAAAGCGGGGGAATTCTGGAAATCCATGAGTTCCAAAGATCTCGGAGATCTGCTGCAGAGCCGGGTTTGGATCACGATCTAGTCATCTCTACTTTCAAATAGCATTGGTTTATCTGCCTGCCAAAAAGGCCTGCTTTACTATGCCCAGCTGCGGAAGTGTGAAACGTCATTTGGTGGGTGAGTTTGACCCCTTGGTCCAAATGGTCTCAGTCGTTCCCTGTATTTAAGTAAGTGGAACATCTATTATAACAATTCTTAGTTATCCTTTTTTAGGTTTTAAATTCTAGATAGTTGTTGTTTCTCTTTAAGCATATATTCAGACATCCCACCCTGCTATTGTGAGGCTTCTGGGCCAGGGTGGGGGAAGGGGGTTGGCGAGGGAGCATGGCAAAGTGATGTCATGTCTGTGTCACTTCGGGTTAGGCTGATTAGTGGCTAGGGGGTGGAGGCGGGGTTTAGAGGCATTCTGGGATTTGGGGTGTGTGGTGAGCCAAAAGGGGGCATGACTGGGGAGGAGATTAGATTTTGGGATGGTTCAAGGAGTGCGGGGGCACACCCCGAATGCGAGAGGACTCCTGTGGTCACAGGAGGGGTCGGATACTGTATATTTGAACTATATTTCTTCTTTAAGACTAATATGAATTATAAGAATTTTTTTTAAAAAATTCATTTTATAGTTCAAGCATCATTTCCTTGCAAAAGCAACACTGATCACAGCTGTGCGGAGGAGAGGAAGGAAAATGAAATCATGATGACAGGCATGGCTGGAGTGTAAAAGCGAAACTGCTAATTGTACTGGAGGTGTCTGCAACCTGACAGGATCAAGTGAATAGATATAAATGACAAGAATCTGGTGCAGAAAACTTGGGCTCATGAAGTATTTAACTAATGTCTGATATGAAGTGAAATATAAGTGTTTTACTACAATTAGGAAGTGAAAAATGAATAAGAAATAGAAACTTTAATCTACATTTCAACAAATGATAGATGTATTACGTTAATGATTCTATAAACCAGCTCTACATTGCCATGTAATAAGACTATAGACTGTAGTTATTCCAAAACAGCACCATACTGGATAAACAAATCCATACAATATCCATTATGGGCCAACCCAGTCATCCTACATAACTAAATTGAATGTTATTATAATTGATAATTCACATTGGTTCGCACGGATTACTCTAGTTCCTCTATAAAAAGCTTGTTTAGAGTTAGAATACTGTGTATTACACTACTGTGCCCAGGACACAGACTGTGGTGTGTGATTGGCCAGATATCAATTAAGTGAGACATCTGTTTTCGAATGGAAATAAAAAGTATCAGTGTAATGTTCATATCTTGCACATTCACCGAATCTCTGATAGCCTGGTACTCTTGGCACCAGTACTATTATTTAGAAAAATAATAATAAAAGATAGTAGCTATGGTACAGCTTAGAATATGAGCACTTTTGACTCCTACCAGTATGAGCAAATGCCCTCTAAGCCCTAACTAATGCAAACCTCATCCCAGAGAATTGTCCTGAATAACAGACTGTGTTCTGTATCTTGTGGAAAGATATAAGGTGCTGATGATCAGTTTAGGTGATCATGGTCAAGACAGCAAGCACTGTACCTTGTAGGTACTAATTTCCAACAGGGCACTGAGCCACTACATCATTTTTCTATTTTTATTACTTGCAAGCTCCAATAAAATCCCCAAATGCTGCAAGACCTGGGATCAGATAATACACAATATCAAAAGTTTTATGATGGAGACCTGCCTGACCTACATTTGTTCTACCTCTGAAAGCAATATGATTTTTACTTAACATTTTTCAGGTATGCATTTGTGCAAACCTAGGATTACATTAATACTGAAATTGCCTATTGAAACACAAGTAACCCCTTGCTGTGACCTTCCCAACACTTGCTTACGCAAATCAAATTCAGTCTGAGATGATGTCCCTGATGTATATTCACAGCTGTTACACCACCTGTAGGTTAGATGGATGCTGGTGTAAGCAGCATTCACTCGTTATCCCGGACAAATAGAGACTATAGATGAAAAAAACGAGATAGAAAAATGTATGCACCAATACAGTCAAACACACATTCTCCGGACCCTCAGTAACTGTGATTACTTTTGCTTTTGTTCATTGTTTGTACTCTTGCTTAGCAAACATCTAAAAGTGATGGGTTTTTTATTTTCCGTTCAACAACTGTCTCTCGTTAAACCAACCATTAATGCCCAACACAGTAAGTAAAAAGGGTGTTTATTTGGAAACCACAAAAAAAACTTTAAGTGTGTTTTCAGGCAACACGGTCTTTATTACACCGTCCATGCATATTTACAGCCATAGGTTAGTATAGAAGATCCTTCGGTAGAAATTCTGGACACATTAAAACATTTTGCAAAATGGCAGAAATGAAGCAGTGACAAACTTTCCTTTTCTGGTCTGTAAGAATCTCTGTATTATAGGATACGTAAGACATAAAAAAAACAGAAGGTAGATTTTATGGATAAGATAGTGTAATAGTGTAAATCTTACCAACATGGGTCTATAGAGTTTACCCTTTAGAAACTTTTAAGCATTCCTGGAGAAAGAACAACTCATTGCTAAAAATAAAACTTAATGACCCACTTGAGAAATATGAAATTTAGGTAAGTCTCACACTGTGTGATTTTTTAACACAGGAACATCGCATGCGATTTAGTGCAACTGTTTGGTGCGTTAACGCATATCAGACCCTTTATTTTTCAATGGCACAAAAAGTCACGTACAAAACTGTCGCACGCAAATGCACTCTATAGCCAACCACACGTATAAACGTTGCCATTCACTCCTATGAGCAGATCAATTTGTTTGCGCAGAAAATCACATCAAAATGCTATATATTGTGAAAGATCCCTTAAACGTAGATAGTCAGTATACCTTATAAAATACATTTTAAAGGGCATGTCCACGCTAATAAAAATATTATATAATGTAGGGCACCCCCTACCCAAACCCAACGCCGTGTCCGAATGTAAAAAAAGATTTAGAATGTACTTACTGCCCCTCAATCCTCCAGCTCACGATCCGGCTCCCTGCTTGCCGGAACTTGCAAGCAGGGAGCTTGCAGCCACATCTGTGATTTGTTGAGAGGCAGCCAATCACCAGACATGCTGCCGTCAATGGACAGCACCATAGGAACGAAGGGCTGTAAGTAGCATTCTTAAATCTTTATTTAACGAATAACATGGCGGTTGGGGTGGGCAGGGATGTCCTACCTACAGAAAACCCTTTTTTACACTAAGTAGATGGATATGGATGGATCGTGGATGAGTGGGAGGGGAAGGGCTCCCCTGCACTTGCCACTGTCCTCTCGTGGTCAAAGAAGAGGCAGAAACCTTTGGACAGCTACTACTACTTCGTTCCCTGTTACTTTCCACAACACTGCAGACTAACCATAGAGGATGTAAGGTAAGGATTTTTTTAAACTACAGTGGGGCAGTTGGTGTATTATATTTTAGTTTAAGGGTTTGGACATACCCTAAGGGCACATTTGTTTATTTTGTTTTCTTGCATCTTATATTAGCTTTTTCCTCCTCCAGCTACAAGCATTGTGGGTAGTATGGTGTATCTAACTTGGTGATTCCTTGAACACTAGCGCGATTAACATTTTCTGGTCTACTGCAGATAGTAATGAGCAAACCATTTTGGGTTTTGTTGGTTACAGGTTCTCAAATTTCCCCAGTTTTGTCAACATATATTTTTTTTATGGTGCAGACTTGGGTACATTCCATTGTTATTGTTTATTGTAGATTGACTAAGCCCCCAACTGCCAGTAGGGATTCTGCTCCTGCAAAAAGTTGTTTGATAAAACAAACATCTGGTTTCTACATTGAATCACTAGTCTTAGTTTTTGGGGGTTTTTTCAATTTTTTTATTTATCGAGATGACCCGTTCATGGATCTGAACCTGGTCCGCGCGGATTCGATAACTTCGGCATACATTTTCCGACCCTCAGAATTTCCGAACTCCTTGTGTGTGGTGTTGAATTTTTGAATGTTCGAGAAATTCCGGCTGAGGATTTTCGAATGTCCGAAAGTCCGGATGTTTGCGGCTCAACCGGTACCCCCTCCTGGGTCCTAGAAGACCATTGTGGCCCTAAGAAGTCCTTTTGGTGCTTAAGGGGTCTCGCAGCTCAAACCGGGACACCCCTCCTTGGCATTATAAGTGCCCTTGTAGCCCTTGGAAGGGCCCTTGTGGCAACTGATAATGCTTTTTGGGGCTTGAGGGGTCCCAAGCTCATACCGGACACCCCTTCCCGGCACATCAGCATCGACGGTGTTGCTGACGTTTCTTTCTTCTGCCATCACTGTGATGACTTCTGAGCTCCACAGGGTTTGCACCTCTTTATATAGGTTTGCTGAAGGACCCAATCCATTTGTGATTGGTTATATGTCAATGCTTGCAATCAATGATCACAAAAATCATATTTAAATAACAAAATCCAAATATGGATTAGTTAATGGGTGATCATTATTATTGCAAGCTTAAATATAACCAATCATAATTGGGGTGGTCCAATAACCTATATAAAGTGGTGCACCCTCACAGAGCTCAGAAGTCATCACATGATAGCAGAAGAAAGAAAAAACATGTCAGCATCACCGGCGGTGTTGATGTCAGCCAGATTCTGCAGTCAATTTGATAATTTCAATTCAAATGGTTTTTGGAAAAACAGACGAGGCAGATAATTTACGCTGCCCTATCTTCAGGCCCCATCTCCATGCAGATTTCAAGGGGAAATCTGTGAAAAGATCGTAGCCTCAAGGTGGGGAACTTTCGAATGGTCTTTCAATGGAAAACTCGATTGACAGAATATTGGCCATGACGGCTAGCTTTGAGTTGTTTGGAGGGGTGGGTTCTATTTCCTCACAAAGCTATCACACATCTAGTCATCTAGTTGCTGAGCAAATTGCTACAGTAAGTCTAGCTTGGTTGGAAGGTATGCCTCAGGAGGTTTATTAAATAGGGCTATCCAGATCAGGAAAAAGGGACAGAAAGTTGTTAGTTAATTCAAAGCAGTAGTTCCAGATTGGCCGTACTTTAAGCAAGTCACCAACAGTGGAATGTACCTGCTGATTCTCCACTCTTCCTCAAGTTGTGATAGGTTTGAATTGATGTACCTTTTTTAAAGATTTCTTTCTTCTTGTGTTATAGTATTTATTCAGGAACATTTATGCGTTGTTCGGGTTATTCCAGACAGGGGGCATATTTATAAACAATCGCTATTTTCACCATTTCGCTATTGCAGGACACCGCAATGACAAAGAGCGATATTTTTACCTTATTTATTAAACTACTCGTTTTCGCGGTTGCGGGTGATGTGTGATGGTAATTAGCCTTATTCATTGTGTTGAGTCTGATATCGCGGCGAAAAAGAGATTGCGTCTAGCATTGTCCATTACCATACCGAGAAGGTGAAATTTCAGAGCTTTTTGTAATTTTTTTTAATTTAAACCTATTTATAAATAGGTGAAATTTCGCCTTTTGCCCCTTTTCTACCTTTTGTTGCATTTTTGCAATTTTTACAAGATTTTTACCAAACACATTACTTAATGGAATGTTCCATTAACATGACATTTCTTACACAGCACTATGGGATGTTCCCATATTAGGAACTGGTAGATTATTAGCTGCAGTGTGCTGAAAATTAAGCAATACTAAAAAATTTGAGTTTTACACTATTTGTGAAATCCTAATAAAAAGGAAAATTCGTCTGGGTTAGTTTTACACTATTTATCATATTTTTTGCTGAAAAAAACACCAGTGTGTATTAGCCAATTTGATACTAAAATACACAGGGAGTGTTACCTATTTACCATATATGTGCTGAACATTTTCAGCATTAGTGCTACTTTTTGCTACAAATTTTCACGTTTGATGAAACTCACCTTTTTAATAACTTTATAAGAAAATTGAATGTTTTAAGCGAAAATAATGCCCTTTAAAATATGTCACTTAGACTCCCATTTGACTTGTTAAATAAAGAAAATCGGAACCTTAAAAAAAAAAAAAAAAACCTTTAAAAAGCGAAATCTTCTGATCGTATTACAGTAAATGCTGGAAACTAGTCCTAACACCCCCTGGGAACTTATTAGTATTGAAGAACAATCCACAATGTAGACCCCTTCCATGGACCCATTGGAGGGATTTTGAATTTGAATGGCCGAACTTAACGCCATAAAAGATTTTCACCATTTTATAAATATGCATGACCGGTTACCGCAGCGATAAATGGCAAAAAGCAAAATAGAGTAAGTATCGGTAATGACTTTTCGCCACGTTTATCTTTGCTTTAAAAAATATCAAAAAATCAAATTTGGTGAAAAGGCGTCGATAACGATGTGAAAAGTTTAACAAACCTTTTATAAATATGCCCCCAATTGTCTATTCCACACCATGGTTAATTTTATTCTACCAATAAGTGGTATAGGAAGATTTGGTCAAAACGTGTAGCGAGGGAACCACGCATCGGGACGGCGGCATTATTTCTCTCACACGTTATTGACAGTTGGGAGCAAGTGAAAGTGACGGGGCGCCCCGTCACTTTCACTTGCTCCCAACTGTCAATAACGTGTGAGAGAAATAATGCCGCCGTCCCGATGCGTGGTTCCCTCGCTACACGTTTTGACCAAATCTTCCCTATACCACTTATTGGTAGAATAAAATTAACCATGGTGTGGAAAGAACAATTGGGGGCATATTTATAAAAGGTTTGTTAAACTTTTCACATCGTTATCGACGCCTTTTCACCAAATTTGATTTTTTGTATTTTTTTAAAGCAAAGAATAAACGTGGCGAAAGTCATTACCGATACTTTACTCTATTTTTGCTTTTTGCCATTTATCGCTGCGGTAACCGGTCATGCATATTTATAAAATGGTGTGAAAATCTTTTATGGCGTTAAGTTCGGCCATTCAAATTCAAAAATCCTCTGCCAATGGGTCCATGGAAGGGGTCTACATTGTGGATTGTTCTTCAATACTAATAAGTTCCCAGGGGGTGTAGGACTAGTTTTCCCAGCATTTACTGTAATACGATCAGAAGATTTCGCTTTTTAAAGGTTTTTTTTTTTTTTTTAAGGTTCCGATTTTCTTTATTTAACAAGTCAAATGGGAGTCTAAGTGACATATTTATAAAGGGCATTATTTCGCTTTAAAACATCAATTTTCTTATAAAGTTATTAAAAGGTGAGTTTCATCAAACGTGAAAATTTGTAGCAAAAAGTAGCACTAATGTGAAATGTTCAGCACATATATGGTAAATAGGTAACACTCCCTGTGTATTTTAGTATCAAATTGGCTAATACACACTGGTGTTTTTTTCAGCAAAAAATATGATAATAGTGTAAAACTAACCCAGACGAATTTTCCTCTTTTATTAGGATTTCACAAATAGTGTAAAACTCAAATTTTTTAGTATTGCTTATTTTCAGCACACTGCGCTAATAATCTACCAGTTCCTAATATGGGAACATCCATAGTGCTGTGTAAGAAATGTCATGTTAATGGAACATTCCAGTTAAGTAATGTGTGTTGGTAAAAATCTTGTAAAAATTGCAAAAATGCAACAAAAGGGTAGAAAAGGGGCAAAAGGCGAAATTTCACCTATTTATAAATGGTTTAAATTAAAAAAAATTACAAAATAGCTCTGAAATTTCACCTTCTCGGTATGGTAATGGACAATGCTAGACAGCAATTCTCTTTTCGCCGCGATATCAGACTCAACACAATGAATAAGGCAAATTACCATCACACATCACACCGCAACCGCGAAAACGAGTAGTTTAATAAATAAGGTAAAAATATCGCTCTTTGTCATTGCGGTGTCCTGCAATAGCGAAATGGTGAAAATAGCGATTGTTTTATAAATATGCCCCTGGTCTGGAATACCCAAACAACGCATAAATGTTCCTGAATAAATACTATAACAACAAGAAGAAAGAAATCTTTAAAAAAGGTACATCAATTCAAACCTATCACAACTTGAGGAAGAGTGGAGAATCAGCAGGTACATTCCACTGTTGGTGGACTTGCTATAAAGTACGGCCAATCTGGAACTACTGCTTTGAATTAACTAACAACTTTCTGTCCCTTTTTCCTGATCCTGGATAGCCCTATTTAATAAACTCCTGAGGACACTACCTTCCAACCAAGCTAGACTTACTGTAGCAATTTGCTCAGCAACTAGATGACTAGATGTTGTGATAGCTTTGTGAGGAATAGGACCCCACCCCTCCAAACAACTCAAAGCTAGCCGTTCCATGGCCAATATTCTGTCAATCAGAGTTTTCCATTGAAAGACCATTCGAAGTTCCCCACCTTGAGGCTACGATCTTTTCACAGATTTCCCCTTGAAATCTGCATGGAGATGGGGCCTGAAGATAGGGTCAGCGTAAATTATCTGCCTCGTCTGTTTTTCCAAAAACCATTTGAATTGAAATTATCAAATTGACTGCAGAATCTGGCGACATCAACACCGCCGGTGATGCTGACATGTTTTTTCTTTCTTCTGCTATCATGTGATGACTTCTGAGCTCTGTGAGGGTGCACCACTTTATATAGGTTATCTGGACCACACCCAATTATGATTGGTTATATTTAAAGCTTGCAATAATATGATCACCCATTAACTAATCATATTTGGATTTTGTTATTTAAATATGATTGTTTGTGATCATTGATTGCAAGCATTGACATATCAACCAATCACAAATGGATTGGTCTTCAGCAAACCTATATAAAGAGGTGCAAACCCTGTGGAGCTCAGAAGTCATCACAGTGATGGCAGAAGAAAGAAACGTCAGCAACACCGCGATGCTGATGTGCCGGGAAGGGGTGTCCGGTATGAGCTTTGGGACCCCTCAAGCCCCAAAAAGCACTTATCATTGCCACAAGGGCCCTTCCAAGGGCTACAAGGGCACTTATAATGCCAAGGAGGGGTGTCCCGGTTTGAGCTGCGAGACCCCTTAAGCACCAAAAGGACTTCTTAGGGCCACAATGGTCTTCTAGGGACCCAGGAGGGGGTACCGGTTGAGCCGCAAACATCCGGGACTTTCGGACATTCGAAAATCCTCAGCCGGAATTTCTCGAACATTCAAAAATTCAACACCCACACAGGAGTTCGAAATGTCTGAGGGGTCGGAAAATGTATTGCCGAATTATGAATCCGCGGCGGACCAGGTTCAGATCCATGAACGGGTCATCTCGTAGAAATAAAAAATTAAAAAACCCCCAAAAACAAGACTAGTGATTCAATGTAGAAACACAGATGTGTTATCAAACAACTTTTGCAGGAGCAGAATCCCTACTGGCATTGGGGGCTTAGTCTAATTCCTACAATATAACAATAACAAGAATGTACCAAGTCTGCACCATAAAAAAAATAATGTTGACAAAACTGGGGAAATTGTTGGAACCTGTAACCAACAAAACCCAAAATGTTTGCTCATACTATCTGCAGTAGAACCAGAAAATGAACGCGCTAGTGTGTTCAAGGAACACCAAGTTAATACTACCCATACTACCCACAATGCTTGTAGCTGGAGGAGGAAAAGAGTCCTAATATAAGATGCAGAAAACAAAATACAAATGTGCCCTTAGGGTATGTCCAACCCTTAAACTAAAATATAATACACAACTGCCCCACTGTATGTTTAAAAAAATCCTTACCTTACATCCTATGGTTAGTCTGCAGTGTTGTGGAAAGTAACAGGGAACTGAAGAGTAGTAGCTGTCCAAAAGGTTTCTCTGCCTCTTCTTTGACCACGGAGAGGACAGTGGCAAGTGCAGGGGAGCCCTTCCCCCCCCTCCACCACGATCCATCCATATCCACTACTTAGTGTAAAAAAGGGTTTTCTGTAGTGTAGGACATCCCTGCCCACCCCAACCGCCATGTTATTCGGTTAAATAAAGATTTAGAATGCTACTTACAGCCCTTCGTTCCTATGGTGCTGTCCATTGACGGCAGCATGTCTGGTGATTGGCTGCCTCTCAACAAATCACAGATGTGCTGCAAGCTCCCTGCTTGCAAGTTCCGGCAAGCAGGGAGCCGGATCGTGAGCTGGAGGATTGAGGGGCAGTAAGTACATTCTAAATCTTTTTTTACATTCGGACACGGCGTTGGGTTTGGGTAGGGGGTGCCCTACATTATATAATATTTTTATTAGCGTGGACATGCCCTTTAAAATGTATTTTATAAGGTATACTGACTATCTACGTTTAAGGGATCTTTCACAATTATAGCATTTTGATGTGATTTTCTGCGCAAACAAATTGATCTGCTCATAGGAGTGAATGGCAACGTTTATAGTGTGGTGCGGCTATAGAGTGCATTGCGTGCGACAGTTTTGTACGTGACTTTTTGTGGCCATTGAAATAAAGGGTCTGATATGCGTTAACGCACCAAACATTGCACTAAATCGCAATGCGATGTTCCATGTGTTAAAAATCACACAGTGGACACTTATCCTAATTTCATATTTCTCAAGTGGGTCATTAAGTTTATTTTTAGCAATGAGTTGTTCTTTCTTCCAAGGAATGCTTAAAAGTTTTCTAAAGGGTTAAACTCTATAGACCCATGTTGGTAAGATTTACACTATTACACTATCTTATCCATAAAATCTACCTTCTGTTTTTTTTATGTCTTACGTTCTATAATACAGAGATTCTTACAGACCAGAAAAGGAAAGTTTGTCACTGCTTTCAGTTCTGCCAATTTTGCAAAATGTTTGTAATGTGTCCAGAATTTCTACCGAAGGATCTTCTATACTAACCTATGGCTGTAAATATGCATGGACGGTGTAATAAAACCGTGTTGCCTGAAACAACTTGAAAGTTTTCTTTTGTGGTTTACCAAATAACCCCTTTTTACTTACTGTGTTGGCCGCAATTATGGTTAGGTTTAACAGAGAGACATTGTTGAATGAAATAATACAAACCCATCACTTTTCTAGATGTTTGCTAAAGCAAAGTACAAACAATGAACAAAAGCAAAAGTAATCACAGTTTACTGAAGGGTCCGGAGAATGTGTGTTTGACTGTATTGGTGCATACATTTTTCTATCTCGTTTTTTTCATCTATATCTCTATTTGTCCGGGATACGAGTGAATGCTGCTTACACCAGCATCCTCTAACCTACAGTGGTGTAACAGCTGTGAATATACATCAGGACATCATCTCAGACTGAATTTGATTTGCGTAAGCAAGTGTTGGAAGGTCACAGCAAGGGGTTACTTGTGTTTCAATAGGCAATTTCAGTATTAATGTAATCCTAGGTTTGCACAAATGCATACCTGAAAAATGTTAAGTAAAAATCATATTGCTTTCAGAGGTAGAACAAATGTAGGTCAGGCAGGTCTCCATCATAAAACATTTTGATATTGTGTATTATCTGATCCCAGGTCTTGCAGCATTTGGGGATTTTATTGGAGCTTGCAAGTAATAAAATAGAAAAATGATGTAGTGGCTCAGTGCCCTGTTGGAACATTAGTACCTACAAGGTACAGATGCTTCTGTCTTACCTTGATCACCCTAAACTGATCATCAGCACCTTATATCTTTCACAAGATACAGAACACAGTCTGTTATTCAGACAATTCTCTGGGATGAGGTTTGCATTAGTGTAGGGCTTAGAGGGCATTTGCTCATACTGGTAGGTCAAAAGTGCTCATATTCTAAGCTGTACAATAGCTACTATCTTTTATTATTATTTTTCTAAATAATAGTACTGGTGCCAGAGTACCAGGCTATCAGAGATTCGGTGAATGTGCAGATATGAACATTACACTGATACTTTTTATTTCCATTCGAAAACAGATGTCTCACTTAATTGATATCTGGCCAACACACACCACCAGTCTGTGTCCTGGGCACAGTAGTGTAATACACAGTATTCTAACTCTAAACAAGCTTTTTATAGAGGAACCTAGAGTAATCCGTGCGAACCAATGTGAATTATCTTACTAATAAATTCAATTTAGTTATGTAGGATGACTGGGTTGGCCCATAATGGATATTGTATGGATTTGTTTATCCAGTATGGTGCTGTTTTGGAATAACTACCAGTCTATAGTCTTATTACATGGCAATGTAGAGCTGTATTAGAATCATTAACGTAATACATCTATCATTTGTTGAAATGTAGATTAAAGTTTCTATTTCTTATTCATTTTTCACTTCCTAATTGTAGTAAAACATTATATTTCCTTCATATCAGACATTAGTTAAATACTTCATGAGCCCAAGTTTTCTGCACCAGATTCTTGTCATTTATATCTATTCACTTGATCCTGTCAGGTTGCAGACACCTCCAGTACAATTAGCAGTTTCGCTGTTTACACTCCAGCCATGCCTGTCATCACTGATTTCATTTTCCTTCCTCTCCGCACAGCTGTGATCATTTGCTTTTGCAAGGAAATGATGCTTGAACTATAAAATGAATTTTTTAAAAAAAATTCTTATAATTCATATTAGTCTTAAAGAAGAAATATAGTTCAAATATACAGTATCCGACCCCTCCTGTGACTCACAGGTCCTCTCGCATTCGGGGTTCCCCCGCACTCCTGTGAGACCATCCCAAAATCTAATCTCCTCCCCAGTCATGCCCCCTTTTGGCTCACCACACACCCCAAATCCCAGAATGCCTCTAACCCCGCCTCCACCCCCTAGCCACTAACTCAGCCTAACCCGAAGTGACATCAGACCATGACATCACTTTGCCATGCTCCCTCGCCAACCCCCTTCCCCCACCCTGCCCAGAAGCCTCAATAGCAGGGTGGGATGTCTGAATATATGCTTAAAGAGAAACAACAATCTATCTAGAATTTAAAACCTAAAAAAAGGATAACTAAGAATTGTTATAAAGATGTTCCACTTACTTAAATACAGGGAACGACTGAGACCATTTGGACCAAGGGGTCAAACTCACCCACCAAATGACGTTTCACACTCACCGCAGCTGGGCATAGTAATAGCAGGCCTTTTTGCAGCAGATAACCAATGCTATTTGAAAGTAGAGATGGACTAGATCGTGATCCAAACCCGGCTCTGCAGCAGATCTCCGAGATCTTTGGAACTCATGGATTTTCCAGAATCCCGCTTTGCAGATTTTTCTGAACCTGTGTGTATAAAATTCTGATTTTTTTTAAAGGATTTTCATGTCCCAAAGTTACCAATGGCAGCTGTTTTACAGTGCCACACCCCTGGGTATAAGAGGCAGCTAGACAGGCACCATTTTGTCAGTGTGTTTAAAGTGAGTTTTATTGGAACCTGACATTGTAGAGTTGAGAGAGTTTTTTCCCCCTGCTTTTTGAGCTTTCTGTGCATGAATTTCTGTGTGTTGGACTGGCACTTGTTGTTAACCACCCCTGTATTCACGCAATTTGGGACCCAAAAGTCCTTTTAAGGACTAACCACCTATAAGTCCTTTTGATAAATTTAGTGTTAGGCCTTTTAGGGTCTAATTAATGAAAATGTTAATGGTTAACATGTTAACGTTTCGGTCGTAAATACCATGTGGTAGTAAACTAAATGGTATTCTTGGGGATCGTAAGTCTCATAAATGAGGCCTCTTAAGGTTAGACCACAGTCTCTGGAGGGCCAAGACACAAATGATGTGCCTGCCAGTGCTGTAGTCTCTCCATTAATGTGGCTTCTGGCTTGTTTCTGAACAGCACAGTGGGAAGTTCATGACAAGGCATGGACTCACACTGAACTTGAACCTGTGCTTTAACAGTTTGAACAGACCCGACCTATATCCTGATTTTGAACTTCCAAACTTTGATGATCATTGAATTTTCGATAATGCTACAATCTAACATAGTTGTGAAAACTATGTTAGATATAGAAACTATGTTGTGAACTATCTCTTAGATATAGAAACTATGTGTGAAACTAAGTTAGATATAGAAACTATGTTGTGAAAATTGTTAGATATGGAAACTATGTTGTGAAACTATGTTATATAGAAAACATGTTGTGAATTGTTAGTATGGAAACGTGTTGTTAAACTGTGTTAGATAGAGAACAATGGTTGTGAAATTGTTAATATGGAAACTGTGTTGTGAAACTGTGTTAGAATGAACTGGTTAACTGTTAGATATTAAAACTAATGTTGTGAAACTATGTTAGATATAGAAACTATGTTGTAAAATTATTGTTAGATATAGAAACTATGTTGTAAAACTATGTTAGATATAGCAATATGTTGTAAACTATGTTGGAATAGTATAACTATGTTAGATTAAAACTATGTTAGATATAGAAACTATGTTGTAAAACTATGTTAGATATAGAAACTATGTTGTGAAACTGATATAGAAACTATGTTGGAAATTGTTAGATATGGAAACTATGTTGTGAACTATGTTAGATATAGAAACTATGTTGTGAAAACTATGTAGTTATAGAAACTATGTTTGAAATAGTTAGTATAGAAACTATGTTGTGAAATTGTTAGATTGGAAACTATGTTGTGAAACTATGTTAGATATAGAAACAATTTTGTGAAACTATGTAGTATAGAAACTATGTTTTAAAACTATGTTAGAATGAAACTATGTTGTAAAATCTTGTTGGATATAGAAACTATGTTAGATAAGAAACTATGTTAGAAATATAGAAACTATGTTGTAAAAACTATGTTAGTATATAGAAACTATGTTGTGAAACTGATATAAAACTATGTTGTGAAATTGTTAGATATGGAAACTATGTTGTGAACTATGTTAGATATAGAAACTATGTTGTGAAAACTATGTTAGATATAAAACTATGTTGTGAAACTATGTTAGATATAGAACATGTTGTGAAATTTGTAGATATGGAAACTTGTTGTGAAACTAGGTTAGATTAGAAACAATTTTGTGAAACTATGTTAGATATAAGAACTATGTTTGAAATTGTTAGATATGGAAACTATGTTGTGAACTATGTTAGATATAGAAACATGTTGTGAAATTGTAGATATGGAAACTGTGTGAAACTGTTAGATATGAAACTATGTTGGAAACTATGTTAGATACAGAAACTTGTTGTAAAACTATGTTAGATATAGAAACTATGTTGTAAAAACTATGTTAATATAGAAACTATTTTGAAACTATGTTGGATATAGAAACTATGTTAGATATAGAAACTATGTTAGATATAGAAACTATGTTGTAAAACTATGTTGTGAAATTGTTAGATATGGAAACTGTGTTGTGAAACTGTGTTAGATATGGAAACTGTTGTGAAACTGTAGATATGAAAACTATGTTGTGAAACTATGTTAGATACAGAAACTATGTTGTAAAACTATGTTAGATATAGAAACTATGTTGTAAAACTATGTTAGATATAGAAACTATGTTGTAAAACTATGTTGGATATAGAAACTATGTTAGATATAGAAACTATGTTAGATATAGAAACTATGTTGTAAACTATGTTAGATATAGAAACTATGTTGTGAAACTATGTTAGATATAGAAACTATTTGTAAAACTATGTTGGATATAGAAACTATGTTAGATATAGAAACTATGTTAGATGTAGAAACTATGTTAGATGTAGAAACTATGTTGTGAAACTATGTTAGATATAGAAACTATGTTATGAACTATTAGATATAAAAACTATTGTGAAATTGTTAGATATGGAAACTGTGTTGTGAAACTGTGTTAGATATGGAAACTGTGTTGTGAAACTGTTAGATATGAAAACTATGTTGTGAAACTATGTTAGATATAGAAACTATGTTGTAAAACTATGTAAGATATAGAAACTATGTTGTAAAACTATGTTAGATATAGAAATATGTTGTGAACTATGTTGATATAGACTATGTTGTGTAAATGTTAGATATAGGAAACTGTGTTGTGAAACTGTGTTAGATTATGGAAACTGTGTTTGAAACTAGGTAGATATAAAACTATGTTGTGAAATTGTTAGATATGGAACTGTGTTGTGAAACTGTGTTAGATATGGAACTGGTTGTGAAACTATGTTAGATATAGAAACTATGTTGTGAAACTATGTTAGATATAGAAACTATGTTGTAAAACTATGTTAGATATAGAAACTATGTTGTAAAACTATGTTAGATATAGAAACTATGTTGTGAAACTATGTTAGATATAGAAACTAGTTAGATATAGAAAATATGTTGTAAACTATGTTAGATATGGAAACTATGTTGTGAAACATGTTAGATATAAAACTATTTTAAAACTATGTTGGATATAAACTATGTGATATAGAAACTGATTTAGATATAGAACTATGTTGTAAAACTATGTTGTGAAATTGTTAGATATGGAAACTGTGTTGTGAAACTGTGTTAGATATGGAACTGTTGTGAAACTCTTAGATATGAAAACTATGTTGTGAAACTATGTTGATAGAAACTTTTAACTATGTTAGATATAGAAACTAGTTGTAAATATGTTGATATAGAAACTAGTTTGTAAAACTAGTTGTAGAACTATGTTAAGATATAGAAACTATGTTAGATATAGAAACATGTTGTAAAAACTATGTTAGTATATAGAAACTATGTTGTGAAACTATGTTAGATATAGAAACTTTATGTTGTGAGGTGTTAGATATGGAACCTATGTTGTGAAACTATGTTAGATATAAAAACTATGTTGTGAAATTGTTAGATTGGAAACTGTGTTGTGAAACGTGTTTAGATATGAAACTGTGTTGTGAAACTGTTAGATATGAAAACTATGTTGTGAACTATGTTAGATATAAACTATGTTGTAAACTATGTAAGATAAGAAACTATGTTGTAAAACTATGTTAATATATAGAAACTATGTTGTGAAACTATGTTAGATATAGAAACATGTTTGTTAATTGTTAGATATGGAAACTGTGTTGTGAAACTGTGTTAGATATGGAAACTGTGTGTGAAACTAGGTTAGATTAGAAACTATGTTGTGAAATTGTTAGATATGGAAACTGTGTTGTGAAACTGTGTTAGATATGGAAACTGTGTTGTGAAACTATGTTAGATATGAAAACTATGTTGTGAAACTATGTTAGATATAGAAACTATGTTGTAAAACTATGTTAGATATAGAAACTAGTTGTAAAACTATGTTAGATATAGAAACTATGTTAGATATAAAACATGTTTGGGAAACTATGTTAGATATAGAAACTATGTTGTAAAACTATGTTAGATATGGAAACTAGTTGTGAAACTATGTTAATATAGAAACATGTTGATATAGAAACTATGTTGTGAAACTATGTTAGATATAGAAACTATGTTGTAAAACTATGTTAGATATAGAAACTATGTTGTGAAACTATGTTAGATATAGAAACTATGTTGTGAAATTGTTAGATATGGAAACTATGTTGTGAAACTATGTTAGATATAGAAACTATGTTGTGAAACTATGTTAGATATAGAAACTATGTTTGTAATTGTTAGATATGGAAACTATGTTGTGAAACTATGTTAGATATAAACAATGTTGTGAAATTGTTAGATATGGAAACTGTGTTGTGAAACTGTGTTAGATTGGAAACTGTTGTGAAACTGTTAGATATGAAACTATGTTGTGAAACTATGTTAGATACAAAAACTATGTTGTAAAACATGTTAGATATAGAAACTATGTTGAAAAACTATGTTTAGATATGAACTTGTTGTAAAAACTATGTTGGATATAGAAACTATGTTTAGATTAAAACTATGTTAGATATAGAAACTAGTTGTAAACTATGTTGTGTGAAATTGTTAGATATGGAACTGTGTTGTGAACTGTGATTAGATATGGAAACTGTTGTGAACTGTTAGATATGAAAACTATGTTGTGAAACTATGTTAGATATAGAAACTATGTTGTAAAACTATGTTAGATATAGAAACTATGTTGTAAAACTATGTTGGATATAGAAACTATGTTAGATATAGAAACTATGTTAGATATAGAAACTATGTTGTAAAACTATGTTAGATATAGAAACTATGTTGTGAAACTATGTTAGATATAGAAACTATGTTGTGAGATTGTTAGATATGGAAACTATGTTGTGAAACTATGTTAGATATAAAAACTATGTTGTGAAATTGTTAGATATGGAAACTGTGTTGTGAAACTGTGTTAGATATGGAAACTGTGTTGTGAAACTGTTAGATATGAAAACTATGTTGTGAAACTATGTTAGATATAGAAACTATGTTGTAAAACTATGTAAGATATAGAAACTATGTTGTAAAACTATGTTAGATATAGAAACTATGTTGTGAAACTATGTTAGATATAGAAACTATGTTGTGAAATTGTTAGATATGGAAACTGTGTTTTGAAACTGTGTTAGATATGGAAACTGTGTTGTGAAACTAGGTTAGATATAGAAACTATGTTGTGAAATTGTTAGATATGGAAACTGTGTTGTGAAACTGTGTTAGATATGGAAACTGTGTTGTGAAACTAGGTTAGATATAGAAACTATTTGTAAACTAGTTAGAATGAAAATTTGTAAAACTATGTTAGATATAGAATATGTTGTAAACTATGTTAGATATAGAAACTATGTTGTAAACTATGTTAGATATAGAAACTATGTTGTAAAACTTGTTATATAGAAAACTATGTTGTGAAACTATGTTTAGATATAGAAACTATGTTAGATATAGAAACTATGTTGTATAAACTATGTTAGATATAGAAACTATGTTGTAAAACTATGTTATAATGGAAAACTATGTTGTGAAACTATGTTAGATATAGAAACTATGTTGTGAAATTGTTAGATATGGAAACTATGTTGTGAAAAACTATGTTAGATATAGAAACTATGTTGTGAAATTTGTTAGATATGGAAACTGTGTTATGAAACTGTTTAGATAGTAAACTGTGTTGTAAACATGTTGAATGAAAACTATGTTGTGAAACTATGTTAGATATAGAAACTATGTTGTAAAACTATGTACTATGTTAGATATAGAAACTATGTTGTAAAACTATGTTAGATATGGAAACTATGTTGTGAAACTATGTTAGATATGAAAACTATGTTGTGAAACTATGTTAGATATAGAAACTATGTTGTAAAACTATGTTAGATTAGAACTATGTAGATATAAAACTAGTTAGATATAAAACTATGTTTGTAAACAATGTTAGATATGAAAACTATGTTGTGAACTATGTTAAGATTAGAACTATATTGTGAAACTATGTTAGATATAGAATCTGTTGTGAAACTATGTTAGATATAGAAACTATGTTGTGAAACTATGTAAGATATAGAAAATATGTTGTGAAACTATGTTAGATATAGAAACTATGTTGTAAAACTTTGGAATCTGTTGTGAAACTATGTTAGATACAGAAAATATGTTATGAAACTATGTTAGATATAGAAAACTATGTTTAAAACTATGTTAGATATAGAAACTATGTTGTGAAACTATGTTACATATAGAAACTATGTTAGATATAGAATCTGTTGTGAAACTATGTTAGATATAGAAACTATGTTGTGAAACTATGTTAGATATAGAAACTATGTTGTGAAACTATGTTAGATATAGAAACTATGTTGTGAAATTGTTAGATATGGAAACTATTTGTGAAACTAGGTTAGAATGAAAACTATGTTGTGAAATGTTAGATATGAAACTGTGTTGTGAAACTATGTTAGATATGAAAACTAGTTGTGAAATTAGTAGTATAGAAACTAGTTGTAAACTATGTTAGATATAGAAACTAGTTGTAAAACTATGTTAGATATAGAAACTATGTTGTGAAACTATGTTAGATATAGAAATTATGTTAGATATAGAAACTATGTGTGTGAAACTATGTTAGATATGAAACTATGTTGTAAACTATGTTAGATATGGAAACTATGTTTGTGAAACTATGTTAGATATAGAAACTATGTTGTGAAATTGTTAGATATGGAAACTATGTTGTGAAACTATGTTAGATATAGAAATATGTTTGTGACACTATGTTGATATAGAAACTATTTGTAAAACTATGTTAGATATGGAAACTATGTTGTAAAACTATGTTAGATATAGAAACTATGTTGTAAAACTATGTTAAGATATGGAAACTATGTTGTAAACTATGTTAGAATATGAAACTATGTTGTAAAACTATGTTAGATATGAACTATTTGTAACTATGTTAGATATAGAAACTATGTGTGTGAAACTATGTTAGATATGAAACTATGTTAGATATAAAACTATGTTGTAAACTATGTTAGATATGGAAACTATGTTGTGAACTATGTTAGATATCGAAACTATGTTGTAAAACTATGTAGATATGGAAACTATGTTATGAAACTATGTTAGATATAGAAACTATGTTGTGAAACTATGTTAGATATGAAACTATGGTTAGATTGGAAACTGATGTGAAACTGTGTTAGATATGGAAATCTATTGTAAAACTAGGTTAGATATAGAACTATGTTGTGAAACTATGTTAGATATGGAAACTATGTTATGAAACTATGTTAGATATGGAAACTATGTTGTAAACTATGTTAGATATGGAAACTATGTTGTAAACTATGTTAGATATAGAAACTATGTTAGATATAGAAAATTGTTGTAAAACTATGTTAGATATGGAAACTATGTTGTAAAACTATGTTAGATATCGAAACTATGTTATGAAACTATGTTAGATATAGAAACATGTTAGATATGGAAACTGATGTGAAACTGTGTTAGATATGGAAACTATGTTTTAAACTATGTTAGATATAGAAACTATGTTGTGAAACTATGTTAGATATAGAAACTATGATGTGAAACTAGTTAGAATATGAAAACTATGTTGTGAAACTATGTTAGATTTAGAAACTGTTGTGAAACTGTGTTAGATATAGAAACTATATTGTGAAACTATGTAGATATAGAAAATATGTTGTGAAACTATGTTAGATATAGAACTGTTTGTAAACTATGTTGATATAGAAACTATGTTGGTGAAACTATGTTAGAATATAGAAAAATATGTTGTGAAACTATGTTAGATATAGAAACTATGTTGTAAAACTGTTAATCTGCAGTGAAACTATGTTAGATATGAAAATATGTTATGAAACTATGTTAGATATAGAAAATATGTTGTGAAAACTATGTTAGATATAGAAACTAGTGTTGTGAAACTGTTAGATATAGCCATTTTAGTGGCTTCTGGCTTGTTTCTGAACAAGCACAGTGGGAAGTTCATGACAAGGGATGGACTACAACTGAACTTGAACCTGTGCTTATAACAGTTTTGAACAGCCCGACCTATTCCTGATTTTGAACTTCCAAACTTTGATGATCATTGAATTTTCGATAATGCTAACATATCTAACATAGTTTCACAACATAGCTTCTATATCTAACACGTTTCCAACAATAGTTTTCATCTAACATAGTTTCACAACATAGTTTCCATATCTAACAGTTTCACAACATAGTTCCACATCTAACAGACATCTAACAGTTTCAAACATAGTGTCTATTGAAACTATGTTAGATAAGGAAACTATGTTGTGAAACTATGTTAGATGTGGAAACTATGTTGTGAAACTATGTTAGATATAGAAACTATGTTGTGAAACTGTTAGATGTCTGTTAGATGTGGAAACTATGTTGTGAAACTGCCCCGTCACTTTCACTTGCTCCCAACTGTCAATAACGTGTGAGAGAAATAATGCCGCCGTCCCGATGCGTGGTTCCCTCGCTACACGTTTTGACCAAATCTTCCTATACCACTTATTGGTAGAATAAAATTAACCATGGTGTGGAATAGGAACAATTGGGGGCATATTTATAAAGGTTTGTTAAACTTTTCACATCGTTATCGACGCCTTTTCACCAAATTTGGATTTTTTGTATTTTTTAAAGCAAAGAATAAACAGTGGCGAAAGTCATTACCGATACTTACTCTATTTTTGCTTTTTGCCATTTATCGCTGCGGTAACCGGTCATGCATATTTATAAAATGGTGTGAAAATCTTTTATGGCGTTAAGTTCGGCCATTCAAATTCAAAATCCTTCCAATGGGTCCATGGAAGGGGTCTACATTGTGGATTGTTTCTTCAATACTAATAAGTTCCCAGGGGGTGTAGGACTATTTCCAGCATTTACTGTAATACGATCAGAGATTTCGCTTTTTAAAGGTTTTTTTTTTTTTTTTAAGGTTCCGATTTTCTTTATTTAACAAGTCAAATGGGAGTCTAAGTGACATATTTTAAAGGGCATTATTTCGCTTTAAAACATTCAATTTTCTTATAAAGTTATTAAAAAGGTGAGTTTCATCAAACGTGAAATTTGTAGCAAAAAGTAGCACTAATGCTGAAAATGTTCAGCACATATATGGTAAATAGGTAACACTCCCTGGTGTATTTTAGTATCAAATTGGCTAATACACACTGGTGTTTTTTTCAGCAAAAAATTATGATAATAGTGTAAAACTAACCCAGACGAATTTTCTCTTTTTATTAGGATTTCACAAATAGTGTAAAACTCAAATTTTTTAGTATTGCTTAATTTTCAGCACACTGCGCTAATAATCTACCAGTTCCTAATATGGGAACATCCATAGTGCTGTGTAAGAAATCGTCATGTTAATGGAACATTCCAGTTAAGTAATGTGTGTTGGTAAAAATCTTGTAAAAATTGCAAAAAATGCAACAAAAGGTAGAAAAGGGGCAAAAGGCGAAATTTCACCTATTTATAAATGGTTTAAATTAAAAAAAATTACAAAAATGCTCTGAAATTTCACCTTCTCGGTATGGTAATGGACAATGCTAGACAGCAATTCTCTTTTCGCCGCGATATCAGACTCAACACAATGAATAAGGCTAAATTACCATCACACATCACCCAACCGCGAAAACGAGTAGTTTAATAAATAAGGTAAAAATATCGCTCTTTGTCATTGGCGGTGTCCTGCAATAGCGAAATGGTGAAAATAGCGATTGTTTATAAATATGCCCCCTGGTCTGGAATACCCAGAACAACGCTAAATGTTCCTGAATAAATACTATAACAACAAGAAGAAAGAAATCTTTAAAAAAGGTACATCAATTCAAACCTATCACAACTTGAGGAAGAGTGGAGAATCAGCAGGTACATTCCACTGTTGGTGGACTTGCTTAAAGTACGGCCAATCTGGAACTACTGCTTTGAATTAACTAACAACTTTCTGTCCCTTTTCCTGATCCTGGATAGCCCTATTTAATAAACCTCCTGAGGCATACCTTCCAACCAAGCTAGACTTACTGTAGCAATTTGCTCAGCAACTAGATGACTAGATGTTGTGATAGCTTTGTGAGGAATAGGAACCCACCCCTCCAAACAACTCTAAAGCTAGCCGTACCATGGCCAATATTCTGTCAATCGAGTTTTCCCATTGAAAGACCATTCGAAAGTTCCCCACCTTGAGGCTACGATCTTTTCACAGATTTCCCCTTGAAATCTGCATGGAGATGGGGCCTGAAGATAGGGCAGCGTAAATTTCTGCCTGTCTGTTTTTCCAAAAACCATTTGAATTGAAATTATCAAATTGACTGCAGAATCTGGCGACATCAACACCGCCGGTGATGCTGACATGTTTTTTCTTTCTTCTGCTATCATGTGATGACTTCTGAGCTCTGTGAGGGTGCACCACTTTATATAGGTTATCTGGACCACACCCAATTATGATTGGTTATATTTAAAGCTTGCAATAATATGATCACCCATTAACTAATCATATTTGGATTTTGTTATTTAAATATGATTGTTTGTGATCATTGATTGCAAGCATTGACATATCAACCAATCACAAATGGATTGGTCTTCAGCAAACCTATATAAAGAGGTGCAAACCCTGTGGAGCTCAGAAGTCATCACAGTGATGGCAGAAGAAAGAAACGTCAGCAACACCGCGATGCTGATGTGCCGGGAAGGGGTGTCCGGTATGAGCTTTGGGACCCCTCAAGCCCCAAAAAGCACTTATCATTGCCACAAGGGCCCTTCCAAGGGCTACAAGGGCACTTATAATGCCAAGGAGGGGTGTCCCGGTTTGAGCTGCGAGACCCCTTAAGCACCAAAAGGACTTCTTAGGGCCACAATGGTCTTCTAGGGACCCAGGAGGGGGTACCGGGTTGAGCCGCAAACATCCGGGACTTTCGGACATTCGAAAATCCTCAGCCGGAATTTCTCGAACATTCAAAAATTCAACACCACACAGGATTCGAAATGTCTGAGGGGTCGGAAAATGTATTCCGAATTATGAATCCGCGGCGGACCAGGTTCAGATCCATGAACGGGTCATCTCTGTAGATATATAAAAAAATTAAAAAACCCCCAAAAACAAGACTAGTGATTCAATGTAGAAACCAGATGTTTGTTATCAAACAACTTTTGCAGGAGCAGAATCCCTACTGGCAGTTGGGGCTTTAGTCTAATCTACAATTAAAACAATAACAAGAATGTACCAAGTCTGCACCATAAAAAAAATATTTGACAAAACTGGGGAAATTTGTTTGGAACCTGTAACCAACAAAACCCAAAATGTTTGCTCATACTATCTGCAGTAGAACCAAAAATGTAACTGCGCTAGTGGTTACAAGGAACACCAAGTTAATACTACCCATACTACCCACAATGCTTGTAGCTGGAGGAGGAAAAGAGCTAATATAAGATGCAGAAAACAAAATAACAAATGTGCCCTTAGGGTATGTCCAAACCCTAAACTAAAATATAATACACCAACTGCCCCACTGTAGTTTAAAAAAATCCTTACCTTACATCCTATGGTTAGTCTGCAGTGTTTGTGAAAGTACAGGGAACTGAAGAGTAGTAGCTGTCCAAAAGGTTTCTGCCTCTTCTTTGACCACGGAGAGGACAGTGGCAAGTGCAGGGGAGCCCTTCCCCCCCCTCCATCCAGATCCATCCATATCCACTACTTAGTGTAAAAAAGGGTTTCTGTAGTGTAGGACATCCCTGCCCACCCCAACCGCCATGTTATTCGGTTAAATAAAGATTTAGAATGCTACTTACAGCCCTTCGTTCCTATGGTGCTGTCCATTGACGGCAGCAGTGTCTGTGATTGGCTGCCTCTCAACAAATCACAGATGTGGCTGCAAGCTCCCTGCTTGCAAGTTCCGGCAAGCAGGGAGCCGGATCGTGAGCTGGAGGATTGAGGGGCAGTAAGTACATTCTAAATCTTTTTTTACATTCGGACACGGCGGTTGGGTTTGGGTAGGGGTGCCCTACATTATATAATATTTTTATTAGCGTGGACATGCCCTTTAAAATGTATTTTATAAGGTATACTGACTATCTACGTTTAAGGGATCTTTCACAATTAGAGCATTTTGATGTGATTTTCTGCGCAAACAAATTGATCTGCTCATAGGAGTGAATGGCAACGTTTATAGTGTGGTGCGCTATAGAGTGCATTGCGTGCGACAGTTTTGTACGTGAACTTTTTGTGCCATTGAAAATAAAGGGTTCTGATATGCGTTAACGCACCAGAACATTGCACTAAATCGCAATCGATGTTCCATGTGTTAAAAATCACACAGTGGACTTATCCTAATTTCATATTTCTCAAGTGGGTCATGTAAGTTTATTTTTAGCAAATGAGTTGTTCTTTCTTCCAAGGAATGCTTAAAAGTTTTCTAAAGGGTTAAACTCTATAGACCCATGTTGGTAAGATTTACACTATTACACTATCTTATCCATAAAATCTACCTTCTGTTTTTTTTATGTCTTACGTTCTATAATACAGAGATCTTACAGACCAGAAAAGGAAAGTTTGTCACTGCTTTCAGTTCTGCCATTTGCAAAATGTTTGTAATGTGTCCAGAATTTCTACCGAAGGATCTTCTATACTAACCTATGGCTGTAAATATGCATGGACGGTGTAATAAAGACCTGTGTTGCCTGAAACAACTTAAAGTTTCTTTTTGTGGTTTACCAAATAAACCCCTTTTTACTTACTGTGTATGGCCCAATTATGGTTAGGTTTAACAGAGAGACAGTTGTTGAATGAAATAATAAAAACCCATCACTTTTCTAGATGTTTGCTAAAGCAAAGTACAAACAATGAACAAAAGCAAAAGTAATCACAGTTTACTGAAGGGTCCGGAGAATGTGTGTTTGATCTGTATTGGTGCATACATTTTTCTATCTCGTTTTTTTCATCTATATCTCTATTTGTCCGGGGATAACGAGTGAATGCTGCTTACACCAGCAATCCTCTAACTACAGTGGTGTAACAGCTGTGAATATACATCAGGACATCATCTCAGACTGAATTTGATTTGCGTAAGCAAGTGTTGGAAGGTCACAGCAAGGGGTTACTTGTGTTTCAATAGGCAATTTCAGTATTATGTAATCCTAGGTTTGCACAAATGCATACCTGAAAAATGTTAAGTAAAAATCATATTGCTTTCAGAGGTAGAACAAATGTAGGTCAGGCAGGTCTCCATCATAAAACATTTTGATATTGTGTATTATCTGATCCCAGGTCTTGCAGCATTTGGGGATTTTATTGGAGCTTGCAAGTAATAAAATAGAAAAATGATGTAGTGGCTCAGTGCCCTGTTGGAACATTAGTACCTACAAGGTACAGATGCTTCTGTCTTACCTTGATCATCCCTAAACTGATCATCAGCACCTTATATCTTTCACAAATACAGAACACAGTCTGTTTCAGACAATTCTCTGGGATGAGGTTTGCATTGTGTAGGGTCTTAGAGGGCATTTGCTCATACTGGTAGGTCAAAAGTGCTCATATTCTAAGCTGTACAATAGCTACTATCTTTTATTATTATTTTTCTAAATAATAGTACTGGTGCCAGAGTACCAGGCTATCAGAGATTCGGTGAATGTGCAGATATGAACATTACACTGATACTTTTTATTTCCATTCGAAAACAGATGTCTCACTTAATTGATATCTGGCCAATCAGCACACCACCAGTCTGTGTCCTGGGCACAGTAGTGTAATACACAGTATTCTAACTCTAAACAAGCTTTTTATAGAGGAACCTAGAGTAATCCGTGCGAACCAATGTGAATTATCTTACTAATAAATTCAATTTAGTTATGTAGGATGACTGGGTTGGCCCATAATGGATATTGTATGGATTTGTTTATCCAGTATGGTGCTGTTTTGGAATAACTACCAGTCTATAGTCTTATTACATGGCAATGTAGAGCTGTATTAGAATCATTAACGTAATACATCTATCATTTGTTGAAATGTAGATTAGAAGTTTCTATTTCTTATTCATTTTTCACTTCCTAATTGTAGTAAAACATTATATTTCCTTCATATTCAGACATTAGTTAAATACTTCATGAGCCCAAGTTATTCTGCACCAGATTCTTGTCATTTATATCTATTCACTTGATCCTGTCAGGTTGCAGACACCTCCAGTACAATTAGCAGTTTCGCTTTTACACTCCAGCCATGCCTGTCATCACTGATTTCATTTTCCTTCCTCTCCGCACAGCTGTGATCAGTTGTGCTTTTGCAAGGAAATGATGCTTGAACTATAAAATGAATTTTTTAAAAAAAATTCTTATAATTCATATTAGTCTTAAAGAAGAAATTAGTTCAAATATACAGTATCCGACCCCTCCTGTGACTCACAGGAGTCTCTCGCATTCTGGGGTTCCCCCGCACTCCTGTGAGACCATCCCAAAATCTAATCTCCTCCCCAGTCATGCCCCCTTTTGGCTCACCACACACCCCAAATCCCAGAATGCCTCTAACCCCGCCTCCACCCCCTAGCCACTAACTCAGCCTAACCCGAAGTGACATCAGACCATGACATCACTTTGCCATGCTCCCTCGCCAACCCCCTTCCCCCACCCTGCCCAGAAGCCTCAAATAGCAGGGTGGGATGTCTGATATATGCTTAAAGAGAAACAACAATCATCAGAATTTAAAACCTAAAAAAGGATAACTAAGAATTGTTATAAAGATGTTCCACTTACTTAAATACAGGGAACGACTGAGACCATTTGGACCAAGGGGTCAAACTCACCCACCAAATGACGTTTCACACTCACCGCAGCTGGGCATAGTAATGCAGGCCTTTTTGCAGCAGATAAACCAATGCTATTTGAAAGTAGAGATGGACTAGATCGTGATCCAAACCCGGCTCTGCAGCAGATCTCCGAGATCTTTGGAACTCATGGATTTTCCAGAATTCCCGCTTTGCAGATTTTTCTGAACCTGTGTTATAAAATTCTGATTTTTTTTAAAGGATTTTCATGTCCCAAAGTTACCAATGGCAGCTGTTTTTACAGTGCCAACACCCCTGGGTATAAGAGGCAGCTAGACAGGCACCATTTTGTCAGTGTGTTTAAAGTGAGTTTATTGGAACCTGACATTGTAGAGTTGGAGAGAGTTTTTTCCCCCTGCTTTTTGAGCTTTCTGTGCATGAATTTCTGTGTGTTGGACTGGCACTTGTTGTTAACCACCCCTGTATTCACGCAATTTGGGACCCAAAAGTCCTTTTAAGGACTAACCACCTATAAGTCCTTTTGATAAATTTAGTGTTAGGCCTTTTAGGGTCTAATTAATGAAATGTTAATGTTAACATGTTAACGTTCGGTCGTAAATACCATGTGGTAGTAAACTAAATGGTATTCTTGGGGATCGTAAGTCTCATAAATGAGGCCTCTTAAGGTTAGACCACAGTCTCTGGAGGGCCAAGACACAAATGATGTGCCTGCCGTGCTGTAGTCTCTCCATTATGTGGCTTCTGGCTTGTTTCTGAACAGCACAGTGGGAAGTTCATGACAAGGATGGACTCACACTGAACTTGAACCTGTGCTTTAACAGTTTGAACAGACCCGACCTATTCCTGATTTTGAACTTCCAAACTTTTGATGATCATTGAATTTTCGATAATGCTACATATCAACATAGTTGTGAAAACTATGTTAGATATAGAAACTATGTTGTGAACTATACTCTTAGATATAGAAACTAGATGTGTGAAACTAAGTTAGATATAGAAACTATGTTGTGAAAATTGTAGATATGGAAACTATGTTGTGAAACTATGTTATATGAACATGTTGTGAACTTGTTAGTATGGAAACTGTTGTAAACTGTGTTAGATAGAAACAATGTTGTGAAATTGTTAATATGGAAACTGTGTTGTGAAACTGTGTTAGAATGGAAACTGTTAACTGTTTAGATATTAAAACTATGTTGTAAACTATGTTAGATTAGAAACTATGTTGTAAAATTATTTTAGAT
Organism: Hymenochirus boettgeri; assembly: GCA_019447015.1. NCBI lineage: Eukaryota > Metazoa > Chordata > Amphibia > Anura > Pipidae > Hymenochirus > Hymenochirus boettgeri. The sequence goes on from CM033472.1 coordinate 173,386,904, forward strand.
ATAGAAACTATGTTGTAAACTATGTTATATATCTAACTATGTTTGTAAACTATGTTGGATATAGTATAACTATGTTAGATTAAAACTATGTTAGATATAGAAACTATGTTGTAAAACTATGTTAGATATAGAAACTATGTTGTGAAACTGATATAGAAAACTATGTTGTGAAATTGTTAGATATGGAAACTATGTTGTGAACTATGTTAGATTATAGAAACTATGTTGTGAAAACTATGTAGATTATAGAAACTATGTTTGAAACTATGTTAGATATAGAAACTATGTTGTGGAAATTGTTAGATTGGAAACTATGTTGTGAAACTATGTTAGATATAGAAACAATTTTTGTGAAACTATGTAGATATAGAAACTATGTTTTAAAACTAATGTTAGATATGAAACTATGTTGTAAAACTATGTTGGATATAGAAACTATGTTAGATAAGAAACTATGTTAAAATATAGAAACTATGTTGTAAAAACTATGTTATATATAGAAACTATGTTGTGAAACTGATATAAAACTATGTTGTGAAATTGTTAGATATGGAAACTATGTTGTGAACTATGTTAGATATAGAAACTATGTTGTGAAAACTATGTTAGATATAAAACTATGTTGTGAAACTATGTTAGATATAGAAACTATGTTGTGAAAATTTGTAGATATGGAAACTTGTTGTGAAACTAGTTAGATTAGAAACAATTTTGTGAAACTATGTTAGATATAAGAACTATGTTTGAAATTGTTAGATATGGAAACTATGTTGTGAACTATGTTAGAATATAGAAACATGTTGTGAAATTGTTAGATATGGAAACTGTGTGAAACTGTTAGATATGAAACTATGTTGGTAAACTATGTTAGATACAGAAACTATGTTGTAAAACTATTGTTAGATATAGAAACTATGTTGTAAAAACTATGTTAATATAGAAACTATTTTGAAACTATGTTAGATATAGAAACTATGTTAGAATAGAAACTATGTTAGATATAGAAACTTGTTGTAAACTATTTTGTGAAATTGTTAGATATGGAAACTGTGTTGTGAAACTGTGTTAGATATGGAAACTGTTGTGAAACTCTTAGATATGAAAACTATGTTGTGAAACTATGTTAGATACAGAAACTATGTTGTAAAACATGTTAGATATAGAAACTATGTTGTTAAAACTATGTTAGATATAGAAACTATGTTGTAAAACTATGTGTGATATAGAAACTATGTTTAATATAGAACTATGTTAGATATAGAAACTATGTTGTAAACTATGTTAAGATATAGAACTATGTTGTGAAACTATGTTAGATATAGAAACTATGTTGTAAACTATGTTGGATATAGAAACTATGTTAGATATAAGAAACTATGTTAGATGTAAAACTATGTTATTAAAACTTTTTAGATATAGAAACTATGTTGTGAAACTATGTTAGATATAGAAACTATGTTGTGAAACTATGTTAGATATAAAAACTATGTTGTGAAATTGTTAGATATGGAAACTGTGTTGTGAAACTGTGTTAGATATGGAAACTGTGTTGTGAAACTGTTAGATATAGAAACTATGTTGTGAAACTATGTTAGATATAGAAACTATTTTGTAAAACTATGTAAGATATAGAAACATGTTTGTAAACTATGTTAGATATAGAAACTATGTTGTGAAACTATGTTGATAATAGACCTATGTTGTGTTAAATGTTAGATTAGGAAACTGTGTTGTGAAACTGTGTTGATATGGAAACTGTTTGAAACTAGGTTAGATATAGAAACTATGTTGTGAAATTGTTAGATTTGGAACTGTGTTGTGAAACTGTGTTAGATATGGAACTGGTTTGTGAAACTATGTTAGATATAAAACTATGTTGTGAAACTATGTTAGATTAGAAACTATGTTGTAAAACTATGTTAGATATAGAAACTATGTTTTAAAAACTATGTTAGATATAGAAACTATGTTGTGAAACTATGTTAATCTAGAAATAGTTAGATATAGAAATATGTTGTAAACTATGTTAGATATGGAAACTATGTTGTGAAACATGTTAGATATAGAAACTATTTTAAAACTATGTTGGATATAAACTATGTAGATATAGAAACTGATTTAGAATAGCAACTATGTTGTAAAACTATGTTGTGAAATTGTTAGATATGGAAACTGTGTTGTGAAACTGTGTTAGATATGGAACTGTTGTGAAACTCTTAGATATGAAACTATGTTGTGAAACTATGTTGATAAGAAACTATTTTAACTATGTTAGATATAGAAACTAGTTGTAAATATGTTGATATAGAAACTAGTTTGTAAAACTAGTTGATAGGAACTATGTTAAGATATAGAAACTATGTTAGATATAGAAACATGTTGTAATAAACTATGTTAGTATATAGAAACTATGTTGTGAAACTATGTTAGATATAGAAACTTATGTTTGAGGTGTTAGATATGGACCTATGTTGTAAACTATGTTAGATATAAAACTATGTTGTGAAATTGTTAGATTGGAAACTGTGTTGTGAAACGTGTTTAGATATGGAAACTGTGTTGTGAAACTGTTAGATATGAAAACTATGTTGTGAACTATGTTAGATATAAACTATGTTGTAAACTATGTAAGATAAGAAACTATGTTGTAAAACTATGTTAATATATAGAAACTATGTTGTGAAACTATGTTAGATATAGAAACTATGTTTGTTAATTGTTAGATATGGAAACTGTGTTTGTGAAACTGTGTTAGATATGAAACTGTGTGTGAAACTAGGTAGATTAGAAACTATGTTGTGAAATTGTTTAGATATGGAAACTGTGTTGTGAAACTGTGTTAGATATGGAAACTGTGTTGTGAACTATGTTAGATATGAAAACTATGTTGTGAAACTATGTTAGATTAGAACTATGTTGTAAACTATGTTGATATAGAAACTAGTTGTAAAACTATGTTAGATATAGAAACTATGTTAGATATAAAACTATGTTTGGGAAACTATGTTAGATATAGAAACTATGTTGTAAAACTATGTTAGATATGGAAACTAGTTTGTGAAACTATGTTAATATAGAAACATGTTGATATAGAAACTATGTTGGAAACTATGTTAGATATAGAAACTATGTTGTAAACTATGTGTAGATATGGAAACTATGTTGTGAAACTATGTTAGATATAAACTATGTTGTGAAATTGTTAGATATGGAACTATGTTGTGAAACTATGTTAGATATAGAAACAATTTTGTGAAACTATGTTAGATATAGAACTATGTTTGTAATTGTTAGATATGGAAACTATGTTGTGAAACTATGTTAGATATAAACAATGTTGTGAAATTGTTAGATATGGAAACTGTGTTGTGAAACTGTGTTAGATTGGAAACTGTTGTGAAACTGTTAATATGAAACTATGTTGTTGAAACTATGTTAGATACATAAAACTATGTTGTAAAACTATGTTAGATATAAAACTATGTTGAAAAACTATGTTAGATATGAAACTATGTTGTAAAAACTATGTTGGATATAGAAACTATGTTTAGATTAGAAACTATGTTAGATATAGAAACTATGTTGTAAACTATGTTGTGTAAATTGTTAGATATGGAACTGTGTTGTGAACTGTGATTAGATATGGAAACTGTTGTGAACTGTTAGATATGAAAACTAGTGTTGTGAAACTATGTTAGATACAGAAACTATGTTGTAAAACTATGTTAGATATAGAAACTATGTTGTAAAACTATGTTGGATATAGAACTAGGTTAGATATAGAAACTATGTTTAGATATAGAAACATTGTTGTAAACTATGTTAGATATAGCTATGTTTGTGAAACTATGTTAGATATAGAAACTATGTTGTGGATTGTTAGATATATGGAAACTATGTTGTGAAACTATGTTAGATATAAAAACTATGTTGTGAAATTTGTTAGATATGGAAACTGTGTTGTGAAACTGTGTAGATATGGAAACTGTGTTGTGAAACTTTGTTAGATATGAAAACTATGTTGTAAACTATGTTAGATATAGAAACTATGTGTAAAACTATGTAAGATATAGAACTATGTTGTAAAACTATGTAGATAATGAAACTATGTTGTGAAACTATGTTAGATATAGAAACTAATGTTGTGAAATTGTTAGTATGGAAACTGTGTTGTGAAACTATGTTAGATATGAAACTGTGTTGTGAAACTAGTTAGATATAGAAACTTGTTGTGAAATTGTTAGATATGGAAACTGTGTTGTGAAACTGTGTTAGATATGGAAACTGTGTTGTGAAACTAGGTTAGATATAGAAACTATGTTGTAAACTAGTTAGAATGAAACATTTGTAAAACTATGTTAGATATAGAATATGTTTAAACTATGTTAGATATAGAAACTATGTTGTAAAACTATGTTAGATATAGAAACTATGTTGTAAAACTATGTTAGATATAGAAACTATGTTGTGAAACTATGTTAGATATAGAAACTATGTTAGATATAGAAACTATGTTGTGAAACTATGTTAGATATAGAAACTATGTTGTAAAACTATGTTAGTAATGGAAACTATGTTGTGAAACTATGTTAGATATAGAAACTATGTTGTGAAATTGTTAGATATGGAAACTATGTTGTGAAAACTATGTTAGATATAGAAACTATGTTGTGAATTTGTTAGATATGGAAACTGTGTTATGAAACTGTTTAGATAGTAACTGTGTTGTAAACATGTTGAATGAAAACTATGTTGTAAACTATTGTTAGATATAGAAACTATGTTTGTAAAACTATTAACTATGTTAGTATAGAAAACTATGTGTGATAAAACTATGTTAGATATGGAAACTATGTTGTGAAACTATGTTAGATATGAAACTATGTTGTGAAACTATGTTAGATATAGAAAACAATGTTGTGAAACTATGTTAGATTAGAACTATGTAGATATAAAACTAGTTAGATATAAAACTATGTTTGTAAACAATGTTAGATATGAAACTATGTTGTGAACTATGTTATAGATTAGAACTATATTGTGAAACTATGTTAGATATAGAATCTGTTGTGAAACTATGTTAGATATGAAACTATGTTGTGAAAATGTAAGATATAGAAAATATGTTGTGAAACTATGTTAGATATAGAAACATGTTGTAAAACTTGGAATCTGTTTGTGAAACTATGTTAGATACAGAAAATATGTTGTGAAACTATGTTAGATATAGAAACTATGTTGTAAAACTATGTTAGATATAGAAACTATGTTGTGAAACTATGTTAGATATAGAAACTATGTTGTAAAACTATGTTAGATATAGAAACTATGTTGTGAAACTATGTTAGATATAGAAACTATGTTGTGAAACTATGTTAGATATAGAAACTATGTTGTGAAATTGTTAGATATGGAAACTATGTTGTGAAACTAGTTAGAATGAGAAACTATGTTGTGAAATGTTAGATATGAAACGTGTGTTGTGAAACTATGTTAGATATGAAAACTAGTTGTGAAATTAGTAGTATAGAAACTAGTTGTAAAACTATGTTAGATATAGAAACTATGTTGTAAAACTATGTTAATATAGAAACTATGTTGTGAAACTATGTTAGATATAGAAAATTATGTTAGATATAGAAACTATGTTGTGAAACTATGTTAGATATAGAAACTATGTTGTAAAACTATGTTAGATATGGAAACTATGTTGTGAAACTATGTTAGATATAGAAACTATGTTGTGAAATTGTTAGATATGGAAACTATGTTGTGAAACTATGTTAGATATAGAAACTATGTTGTGACACTATGTTAGATATAGAAACTATGTTGTAAAACTATGTTAGATATGGAAACTATGTTGTAAAACTATGTTAGATATAGAAACTATGTTGTAAAACTATGTTAGATATGGAAACTAGTTGTAAACTATGTTAGATATGAAACTATGTTGTAAAACTTGTTAGATATGAACTATTTTGTAACTATGTTAGATATAGAAACTATGTGTGTGAAACTATGTTAGTATATAGAAACTATGTTAGATATAGAAACTATGTTGTAAACTATGTTAGATATGGAACTATGTTGTGAACTATGTTAGATATCGAAACTATGTTGTAAAACTATGTAGATATGGAAACTATGTTATGAAACTATGTTAGATATAGAAACTATGTTGTGAAACTATGTTAGATATGAAACTATGTTAGATATGGAAACTGATGTGAAACTGTGTTAGATATGGAAACTATTGTAAAACTAGGTTAGATATAGAACTATGTTTGAAACTATGTTAGATATGGAAACTATGTTGTGAAACTATGTTAGATATGGAAACTATGTTGTAAAAACTATGTTAGATATAGAAACTATGTTGTAAAACTATGTTAGATATAGAAACTATGTTAGATATAGAAACTATGTTGTGAAACTATGTTAGATATAGAAACTATGTTGTAAAACTATGTTAGATATCGAAACTATGTTATGAAACTATGTTAGATATAGAAACATGTTAGATATGGAAACTGATGTGAAACTGTGTTAGATATGGAACTATGTTTTAAACTATGTTAGATATAGAAACTATGTTGTGAAACTATGTTAGATATAGAAACTATGATGTGAAACTATGTTAGAATATGAAAACTATGTTGTGAAACTATGTTAGATTAGAAACTGTTGTGAAACTGTGTAGATATAGAAACTATATGTGAAACTATGTAGATATAGAAATATGTTGTGAAACTATGTTAGATATAGAACTGTTTGTAAACTATGTTGATATAGAAACTATGTTGGTGAAACTATGTTAGATATAGAAAAATATGTTGTGAAACTATGTTAGATATAGAAACTATGTTGTAAAACTGTGTAATCTGCAGTGAAACTATGTTAGATATAGAAAATATGTTATGAAACTATGTTAGATATAGAAAATATGTTGTGAAACTATGTTAGATATAGAAACTAGTGTTGTGAAACTGTTTAGATATAGCCATTTTAGTGGCTTCTGTGCTTGTTTCTGAACAAGCACAGTGGGAAGTTCATGACAAGGGATGGACTACAACTGAACTTGAACCTGTGCTTATAACAGTTTTGAACACCCGACCTATTCCTGATTTTGAACTTCCAAACTTTGATGATCATTGAATTTTCGATAATGCTAACATATCTAACATAGTTTCACAACATAGCTTCTATATCTAACACGTTTCACAACAATAGTTTTCTATCTAACATAGTTTCACAACATAGTTTCCATATCTAACAGTTTCACAAACATAGTTCCACATCTAACAGACATCTAACAGTTCACAACATAGTGTCTAT